>JAQNCA010000002.1:6450407-6466552 GCA_029783725.1 Acanthurus tractus | reverse complement strand
ATCAGTCCTGGGGTCACATTCCAATAGTGTCATGCACATTTCTTTGTTAATGCGGGAGGAAAACATGGTTTGAGGTGACTGAGAACTAAGAAATGCAGTCTAGGAATGCTGTCAGGTATGTTGTTCCTCTAGGGACACATCAGCATGTGGTGGAGTGGCTCTGTGGGTGGATTGAGAGACCAGCAACCGCAGGGATTAACTTTTCCAACACGGTTTTGTTTTTCTCCTTCAGAAACACAGCACATTCGTTCAAACATTCATGAAAATGGTTCATGAAATGCATTTATGTAGCACTTTTCTAGTCTTTTTGTCCACTTCAACAACACAAGTCAGCGTTCACCCATTCACGCACACATAAATACACCAACAGGCTTCTGTACAAAGTGGAAACCTGCTCATCAGAAACACGTACACAGTTGGAGAGGACCCACTCCACTTCCTGAGCCTCAGCAATTTGAATGGTGTCTGTCTGTACCAAACAATAACCACCTGAAGTTCAAAGAAGGAACACACTCTTCTGATACTGACTTATGTCATTAAATACAGCATCACACCTAGTATAGTTTATAGCATTTAACATCCAATATTTGCATTTTGTTGTTTCCTTGTGTTTTGGTATTAAGATGTCCTCCTCCATTTCCTCCTTTTTACTCTCCTTTCCTCTTTGTGATGGTAACTGGGCTAATTTTGTCAATTAAAATGAAAAAAGACTGAAATTTTCCATTTTTTCTTGGTTTCATTGACCCTTGGGCCATGATGTTTTTTTTATTGGCAGTTTCATCATAGAGAGACATAAGTTGGCTTATTAGAGGAGAATTTCAGTGGAAAAGTAGTTGAGAGTTACTACATCATCATGCATAATAGTGGAATAATGAAACTGCTTTGGCATTTGATTTTTGGCTTAAGAAAGAACAGAATGTGACATCTGAAAGCCAGAAAAATCTCTGTACCTGGCTGTGGATTTGCTTAATAATGGATGATATTATTATGCCAAACCATCATTAATCACCATTCATCTCCAACACACAAAGAAAAATAATGATCACTCTCAGTTATGGGAGATAAAACATCAAGCTAACTGCACCTTGTTCATTATCCAATAATATTGCAGACTCTTGTGCAGCACAATTTATCTTCAGACTGTTTCAGGACTGCTCTGGAAATACCCTGTGTTTTTTTTTTGTGAGAGCGGAAAATTTAGAAAGATCAAGTTTTTTTCTTCTGTCTCTTTCAGGCTTGTTCTCCTGCAGCCAGGCGACAAAATAGAGAAGAAAGTGTCCATCATGGCGACCTCACCTGGCACTAAACTGCTGATGGCCACTTTCACACACAGCAACTGCCGCAGCGTCGTTTCCAGGAGCTTTCACAAAGTCTCTGTCATGACTGAGTGACAGTGAACGGCTCATGGTCCCAGAAACGTAGAAAGGAAACAAACAACTTGTTAAACCTTTCGACAAGCCGACCAACAATGCACACACACATTACACACATTAAATATTTTGCACTGAGTTATGTTTTTCTACTCATATAATTCTGTATTTTTTATTGGTTAATGGTCCTATTTTTTCTATTGATCCTTATAATGCCTATTAATATTTATTATTCAGTCCTTATGTTTCTAAATCTACCGTACAGAGGAGTTCTCTATTCAATGATCTGTTCTGAATAAAGTGTGTGTGCTTATGATATAGAATATTTCTGTACTTTTCCATGTTCATATAGCCTTTTTTAACAGATTGAAAACAAGACTGTACATAAAAACATGTAGCATAATCTACCAAATTGTTGCTATAATTTAATGGCATGATATGTAAACCAGTAGATCGGTTAAAACAAGAATGAATGTTCACGGTATTTATATGCACAGTAGAACACTTTTAACTACTTAGTTGAGCTTTAGTTGGCTCTTTGTCAGGTACAGAGAATCAAGCAGGCTTGGTAGTGTTTCATATCACATATTTCACATCAACAAAGAATGAACAAATAATCAATTATCATTTCAAAGCAACATGTTAAATTTATTTTTTACATTTTCAAACATATGTCAAAAAGTGAAGTAAGCCACTGTACTGGGAAAACCTGAAAAATATTCATGTCTGTTTTTTTTTGGTTTTTATGATTATTTTAATGAGGATACGAACCCCCCTTTCCATGATGACTTAATAAACTCTGTGAGAGGTTGACAAGGAAAGAAAGTATGTGCTTCTTCATTATTCTGACTCTGTCACCAAGAACTTCCGCATGAAACAAAATGTATCTTATCTGGTTGTCTGGAGCTGCACATTCAGGCTGGAATCATGTGACCTACATTCAGACTATCATCACAGTGATCAGATTTTCTTCTCTTGTCAGTCTTGCATGCAAAGATTCCTATCATCCCTGCTCATATGGGTGTCGCAGAACACTGTGTTAGTAAATCAGAATCAGCTGCCTGTCCTGTCAGCACCCTGTCACACCTCTCCAATGACTTATTGCACTTGCGATAAAGTTTAAAAGGCAGATGATGAAAGTAGTCAGAACTAAGGCGGCAAAGGTAGATATAGCCTTACTTTATCACTTTGTTTGTTTTAAAAAAAGCCTTTGATCCTACTTTTCCCACAACATAACACCATAGTATCTGACATGTTAGCCCACCCACCCCTGCTCGAAAAAGACCGGTTTTTCAAACCTTTTGCTCCATCTTTGTGACACAGACATTATCAGTCTGAACCTGTAGCTTTTAAACCAAACAAGTTCAGTCATGTGATGCCATTCGATTGTTCGGACTTACACAACTACACAACTTTTACACAGGGTTCAAATAATTTATAAGCTGATTTTAACATGTAAATTTGTTGAATTCCTCCTTTACAGCTCAGGACTAGCTGTGCTGCATTGTTCATACTCAATAACTCCTCTAGGTGGCAGCATTGACACATCCACTTGTTTGATGCTTTCTCTCTGAAAATCATTCAGGAGGAAATAAAAATGCTCAGGTTTTTGGTTTTCTTAATTTTTATATGGCATGACCACTTTTCTGTTCAGGGGAAATTAAAGTTTACAGATTTTTCCCCCCACATTTCCTTACTCATTGTTAAGTAAAGAAATGCTTAGATATTTCCTGTTTTAATCTCAACATCTGCTTTCAGATAAACTCCTGAAGGTTTTTTTTAACTGCATGATGCCACATTCTTTTTGCTTTTTACTTTAAGACCTTTCACACAAACTGCAACATTGAATTATTTGTTGTATTAAGTACTGACACTTCAAATTGAATGAATTGAACTGAAATCAAATCTGATAACAGGTCCTCCAAATCAAACACAGTACAAACCTTCTTGTCTTCAAAAAGACCCATAGATATGCCATAGATTTGTTTTTCTGATTTAACAACACCATTAGCAGCATGGCATAGGGCTAATTTGTACATATACAATCTAAAACCATTACAGTTTAGTTGAAAAACAGATTAAATTATTCTGTTTTGTGAAGTGATAAGACAATGGTTTGGTCAAGTCAGGTCAGCCACAAAATGACTCAGTTTGAATGAGGGAAACATCGTGCTTAAACTTAAAATCACTGCTTTGTCAATATTAAGAAACTGCCTCATCATACAGCCATGCAAAAAATACAACAAGGAAAATGTGGTTATGGTGCCTGGATGATTGTAATGTTGATGGGTAGTGGGGGACAGGAAACAGGGAAACAAGTTGTCTCTCTGTTAAAATCCATCATGTTTGTGACTCATTTAATCTAGTTTATTTAAATACTTGGACTTTAACCTTACAATTTACAGCGTAAATTATTTAAGTCCAGTTCACTGACATTTTTAAGACAGCAATGAAATAGAACCAACTTAAAATATATTATAGATCAGAGGTATTTTCTTTGCAATATGAGGGAAGCTTAATTGTATTGTGACTTTTTCCAAATTCTAACCGTATTCTCCTGCATGGTGGACAAACCATGAACAGGGCCTGAGAGAGACATTGAAAGATAAACTAGTTTATGGTCACAGACCAAGTCATTCCTTCCACTGCTCTGGAATAGGCTCCTGTAAAACTGAGCGAGCTCAGAAAAGGGCACTTTACTGCCCGTCCTGCACGTTTTCCTGTCAATAAAATGGGCCTATAAATGGAAGAATATAGAAGATCTGAGGTCTGTATTTGAGCATTTAATTTCAAGCAGCTCTGAGAAGTCCTGTGATGCTTTACAGAGATACTTTACCTGAGGTGATGCAGCTTATAGACAAGCATTGTTTTCACCTAAAGGATCCCAGGCTGACATGTGTGTACCGAACAGCTTGTGATCTCGCGTTGGTGTCAGGGAGATTGAGGCAGAGGCGTTGGCAGACGGAGACGATAATCAGACTCCACGCTCGCTGATTTTCAGACAAATTAAACGTCAGGGGAAAGCAGGGAGCGGGACCGCTGGGCTGCTTTGAAAAGCTGAGGCTATCATAAATTATTAATGGCTCCCCGTCACGGCCTCCCTCTCTTCATCCCTCGCTCTTTTCAACCATCCTGCTCCTCATCCATCTCTCCCTCTTGGCTCCTCAGTGTTGAGGGCACTTCTTCCTTACTTTGTTCTTCTTACTCACTTTTCCTTTTTACTTTCCCCCTTTGTCTGCTTTTCATGCTTTTGCTTCCTTTTTCCTCTTCACCAATCACCTCTTCTTTTTTTTATTCCTCCTCTGTCTTCACTCCCTCTGTTCCTTCCCATTTCCCTGCCTCCTTTCTGACTTCACTGATTTCCATCCCTCCCATCCAGCTGCTCTTCATTACCTCCTCCCTCCTTAATCTTAATCATTTTTCCCTCTCTGCATTTCCCTTCGTCACCTTCCATCCTCCCTCTCTTCAATCCTATCTCCCTCTCTTGTGAGCCCCTCTTTCCTCCTGTTTCCTTACTTTTCCTTTATAACTGTCTTCCCCCTCCTCTCTGCATCCCATCATTCTTTTGTGGTTTTATTTATCATGGCTCGCTTATTGTCTTCCCTCCTCCACTTGTCATTTCTTTTGCTCAGCGTTGGAGCATAAACTGTCCCACACACACAGAACTGCCTTTCTTGTGTAAAACCAGTCCTGCTGATGGCAAAGTTAGCTAGAAAACCTTTCCTTAGGTTGTGCTAAAGAAGTTCCTTTATGTAATGGTAAAAGCAGCAATACCACGGTACAGAAATAGTCTAACAGATAAAAGAGCTGCATTTCAAATTTACCAGACAGTACAAAAATATTATCATCAAAATATACTTACCTGCCAAAGGCAGAGGCAGCCATTATGCAGAATGAATTAAGCATTGGATTGAAATATATTGTCAGATGTTGTCATGTGTTCATCGCTTTAATGTTGCGGCTGGTAAAAGTGATGATGCTTTTCAGAGGGTTGACTTTCTTTCCTGCTGAGTAGCTAGTTTAGTTATCCTGTGGGATCAATTAAGTCTCATCAAATTCAGTATCATTAAATTATTCAAGTACCTCAAAAATACCTTACATTATATTGCACTGGTTTTGCTACTTCATAGTTTTTTCAGCATAGTAGAGTTGCATGTGGAGATCATTTGAAAGTGGTAATTGTTAAACTGGATCATCTCATTGATTAGGTGCTGCGTTGCTTTTCATGCTCTGTTGGCTCACATAAGGTATAAAAAGTGGATGGAGAAGCGATTCAGTGTGAAAGTGCACTCTTTCCAATGTCCAGCAGGGGGCAACTCGTGGAGTAAAACAGTGCTTTTGTATGTTGGCATGAGAGGATTGAGCCCTACTTCCCACTGTATTTATAACTTCAGTAAACATTTTCGTAATGAGTTTGTGGTCTCAGTCTCTAGTTTCAAGCCTTCACAACAACAGTATGACGTTCATTTTGGAACACTGCAGTCCTATTTAGAGTAAAACAGACACTAATATCAATATTCTTCAGGGGGTGAATTGTGAGTGACAAGCACAACCAGTGCACAACCAAGATGGTGAATCTTATAAGACTTGAAAATTATAGTTATACGTACAATCTAAAGAGTGACACCTGATTATTGGAAGATTTAAACATCACTGCATCATGTGGCGAGGATGAACAGTAGGGGCAGAAGACGGGAAATAGAAATTTTTTTAAAAAGTGCACAATTTTACTATAAATGTTGTTTGTATTTAGTTTTTTGCAAGTTGAATAAATATATAAAACACAAAAAAACTATTCATCATTTCATTAATTCTCCCTAGTTCATTGATAACATGAAATGGCTTAAAGGTTGATACTGAGAGTCAGATTTAGTTTTTTGATCCACCACAGAAGCTAAAACTGATCTTCATATGAGCACAGGTGTAACAGACCCATAGCTTTAAAATGAGCAGGACAACAATGATTCCCTCTAGGGAAGTAATTTCAGTCACAGTCATATCATTGCTGTGCAAAGTATTACATTGCATTTTTTACCACTCCCCCTCTCTGTAGCTCAGCTTGAAAAGCAGAAGATTGTAAACTTCCTTCTGCCAGTCGACAAGAGAGGGAGCAGTGAGGGAGCAGATTGATGGATAGATGTTTGATGGATTCCGCCGAACAGATGGAACAGCTGCAAAGCCCTGAAGTGGCCGTCCATCCTCAAACTCATGAGCAAACTGAGACAGGATTTGTAATGGGCCTATTCACCAGATTTAAAGCGAGAGCTTCAACCCGTGACAGTAAAAAAAAAAGAAGATTCATTTACCATTCTACTGGGCAAAATGGACTTGTCCAAATATTATTTTAAAGCACAGGCCTCCTCATTACACTGGATAAAACATGGGTGAAATCTAGTTAAAATGCTCCAAGCTATATCGTATAGGCAAGAAGATAATTTTTCACAGCATTGTAATGGTCTGTAACTGCCTGTAACCCTCTCTGTCTTGTGCTCTCACTTTCACTCTCACACACACAGAAACAAACACACCAGCATGCACCTCGACCAGCAACCCTGGCGAGCTGCAATAAAGGCGGCGCTGATAATTATGATAATGAATCTAGCTTCTGTCTGCCGTCTATTGTCACCTGGTAATGAGTTTGTCCCGAAGGTCACTGCTGTAATAGCTCATTAGCAACGCAGGCTAATGCTGCTCTGTGATGTAGCCCACAATTGCCGGAGGTGCAATGGTCAGCCGAGCTATTTGTTTGCTATAGTGGCTGAATTGCTGCTTGACTGGACTGTCTTTCACCATTGATCAGAGGGGGTTTTATTACCGCTAAGGGTCCGCTGTGCATGTTTCTGTGCAAGTATGTGTGATAGCCTTTGTGTACTTCAATTTATTGTACCTGTGCATAAATCTCTGCACTCCTATTCATGCATACCGGCAGGTTATTAATGTGTATCAGGATTTTATCTGCTATCTGTATGTTTATCTGTTTCAATAGCTTGTGTATAAATGTTCATGTTCAAGGGTACATGAGGAAGAATGGATGTTTATACCACATAATATGATATAAAGTATGTTCCAACACTATATTAACAAAATAACACAGACCACACAGCAAAAGGGCATTTTAGAAGAGCAAAAACTTTCAGGAAATAAGACAATTTTAAATGCTGCTGTATATCAGGTCCACTGTCATTTTGGCCAGTTTTTTCTATTCCTGTGAGTACTTTCATGAGTGCATGAGCAAGAAAGTGTGTGAGTGTGTCCTAATATGACCAATAGTCACTAACCTGGCATTGCCTCATTAACTCAGTGCAGATGGATGTCCCCGGTCACTGCATTTTCCCATAGACAAACTCTTGCCATTGCTGCCTATGGGGCATCCTAATATGAATGAATCGGTCCCAGCTGGTTTTTGCACAGGCACTTGGCAGCCCACAGATGACACATTTTCTCTCTGATGCAGGCCTTATTTTTTAGCCTGGGACCCATATGACAAATTTATCCTCATTCTGGGGCCAGGCTCATAAAAACATATTGCTAATGTTACCATAGATACACAGGTCATTTTGAGTTCACCAATATTTTCTATACAGAGAACAGATTAATTGTGGGTTCAGTGACATCTTGTGAAGTGTAATAAAATGTTCACAACATATATATCAGCATAATCCTGTCAAGTATAGTACTTGTAGTTCTGGCCCTGAAATAATTGTAATGACAGACTTCCTGTTGCCAGGAAAAGTCAAGTCTTCAGTCTTATAAGCACTTATTTTGTCATAAACTTTATGACGGTGAATCACAATTTTAACCTGCTGATGGTGTCAGACAAGAAATCAGGGGAATACAAACCCTGTGTGATCAACCCTCTGGGCACCAAGTGGGTCTAATAGTTGTTGAGATTTTTCAGTCTGTTGGAGCAATAGACTGATAAACTACTTACTGTCTCTGGAACAATGCAGTTTACAGGGATAAAGATTGGGATTAAAGATAATTAACTTTTTTTTCCTTTTTGTTCTTAACTTAATAGATAATAATAGATTCTAAGATTTAGATCAAACAGTTACTTTCAGTTACTTTAGTGTTATCAAGGAAAGACATAGATGCTGGTTGTTTGCGTATTCAGCAAAAACAACTAAGCCACTTCACTGAACAAAAGGTTACAGTGTAACCCAGGCTCTCTGAGTGCTGAGACTATCTCTTAGCTTAGAGCCATTCCAGAATGCATTTCAATAAAGGTTAACCAGAGAGGCAAACAGTTTCTTAAAATTATTACCTTAATTATGATAACCCTTAAATGCATGGATGTTTTCCAAACAGTCTAAATGTTAGAAACCTGGTACTTATTTAACAAAGCTGCCATCCAGGGGACCAGCAAGGACCTTGAGACCTGGCTAGCCAAGGTAGACAAATGTGGGCTACCGGGTTGAATCAAGGTATGGGTATACCAACATGCGGTCTTGCCAAAGATTTTGTGGCCCTTGCTTCTACATGAGTTCCCAATGTCATACATGGAGACCCTGGAGAAGAAAATCAGCAGCTTCCTGTGAAGATGGCTCAGCTTGCCCAGACGACTTAGCAGTTCAGCGCTATATGGCACCTCAAACACCCTATAGCTCCCCTTCAAAGGCCTCAACGAGGATTTTGTGGTCTTAAGAACAAGAGAAGCCATCAAGTATAGGGGGTCCCTTGAGTCCCCAAGATAGCAGCGGCTGGAATTGAGGTCTGCACCGGCAGGAAGTGGAGTGCCATGGAAGAACAACTGGTGGCAGAGTCTTGTCTGAGGCAGAAGACCCTAGTCGGGACTACTGCAACCGAACAAGTGGGCCTGAGCCTTTTTCCAAGCCACCATGTCAGCAAGGTCACTGGGAAGGAGGAAAGTGGTGCAATGGAAGATTGCCTGGTCAGACTTCTGGTGCTCTGACTTCCACCGCATCAGACTTTTGGTCCAGGCTGTGTATGACACTTTACCAAGCCCCTCCAACCTCCACACATGGGGCAAAACTGAGGCACTCACCTGTCCGCAGTGGTGGGAGGGAGACCCTGCAACACCTACTCAGCAGCTGTCCAAAAACCCTGGCTGAGGATCACTACCAGTGGCGCCATGACCAGGTGCTTAAGGTGGTTGTTGAGGTGGTCAGCACAGCCGTTAAGACCAGAAAATTCCACCCCGGGAAGAGTTCCATCGCCTTCCTTAAGCCTGGTAAGAATCCCCCACCACGACAGACAAGAACAGCCATACTCTCCTCAGCCCCTGACTAACAGCTAACAGTAAACCTCGGCAAGCAGCTGAAATTCCCGAACCACATCACCCACACAACACTTTGCCCCAACCTGGTAATATTTTCAAACTCCACTAAGAACGTCATCTTGTAGGAACTCACTGTGCCTTGAGAGGAACACACTGAGGAGACCCATGAGAGGAAGATGAGCAAGTACCAAGGACTGGTGGAGGAGTGCAGGAACCATTGGGTGGCAGGCACACTGCCAAGTCACTGTAGTGGGTTGCTGAGGCTTCCTGGGCAGTTCCCTCTGCAAAGCCATGGCATCGCCGGGTGTGCCACAAGGGGGCTTTGGATTAAGAGGGGAAACCCTTGGCTTTTGCTGCTGGGATGCAATTTGGGACTTGATCACCCAAGCCAGGTCACCTGGGATAGGGGGTATGATGTTGAAAGACCTGAAACCCCCAATGACCCCAGGAACATCACTGAAGATGCATCCCAACACATCATAACGATGTATCTTTACCCAATGCTAATGTATTGAAATTGCTTGGAAACTCAAACACACAATAAATGGTACTAAATGCACAAGGCATGTTTTGCCATTTATTCTTTCTCTAGAAAAAAATTGTAGGCTTATCAATAAAAAAGTAGCAAAACTGATTTTGCAAATTTTCGATCATCTATCTTTCCGAAAAACAAATACACCGAGATGGAAATGCAACAAGTTTACCAAGTCAGCCACTAGTTTGGACCAGAGCAAGTTTTTTTTTTTTCACTTTGCTGTCTCCTTTTACACTCAACATCAAATCTGAAGAGAGAAGAGAAAAAACTTAATATGTGAATCTTGGTTCCCATAAAAGTAAAAAATAAATGAAAAGCAGTCAGCCATTTTTCAACCAGAATATGTGTCATAGTTTAATGAGTCAGTCAGCCATTTTGGCTTCTGGAGACATGACTTAATCAGTCAATTAGAGCAGCAGTTGATTAATATGACTGGGAGCAACCTCAGCCAAGAAAGAAATGGGCCGGTGAATGAATAATCACCACCGGAGTGCTGGAGCGAAGCTGCATGAGTCATACACTCCAAAACCTGCCAGGTTAAAAAATGACACAACTCTAACCCCACCACTGGGTAATAACAGGACAGAGCACACGCTGGTAAGACCCAAGTGTGCTTCATTGTAGACCAAACTTCTCATAATCATATCAATTGTTGGTTTATTTAAAAAAACAACAACTCTAAAACTATTCTTTTTCAAGCTAAAGGAATACATTGCATGACGGTTTAATCTTAGACCTTACAAAAAAAATGTACCACTAAATAAATCCCTGTTCCTCACCCTACACATACTTTCAAGTTGCCATGAACTTTTTCCTCAAACATGAGTTCCTCAACATCAGTGAGAAGTTCAGTCACATGCAGTGAAATTATGTAAAAATATTTTTTTTACCACAATTTATCAAAAAAATATAAGTAATGTATAACGGTTCTGACAATGACTTATATTGATGATAATCTTGATATTTATACGAGAAATACTTATGTTGTTCAAAAAATAAACACATGATAAAATAATGTAATAATAAAATGAAGCTTGAATCATTTGTTATTCCTCTGTCCTTTCCTGTCACAGTAGTTTGTATAACATTGAATGTTACTGACCATAAAATGGCAAAACTCATCAAGTCTAATTGTGCTGTTGGTACGCTTACACAGTTACTGTTAATGTCTCTCTAAAAATTTACATTCCTATTGCTAGTGTAATTTATGCCAAAAAACACAGAAAACACACAACAAATAAGGTTTAAAATGAATTTGACTGATAACATAATTTCTTTCTTAAGATTTCTATGGATATTGCAATAATATCTTTATCTGGAATTCCTTAGCCTGCAATAATCACACAGAGAAAATCTGATATCTTGACAGCCCAAGTAAAATATAAAACCCTGCCCACTCTCATCTCCAAGAAATGGAGAGTTCAAGGGGCTGGAAAATGAATAAATCCAGCAGCTGGGTCAAGGTAACCCAACCAGCTATTCAGCTGTGAATGATTCCCCCACAACGCCGCTGACCCAGCATGATCAATCAAACAATATGTTTACAGAAACAATCCTCCACTTTTCAGAGCATAATCATCAAATATCAAAGGGAAATCAAATTCAAGTTAATATGATCCTGGCTTTCAGGTTCTGAAGATGATGATCCATGGGCCAGTTTTCAGTATGAATGAAGAAGGAAAAAAGTTCAAAGAATTGAACAATAGCGACACCCCGGGGGCTATGGGAAACAAAGTAATGAATAAAAAAGTGCTGCCTATAAATTACTCTCTCCAACTTCAAGTTCGAAAGGCTAAATAGCCCTTAGATGAAAGGGAACTGAATTGTATGTTTTAATAATCAATATTTTATGAGATAGGGAGTAATTTTCATTTCCTTTCTGCTCCTTTTTGGTCATCTTTGGACCAGGATACGCCATCACTGGGTTGCTGCTTTGGAAGGTGCTATTATGAGCAGACTATCAAATCTGATTGATTACCTAGACTCCCTCCCAGGCAGCAATGTTGAAAATTCAATACCCAAAATGTAATACCGGAACTTCAGTCCCAAATTTCATACCTTTCAAACAGTAAGTTATTACATATGATGGTGGAATTGCATCCATTGCTCCCATGTGTGAGCTGGTGTCATTATAGGATGAGTGCATAAAGAAGGATTACAGTCTGCTGTCTCAGTTCTAATAAAGTAAACCGGAGGAAGTGAGCATTAAACCATGCTGTAAATATTACACAGTCACACTGGTGCTATTTGTTTAGCCACACAGCGTGCAATTGGCTGCACTGAGAGCCGGCAATACTAAAGGTGCTATCTGAAAGGCTAAAAAGATAAAAACACATCCTTTTATTTAGTTTTTCACTCTCCACAACTTACTCAAAAACTTAATCCAGAAAACAATTAAAACAAAATACAAATATTTATATGCTTTTGTGAAAGTGAACTAAACTAACAAAAGATCTTTGTATTATTGTCCTTGTGTTACTTATGTTAAGTTACATGCAATGTCAGCAAGAGAGCATCACATGAACCATAAAAGGAATAATAATAAAGACTCAAAAGAAGTAAGATCCTTAATCAGACACCTGAACATACAGTGATTTGAAGGCAAAAGAACTTGAGGCTTCTTTTGTCAATTTTGATTTCTTTCATCTTATTTTCAAAACCTGTAAACTTCAGCGTCGACATAGATGTTTCTATTTCCGTGACATGGTGTCAGAATCAAGGCTTAACTACGTAAGTACTTAGCAGTCTTTTTTCTCAGACATATTTTAGTGCAGCCTGAATTAAAACATCTGAGAAATATAAAACCTCCTCATGTTGATTAATTTCATTGTTAATATAGTAACAAACTTGCAGGGATCATATTTGGTAATGATCAGGTAAAAATTGCTTTCTTTTATATTGTTGTGTTACATTTTGTTAATAAACTCCAGCCAGCTTGGTACAGCCAATGAACAGCACTTCAATTATATTTTACAATGTTCTTTCCCTTTTATGAATTTATTTTCAAGTGTTTGCTCTATGTATTAATTTTAGCTTCAAATAAAAAAAAGACAACTTCAGAAAAGGTTGTTATTTAACCAAGGTATGCTTTACTGAACAAATGGCAAACAGCTTTTGTATGTACGCATACGCACAGTCTGTTTTATCTGCCCTGTTATGTTAAACATAAAAATGTTTCATCCACTTTTTGTGTAGTTTCTCAAACCTACATTTGAAAAAGCTCAACCAAAGATAGTGACTGCAAATGAGCTTCAGCCAGACACACTTTGTATCTGCTCATAACATCTTTCTAGCTATAATTGAGGTTACGTAAATTCAAGGTAGTTGAGTGGAATATAGAGGGTTTACTTTTAGCTTCATAACAGTTTAAATTAAAATAAAAACACACTATAGTTACCACCCAGTAGTTTTCACTTATTTTACCTGATGAGACCTCTCTTCAGGACTGTGTGTGGTCGACATGGGGCTTTCAGCAAAGTCTAACTCTTACAAAGCGTGTCCTCTGCATTATTAGACACTTGAAGCAACTTCTCCACCTGATGTGTGGAAAAAGCAATGGTGTCTCAACTCAAGTGTGGCGTAGATCGTAATAGAGTGGTGGGTCTCACATAATACCTTTACTCATGACATTAGGATTGTTGTTCCATGTGAAAGCAGTGGTGAAAACAAGAGTCAGTAATCTTTACTTAAACCTAAGCGAGTAGGGTTCTTTTTTTGCCTGAACCCAAGCTACAACCCCCAAGGAAGAAAAATGAGGCCAATACGGAAGTGCCAAAAACTGCAGGCTGAGACTGGCTCCCAAAACAAGCCAATCCTCAGAGCTCTGCATTAAAATGTCCAACTTTTCAGCAGAAATAAATAGTTTTGCAGCCCAGAACAAAAGAAACTGTTTTTAGTCCCTTGCATTTGGTCTCTTTATCAAATTTACTCATTCATGACGTTGTATAGAGTTGATGTTTATTTAACTGTATAATTAAAGTTGTATTAAGGCTAAAGCACAATGAAGGGCACGGCTGTTTTTAGCAGCAACAGCCTCCATCTGTCTGCCAGGCGTCACACAGTCATTGGTAGCAATGTTATCCTCCCCTGCTCCACACTCATTTCCAAATATGATCACTTTTGGCTCTAAAAAACAAGATAGCCATAATGCTAAGCGGGAGGCTTCAAAACTGTAGTCCACAAACCAATAGAAGATGTCATGGTGGCTCCATTCACACTTTAATGTATTATGTTTATTCCTAAACAGAACCAAACTGTGACTGTTCTGCAGGGTCAACAACAAGCTAGAAAGGCTTTCTGGGATAATAAACTTAAGTGTTTGTATATAATGAGAAGGCAGTGAGAAAGTAAGGAAGAACAGAATTTATTGGACTGATTATATGATTGACCTCACTGTGCTGTTCCACATGTTAAAAGGGGGTAATATATGCCTTAAACTTGAGAAATGTTTAAGCTGGAAGATTTTTAAAAATGTAATTTACTGTAAAGGCCACACACACACACACACACACATACACACAGAACAAGAATGCGCATCTCACCAGGTCAATGATTTTTACTACTTTTTTTGAAGATTAAAGAAGATCCCTGGAGAATGGTTCCTGTTTTAATGATGCGATAAAAGTCAGCCTGGTACCTTTACTGTTTTTAACTTTCTTTTTATCTCTGATTTATCCACTGATATTTTACCAAAACCCATAAATGCACTTGCAAAGGCCACAGCAAGGCCTTGAAATTAAATGGTTAAACCTAATACTTTTCTCTTCCCTGGGATAATTAGTTACAATTCTAAGAAAAAAACAAGGCTGTTCAAAGGCCCTGATGGTGCACAAGAACAGAATACTTAATAAATTGCCTCACACAACATTGGGATCCACATTGCTAGAGGAAAGAGTCATGTATGCTGAAGAATAATAAGCAGTGGATAATTCCACCATGAAGGAAATAAGTGTAAAAAGTGTTTTCATCGCAGGGCCTTGGACCAACTCCAACCTCATCAGAAGGGCAAATTTATTTGGAGTCTGAAATGCTTTGGCTTTAATTTCACGCTGCACGCATTTCGATACGAGCAAGAGGGTAGAAAAAGAGAGGCACACAGAGAGAGACAAAGAGGAAGAGGGAGAAAATATGAAGTTTAATTTTCTGCCAAAAGTCACCATACCAAAGAGAATTAAAGTCGATACACTTACAAACAACGGGGGGAGAGAGGGGAAAACAGGATAAGGGGACAGAGAATGGTTGAGGTTGAGGTTATGTAAATTCAGAGGAGGTAAATGGAATTTTGTTTTGGAAAATAATTGAATTTATTCAGTGTTTGTTTCTTTGGTTTTTGCTCCGTGCATTTGATCATCAAGACTGCTCAGTGCTTTGAAGATTCTTGCATTTTATATTTGGGAGCAGAGGCAAAGAGAGGTTATGAACAAACAGGGAGTGTCTGTGTTTATGCAATTGTTTTAAAGACCCCTTTTGTGAGGGAGCTTTAAAAAAAATAGCAGAAAGTGAAACATCAGGGGAAAAAAAATCTTATACAAATCAGAACAATCCATGGAACAACACTGATGTGTTAATAGTTTATTAAGGGTGAAAATCCTCAGTTTTTGTGGACGTGCCATCCCTCCTGGTGCTTCACTTTTGGCTCCTGGTAGCATTTTGCAAACCTGGACTTAGCAGCTTAGTTTTTTTTGAGAAATGTAGAGTGACTGGTTCTCGCTGTGGTTTCTATAGACTAAAGACTGCGTAATGACAATAGCTGCTGATAGACGGATAGACACGCAGCTTGTTAACATGCACCTGCTAAGAGGGGCTGAGAAACTTTACATTTTACATCAACGTCCTAAACTGTGACAACTGCAGTGACAGCAAACCCTTCCTACATGTATACAGCGAATGGACAAGCTGCACTGACATCTTATCAGAAAAACTTTCTTTATATTAGGCACTTTTTTATTGTTTTAATTGAGAGACCTCTAGTGGCAGAGATTACATCTTGGAAGTTGAAACC
>JAQNCA010000002.1:6439596-6450277 GCA_029783725.1 Acanthurus tractus | reverse complement strand
CTTTATATTAGGCACTTTTTTATTGTTTTAATTGAGAGACCTCTAGTGGCAGAGATTACATCTTGGAAGTTGAAACCATCTATTTATACCTTTGTTTTCTGCAATGGTAAAATGACACCTTAGGAAGAAAACTCAGAAAATCTCAAAAAGTCATAATCTTAATGTTTACTTAGCAGAAGTCGAGTTTCATTTTGTCGATTTTCTGAAAATTCGTGAGCATGTCATTTGGACAGCAGTTTTGTGTGTTTGTGTTCAGCTGAGTCACTGACCATCTCAGAACGTAGAGGAGCTCCAGCTCTCTCAGCTGTTTCCCTCCAGTTTTCCTTCTTTTTAGGCTAAAGTTCAAACATTTTGAACTCATGACAGTGCCTCTTTGTTGCAATTGTTCTCCTTGTAAAATTTCCCCTACTCTCTGTTGGAGAACACCGTTTATCATGCTTTAGTTTTGGATAATTGGTTTGTAGGCAAATACATTTTATTACTATGTATATTGCATTGAATTGAGAGACAGATAAATCTCTCTTTTACTTTTTTTTCTAACCTATGCATGATGAAGGGCTATTAAAAGTTGCATGTTTAAGTTTCTCTTTCGACAGCAGTTTTGTGTTCCAGTTTCAGCTCATTCATCATGTGAGCCGAGCTGTTGATACATAATGTCATCATTTACCACCTCAGCTCACCCACTGTTGACACAAACATAGGGGTATGAGAGGAATTAGGATGGATGAGGGTTGAGAATGGCATACACTGTGTACTTGCGTGCGTGCGTGCGTGCGTGCGTGCGTGCGTGCGTTCGTGCGTTTTCGTGCGTGTTTGTGTGTGTGTGTGTGTGAGTGTGATTGGCTGCCGAGCCCAACACTGTAATGATGAAAAGGGGACAAGAGAAGGAACAAAAGTTGAAGAAAGGGAGAGAAAAATTTACAATACAGCAGAGATATAAGATGTTCCTATTTGAAGGAAAAATATTTTCCATTTATTTCTCTATAGACCATTCACAAAACCTGACAGGCTGGTACAGCTTTAAAAAACTTGAAATCATGTTTCCAATACTCTCTGTAAATACGATTCCCGTTGACTAATGAGACCTGTGCTCATATCTGAGTTGAGCCAATTTATGGTGATGATTTCACCCACGTCCATAAACTTTTGGACTAACTGGCGGATAAACTTCTACCAGTCAACCATTACAAATGCAGATTCAAGTGATGCTAAAACAGGACGAAAGAGGCCCCTCTGATGAGAGGAGAAACATGTTTAAGTATCTACAACCAAGTCCAGCTGATATTCAAAAGTGTAATACTTTACAGTATTCTAGAGTCTGTCAAGATATGTAGTAAAACCATGATATCACACAGTTTTTTGTAAGCCCCCTGAACCTTTCAGGTGCTTTCCTTAAAATTTAGCGCTCAAGTATATGATGACACCTCATAACTCACATGACTTTGTACATGCATGACTAGAATTGTAGTCTGTTTCAACTTAAGTGATCCAATCTTAACTGATGTGTCACAACATGAATTTTTTCATTAGTACATGTACACGTAGGTGTACAGTCTTCATTTGACCTCTAAGAACTGTTCTGTAGTTGGTGTCAAAATGTTTCATGCAGCACATACAAAACAGTCACATCTTGTACACACTGTACAATCAGGAGAAATAAGAAAGCTTCTGCAAACCGGAGAAACAGACCTCTTCAAAATCAAATTGCACTCAACACAGGTAGTTAAGAATATTACAAGATTTGTTTCAAGAAACCACTTTCCTTGTTTGAAAAACATCATACTCGGTCTCCACTTTGTCTAATCTGGGTGATTTTCTGGGAAAATCTAACACACAGCGAATACAAAACACTGCTCTTCTACATGATCCGACCTTATTCATGTGCAAAGATCACTGTTGGTTAAAAACGCTGCAAATGATGCTGACAAAGATTGACTGATTAGTTTAATTCAAAAACTAAAAAAAAAAAATCCTGTTTTCTTCTTATAAAAAGATGTATCTAATTTCAAGCCTGCTGATCATGTCAGATACACAGAGTGCAGCTCCATTAGCTTTAATATTTGAGAAAATGACTCCTCGTAAGAGGAACAAGGATGGACAGAGGAGGCTGGATGAAAAAGAAAAAGAGGAGTGAGTTGACATTTGTGTGTGTATGAGAATTATCTCTGCTGTAATTGCTTGTGCACTTGTGTATGTAGAACATGTTTCTCCATGCTGGACTTGGTTTATAAAGTCATCCATCATTGTCCTGGTGTCATCCTGCAGTTTGTAGCACGTATTAAATTTCAAAATGAGCTCTTGCTGAAGATAGATGCACATTATGTTTCAATGTTTGCAATTTTCTCTTTTATATGTCAGGATGGATACCTTAGTGTGTGTGTGTGTGTGTGTGTGTCTGTGTGTGGGTGTGGGTGGGGGCATACTAGTGGTCTTTACAAGTTATATACATACAAGTTTTTTTGGAAAGGAACAATCTTGTAAATTCCTGATTGCACCTCGTAGGTGGTGCTGTGGATGATACAGCCAGAGGTTCTGTGTGGGGAGATTCAATACAAAATTGTTTACAGGACTCACTGGACCAGATGCAGACTGGCTAAGTTTGATCCAAACATAGATCCAATATGCATTCATTGTAAACAAGCTCCTGCCGCTCTGCCAGACATTTCCTCTTCCTGTCCTTCTTTTTGTCCTTTCTGGTCACAGTATTTGAAACGCTGTCTTAAGTCACTGTAAGCTCCTCTCCTTTAACTGCATTATATGATGTTTACCATCCAGACACTTCAATGTCCCTTTGTGACTTTGTGACTTTTTTGCCTTTGTTACACTTTTGACATGCAATACTTAAATGGAAAAGTTCTCTCTTCCCACACATAAGACAGATAGTTGATGTTCTTCATTTTATGAAGCTAGAGAGAGTCAGCGAACACTACATGGCTTCACCTCCAAGTCCTTTTAATAGAAATACAGCACCGAGACCTTTCAGCTCCTCTCTCCTTGGAAGTATATATATATTTTTTAAAGTCAAGTCCTGGATGTTTTTCAAGCATAAAACTTGTTCATCCAATCAAAGTAAACCAATTTTCTATACATCACACCCTTGAACATCCACACAAAAAAGTGAGACTGTCAGTCATCTATTCACTATTTATCATTATTATGTGCATCATGAGGTACTGGACCTGTGATAAAACAACAGATCAGGAGCAGTCACTACACCCTTTTGAAGGGCAGGATAAAAGGTGATTAAAGACATCTTGTAATGAAGTTGCAGTTTGCGCCCGAGTTAATATCCCTCTGCTCTCCCATCACTTTTAAGCATGCAGGAGAACCTACAGGGACCCTGAAACACAAAAGGCCCCTTTCAAGCCAGTTTTTAACTTGTCTATTGCATTTACACTGCTGTGCTTCATGGTGGATTCTGTGGAAATGGACCTGCTCCCTCTGTGGATATCAACTCTAATTCTGAGTGACTTGACACTAATAAAGAAAAAAAGTTATAAATATTATATTTCATTTGTCTGTCTGTACTAGTTATCTAGCAGTATCTGTGTTAAGACAGTACTGGCATGCATGTATTCTGCGTAATAAATATGAATGTGTTTGTTGGACATTCATATATTTTTCACTTTTCTGTCACATCATTATGCAATTAGCTGTTGCTATGGCTGTACTGTGTTCATAACCCTGATGTTAACAAATGCAAAGCACAACTGTTCAATTAACAGCAGGCATGAAACGGCAGCATATAAATTCAGGTTATTTTTGAGTTCTTACTTACGGAATGAGAATAAAGAAAAGGATTAATCTCTTAATTCTTGCTCCAGCAGAGTCTGAGATACTATCTGTTCCTGCTGAGGATAAACACAGCGAAGTTTATCACATCTGTCTTTGCAATGTAGTTTGATTTGTCCTGAAAAGAGAGCAGGAACACAGTGAGCCAGCACCTTGTACATACAAATAAATTACATCTTAATATAGACTGCAAATACAATGTGTGTTGATACAAGCTCTCCATGTAAATGTGTTGCTTTCAAGACCTTTTATTGCAGATTATTTTAAAAATCCCTTTTTCATGAACTTGGTTGCAGTTTGCAAACTATATAACTGGCGTTTTTGCATACTCATTGCACAGAAATA
Source organism: Acanthurus tractus (assembly GCA_029783725.1). Classification (NCBI taxonomy): domain Eukaryota; kingdom Metazoa; phylum Chordata; class Actinopteri; order Acanthuriformes; family Acanthuridae; genus Acanthurus; species Acanthurus tractus. The sequence continues at coordinate 6,446,140 of JAQNCA010000002.1, read as the reverse complement.
TAAGTGTGTAGTACAGTTGAAATGTCACTCTGATTCAACAAGTTTGATTAAAGTTAAATGCACAAACTGAATTAATGCTTTATTAACATGTATATAAAGCATTATTGATTCACACGGTCAACTTTTTCTGATACGATTTGGTAAAAGAAATTCTTGTTCTTAGCTTAGATATATATATGCATATATATTTAGTTTCATATTGAATGCAAACTTCTTAGTATCATATTTCATACAATGTAATGTGTCTGATACACTCAGACTAAAAGGAAACTTTAAAAAATAATTTGCAATCAAAAAAAAGTTGGGCTCAGGGGAGAGATAATCCTTCCGTCTCTTGTGGATGTTGAGTCCTTGCTGCTGCTCTGACTGCTGACTTTGCCATTACTATGAAACACGCTTCCTTGCAGTCATCATGGTCAGAGCGTTAGAAGCTTATTGGCTCAGATAAAAGCAGATGGGGTCAAGGGTCTGATCTGAGAACAACATGAACATTTGGTCACAGATCTTTCAAAAACATACTTTTATACTTATTCTGTCCCACTGGAACGTGTTTTCATCTCTGCAATACTGTAATTGTATAAATTGTATAATGTAGCCTACGTGTATTTTCATGCATGTGTATCATAAAATTCCTGCGGCAGTTTCTCGGCTCCATAAATAGAAGCAGCTCTTGGCACATACAGTAAAGCAGGCAGGAGGCTGAATGCACACTGAGACAGAGGATGACAGAGCTGGAGAGAGTCCTCCTGTACTCAGGGCTTTCCAAAAGCAAACCATGAATTTTTGGGGAGTTGTGTGAACCATCATTGAATTGGGTCTTGATGTCAGTATTTCATTAACATTAGTATTTCCTGTTTTATTTTGCATCTTACCTGTCTTCTTGTTTCAGCCTACCCACTTCCTGCCCTTGTGTGTCCACAGTATGTGGGGAGGGCAGGAGGATGTGTTACACACCTGCGCCTTATTATCTCCTTCTTTTGTGTGTATTTATTCTTTTTCTCTTTTGTCTCTTCCTCTTTGCCACTGAGGCACGTCTTTGTTCTCTAAGTCAAGCAGTCAGCAGTTCCATGATGTAAATACATTCCTAGTCAATCTGATCTTTGCCTGTTTCCTTGTCTTGACTCTGATTTTAGCATATACCTGACTTCTTTACCACGAACTGGTCCTGTTTCTACAAGTAGCCATTTCATTGCATCAAGTCCTATTCTGTGAATCATGCATTTTAGCCCTGATTTCTCACTGTGGCTTTCCAGATATTACAAGTGAAAGAGAGAATAGTTAGACAGATGTTTAAGAATTCTGTTCCTAAAAGCCCAAGTAAAAAATGGAACAACATACAGGAGCCAGTGCCATCTGATAGCTTCATTCCTTGTATTTAAGACATTACACACAAACACACACACACACACGTTTGTAGAGCTGTACTTGTGAGGACACTTACCATTCCCAGTGAGGACTTCTTTTTTCTTCTTTTTCAAAATAATGTCCTCACTTTCATGGGGTAAAACTCATTTGACAAAAAATTCTTTCTAACAAAGGCAGCTGTACAAGGGCACATAAGTTTACACACACACACACACACACACACACACACACACACACACACACACACACACACACACACAAACCCACGCACACGACAAGGCAGGCCAAAATATTCAACAAAGACAAAAACCCACAGCAAACATGTGCACTCCCCACGCAGAAACATAGAGATTCACATGCACATACTTTGCAGCAGACTGGGTTGCTATAGTAACATCAGTGGAGAGATACATAGACCATCTTGTTTGGTCACTGCCCTTTTGAAATGATCGTTGTCCCCAGAGGCACTTTTCTGATGAGACGAGAGTGCAAAGTAAAGCAATGAACTACAAGGCCTTCCCCATCCTGCACCGCAGTCGCAGATAGTTCTGCTTCTGTGAGGTCTTACATGCCATTATTGTGAAGCATTTACAAAGCTTAATTAGACATTGACTTCTTTTTAACCCTGTCACAGTTTGAATTATTTTAATTTTATTTCATTATTTAGGAGAAATTTAAGCATTAGGACAGACATTTTGCAGCTTGCATTTGTGTGATTTTCAGAAATGATTTTACATTGTCATTATCTGCATCTTCTGCCATAGCAACCCTCAATCAGTCGACACAGAACACCACCAGAATTGAGGAATGATGGATGAAGATGTAGCAATTTGTGCGACATACAGGAGTTTGTGTTCATTGAGTTACATTGAGCGATCACTTTTATACAAACCACAACCATAATCTTTTCCAATAACCAAGTGCTCTTATCCAGGATTTATTAACCTTTGCCATGATTGTTCTGTAAGCTAAACCACATTATAATTTCCATGTGCTGATATATATTGAAAAATAAGAAATACTGAAAACATTGCTATTGGACACTGAAGAAAAACATGGCCATTGAACACAATATAGGGTTTTGCTGCGTTGCTATTCTATTGCTATTCTCTCAGGGAAGTGTGCTGCAACAAATACAGAAACACTGTCTTCAATCCAGATCTGGACTCTGTCATGTCCTCGCTCCTCAAGAATTTATACTAATTTATGGTAGCATTACTACAGCATAAAATTGAAACCCACAGTTCTATGATGAACTCCAGAGAGAAAGTCACACATCCGCACATACAGAGAGCATATAATCGTATCAGTTTCCATGACTCCATGTTAAAGCCTTTGTATGTGCTTCCACCCCTTTGTTCATTATTCCTGTCAGTTATGACAAATGTTACTCATAAACAACTGATGAGATATGAAGCAATACCTTCCTAGAGGTTAAAAAGATAATTTTATTGCGCAGAAAAATAAAAACGTGCATGTGCTTGCTTTGTTAAATAACTGAGCCCCTAAGACCTTTATGATGCATAAAATCACTGGATTAAGAATTTGTTTTAATGCTTTTCTTTGTTTTTTTCTGTAGGCAAGGAGGTAAAAAGCTTCAGATATGTTGACAGTCTGTCTAACCCTGCTGTTCATTGCCCTGTTTGTTGAACTCTGTTCTAGAGATGTAGCTACACCCCCTGGATTTATGGCCTTAAACTACACAAAACATTACCCAGCCTGTACAAGGATCGCTATTTCATTTAAATCCAGAATGGTAGATTCAAAGAAAATACCTGTTCTTGCAAACAAAGACAAATGTGAAGACTTGGAAGCACCGAAAACATGCATTATGCATAAAGCGGTACAACTCAATAATAAGAAGGTGTTGCTGTGACACTGTGCACTCGCTGTATAGGTATCAGGTCTATATGAATGCAGGCTGTGTGGGTGGTGATGCACCGTGGTCGATAGGATTCACACCAGGCCTTCAATATCACAGCATCACACAGTCTCTTCAGCTCACAGCTCCATCTTAACAGAGGTAATCATTTATCCTCTGTGGATCCACTGAAACCACACATACACACACACATGCGCACACACATATTAGTCAATTCTCGCTCTCTCTACTGACACCATCACAGATAGAGTGATGAAATGATTTTCTCCTCCAGTGCTTTTCAATTCACATCAGGGGGAATATTGTGCTCCCCTTTTAAAACGACCGCAGGTAAATCAAAGTATATTGGGTCCACTGAAAGTCAACCCTTGTCTCTTTATCAGCTTGATCTAGAGGGGGGGCATTTTTGTGATTGCATATCTAGCTTTTCTTAAAGCGGAGAGCAATTTTTATTACATGGCATGAGTGCAATGGGACTTTTATGTGAAGCCTAAATTATAATCATTTTGCAAGCTTTCCCTGTCTTTCTTTTGGCTTTTATAGTATAATATTAGAAACTCTCATGAATACGACTCAGCATGAATGTGGGAATCAAACTGCATTTGCTGCATTTGACTTTCTTCTTTACACAACTTCAATACAAGATCCATCTGGATTCTGAATATAAGAAATTCGCAGTCAATCATGCTTATTTTCTTTCTTTGCTGAAATATGTAAAACTGTGTAGAAGCAACTTATATAAACTAACAATGAAAAACACACACACACACAAACTCACAGAGTTGTACACAAACTCCAGAGAAACAGATTTCATTTAAAAGTGGCTGCAAAGCGGCTGATGAACAAACAGCTCTCTGAACAAGAATACAGAGGTACAAAGCAAATCAACACTTGATTCCAGCGTAATGACGTCAGGGAATTAAATCACTTTAGAGAGCCGCAGTCAGGTACGCCTATTACCATCCCAATTCCAAAAAACACACCAGCAAACAATGCAATTCAAATTGATGGCACAGAGTGAAAACATTCATTCTTTTTCACTTTCCATCGGGCAGAGTATTGATGTCCTGACAGCTGTTTTTGGTTCAAACAAAAGCCAGCTATTTGTTTTACTGGCTTACTATTTCTAAATGCAGTTTACAAAAAAAAAAATATATATATGTATATACAGTTTTTGTTCCTTCAGGAGAAAGTGGCCTGAAATAACCCTCCTAGAATAAGCAGCAAATGGTGTTGTTCTGCTGTTTGAAGGATTAATCTTGCTTAAGTATATTTGAGGAAGTTGCAGCATTTTTGGATGATAAAATACAGAACACATGACAATGCAATCTGATTAATAGTCAATGAGTTGCGGATGGGTGAAATAGGGTGAAGAATCTCACACACAGATGCTGTGTGTATTTAAGGAAAAGGCAGAGCAGCTTAACTTTATATCTGATTATTTAAATGTCCAAAGACAGCAATGCAATCAATGATTCACTGATGTTCTGCGTTTACTAAAACCAGAAGGTCACACACACAATCCGGGTTCATACAGTAGGTTGCTTGGAGGCAGCCAGTCTCATAAATCTAGAGCTCCATCAGAACTGTCTAAAAAATACATATCAAAACCTAAAAGTTTAATCCTGTTTCCTCTGAAGAATTTCCTCTGCTCCATCAAGTTGATAACTACAGTTTTAATTTTTGCTGCTTAAATGTGCCATGATATTTACTTCTGCAGTGACATATCTACGCTCATGAAATGTTTCTAAATCACTAAAAGCAGCCTTTCTACCCATTAAAGTAAAATCATTACAGAAGACACTCATGCATTAATGCAACAGAGAATAAAGAAATCACTTGGAAAGCTTTAGCAGCTAGACATAATTTAAAATGTAATAAAGTCAAAAGAGACCAGTGGCTGCAGTAAAATGTCCAAACAGATGCAGGTCTCTAAATGTGAGAATATAATTTGTTTGGATGGGTGGCAGATGGGTGATTTATGTGTACATGCTAATTTGGATGAAGAGCCGATCTGTGCATTACTAGTGTCTATGCAGAATGCTATATTTAACTCTATTTGAAAATCGACTTTAAGGCATCTCTCACTGCTTTGTTTGTGGTGACCATATAGTTGGTTCAGTTTCGGGGCATTTAATGTAAAGTTATATGAAAGAAAAGATTAAATGCAAATCAACATGTACACATCAAATTGATAACATATAATGGCTGATTGATACGTTTTTGGCCTAAGGTTGAGGGAGAGAAAATTCAACTCCCGCTACATGTCATGCAGTTAAAATCTTTAGTTGATTATGCAGAAAGTTGTAGGTGATAACTTTGGTGGTATTTCTGTTTATTGAAAACTGCAAAATTGCAAAAGCACTGTCTGAAAAAAAAAGGGCGATATTAACCTTCATGCAGTCATCCTCTACCTCTGTCTCTATTTCTAAAGGTCAGCAAAACAATCCATTTGCAGTTTACCAACTTTCCACTTTTGGACACTGTGGAAAAAGCAAAAAATACACCTTTCATACCATGACTCCGAACAATCACCTGAGGTCTGTTAATAACGTTTATTGGCTTAGAGAGGAACTGCAGAGAGCAAACATTAATAAAAACTCTTTCTTTTAACCAGCATTTGGAAGATGGCTAGAGGTCGACTGCAGACATCACAACACAGGCAAGGATGGAGAGGTGTGAGTGTCACCACCTTTAATCTGAACTGGTCTCTCGAACTCCAAGAAACTGGTCCCAGACTCTGATAAGCCATTCAATAGAGCATTATGCTCTGTATGATCCATTCCTTGAGGATATTGCTGGGGATGTCTGCAATGCTCCATGGAAGCCAGACCTGAACTCCTTGACTTCCTGGAAAAGTCATCAGCCAAGTAGCGAACCAGCTGTTTGCAAGAATGAATAAAAACCCCAGTTATCTCTTATACTTAAATTTACTATCATCCTACCTGTTTCTTATGAGGAATTTCATCCATTACATCCCAACATCCACAAAAACAAACAAGGAATGGGAAACATACATAAGACTTTTATAACTGAGGCAGTTATAAACAGCCACAGTCGGTTTAATAGTGTACTCAGTGGGAAGCCTTCTAAGTGGTTTCATCAGACCACTCAGGCTCTCTGTCCCACTGTGCAGACAGCAGACAGGCTTCACACACTTACCTGAAGGTAGATGCTCATTCGAAATGATGCAATCACTGCTGAAAGATCCATGATGAGGATTTAAGCATTTAATATTTAGCACCTGTTGGTGACACACTTTGGATGTGTTTAATGAGTTTCACTTGGTGCCTTAGA
>JAQNCA010000002.1:6413005-6435228 GCA_029783725.1 Acanthurus tractus | reverse complement strand
ATCTATCTATCTATCTATCTATCTATCTATCTATCTATCTATCTATCTATCTATCTATCTATCTATCTATCAGAAACTGAGAACACCTTTTTGAGATTCTTTTTAGGGGAAGCCAAGGGAGTGTCAGAAAAATGGGCAGTAACACACAGTAATACCTGTCATTGATGGAAAATGTTTCAAGAATATTTGCGAATATTTGTGTTATATTTTAGGATGGAGATGAACAAACTGAAGCATGCCAAGTTTATTTGTTAGCTGTTGTCAGAGTGTAATCACATTGTCTTTTTGTGAGAAGTGCATATTTGCAGTCAGAGGTGGACGCTTGCCAGGTGACTGTTACAACTCCAGTATGTAGGATTTAGTGGCGTCCAGTAGTGAGGCAGTAGATTTCAGCTAACTGAATATCACTTGTCTTAGGAGACCCCTCTATGGTGTCTAAAGCAAGACACATAAAAGGCTCGTATCAGGAGCCAGTGATTGGTTTGCCCTCTCTGGACTATTGTAGTCACATAATGGCACAACTAAGCAGACTCCATGGAGGAGGACCAGCTTCCTCTGAAGGTAAATAAAGCAAATTCTAATTCAATTTGTTTTACTCTAAGGTGATTATATACTAAAGAAAATATCATAATCCATTTCTGCTCATGGATCCCCCAGAAATATACAAGCTGGACCCTTAAAATGCGTAGCTGCAGGGTTTGGACATGATACATGGTCACAAAAAGCAAATGACATTAGGCGAACTGTACGTTTGCCCAGCTGACCCCAAGGATTAAACATCTGCAAATTCAATGACTTCTTGATGACTTCACCACATTTGATTAAGATGAAAATGTGACAAAAATGCTGAACCAGTCCAGCTTAGTACGATTCTTGTCCAAAGCACAAAATTGCAAATCCACTGATTAATTCTTCAGACGTCCAAACTCTTCTGAAGCCTGCAGAAGGTCAACAGTAGGACCGTCATTCCCACAGCTTCCTCAATTGGCTTTGAAAGCCAATGCCAGTCTAGGCCCCTAAGGCTCCACAATGTCAGGGCAACATGCCAGCGAACATGTTCATAATGGAAGTGAGGGACTAGAAACCACTCGGAAACATCAGAGAAAAACCTTTGGCTGCGAGGGTCTGGCAGAGTGGAAGCCTGCGTGCCTCGCTGTTTATGCAACAGCAGCTGTACATCTCTCTCTCTCTGAGTCTTAAAGACTTTACAGCAGTATTCCAAAAGCACATTTATTATTAGCAATGGATTTGAAATTTTGAAAAATAGTTAGATTAAATCCTAACACGGGCCTATAAAATATACAATACACAGCAAGTGCGCCTCTTTTCCGACACAATAGATTGATTCCCATTCCATGTTTTCATCATCCATCCAGCTGGCAGTGACACACACAAACACTGCTGATCAGATTTTGATGCCACTGGGGAGATGATGCATATCCCCACTGCTCTCCAAACTGGGGTCCAAATACAGTAGATCCACTTTTTTTGGAAAAATGCGCTCACACGCTTTCTTTCCATAAGTGAGATAAGAAGCTAGACAGTAATCTCGTGTCTGTGTGTGAGATATGAAGCTGATCTGTACTTGTTGAGTCCAGCTTAGCGTAAAGACTGGGGTCCGCCTGAAGCCAAAAGCATGTCTCTCACTAACTCTCATGCCAAATTAGCATTTTGAATTAGCATTTTGAATCTTAAGTGTACATAAACAGAGGAGTAAAATCACCAAGTTTAGTTTACACATAGATTTAGTTGAAATTATTTCCATTAAGCTAACAAAACTTACACACATACAGCGATAAAACACACACATGCATATCATTCTTCAGCGTTATTCTTTCTTGCGCCCCCCCCCGCAGTGTCTCTTGTGCGTATCTCCTTTGTGACACACACACAGAATCACTGACATTTTCAGGCTTCTTTCTCCCTCTCTCTCTCTCTCTCTCTCTCTCCTTCCATCCGCCTTCACCAAGCCTTTCTCCACCCTCCTCTCCCCCAGCTCATTCTGATGCATGGCTGTATATTTGGCCTTTGTAGAGACGGCTTCGCTCCTAGAGGATTCTCCTGGAATCAATTTACCCTGCCTGTGCCAAGCCACTGATCAACAATTTACAGGCCATCAACTGCCGGGGCTGCTGGGAGGCTGTTTAACCGGTATATTAGGTGTCTGACATGACAGAGCATTTACAGCAGGTACAGTTCCTGCTTTAAACACAGAAAGTGCAATATACAAGGAATACCTTTGAAATTGGGTTGTAGAGTGTTTGCACAGTTGCAGATTATCTACAGCAGTTTGATTTAACCTGCAGTCCCTTTCCTGTTTGCTGACATGCTGCCTTTTGGGACCTGGGCAGATTTAAATCGATGAAGGTTGAGCGTGCAAAACAAAATGCTCTGCAGCAAACTGTGCTCAAAGTTCTAAGCCTGGATTCTGTAACTCAAACATTTTTGAGATGCAGACTATCAGCCAAGGTTTTTGATTGAAAGTTGGAATTCCATTTGCTACTTTGAGTTGTATTTGTCAAGAAAACATTATAAAGAGGCAGAGAGACTGCAAAAGAAATGTCACTGTCATTTCGAGAAGGAATGTAAAGCACGCAACAACATTGCAGCACAATGTGAAACAACACAGTCCACTGGAGAGAATCACGTTTAACACATTTCAGTGTGGTTGCAGCAGTGGAGTTGAAGCTTGCATAGATATATTTGCAGTAGACCTGCATGTAAGACTAATTTCGACATGTAAACCCCATTACTGAGCCATCACATGTCAATGCTCTCTTTTGTTGAGCTGAAAAAAGAGAAAGTATACGAGTTTCGAAAAAAGCAGCATCGTAGAGCTGTTTCCATGGCGATTAATAACATTTATTGGGGTTCTAACGTTCTGTCTCTAGATGCTGTCTGTGCGCAGAGAAGGGAAAAGAGATAGAAAAGAGAAAAGAGAAGAGAAAGTGAGGGGAAGAGAGAGAAGACAGGCAGCTCAAACACCAGACAGGCAGACAGGAAAGTAGGGGTTGCCATGCGACGGCCATAGACTGGTGATGGCCGTTGTAATGCTACCTGGCGTTCTGTTCAGTGATTTAATCAGCTCGCCCAGCCAGCCATAAATCATCATCAGGCCAGGATACAAAAACTTAAAGGGGAAACAGACAAACACCAGAAGTTGCCTTGTTGTTAAAGACAAAACTTGTAGCCTGTCCCTGACCTCCTGTTTTCAAGTTATAATCTTTTTTTATAATTAGCATGTGTACATAGTCCAGCATGTGTTGAGCGGTAGGATGTGAGATTTGAACCATGCAAGATGTTTTACTTTTACAAATTTTTCTTGCTTGTGACATTGAAACTGTCAGTTGTGTTTACCGGAGGGGGACTTGTATCACTTCATTTGTAAAGGCCACATGTGAAGTGATTTTAGAAAATACTGCATTACTTCATGACCTTGTTTGTTACTATTTGGATAGTCTTGTCCTTTGCTATTATTTGACCCACACAAGAAGAATAGCTGAGGCTTGAAACCCTCATTTCTCTCATGTGGGCCAGCACAAGACTACAGTGACTCAGCACATGCTGAGCTAACACACAAAAAAATTCAAATCTGCTGGAAATGAGTGCTAATATTAACAAGATTGGTTAAGTTCAACTTTCCATGTAGAAGCAAGTTAGCCTAGCTTGCTAGCTTGCTAGTTAACATAGCAGTGTATGGATCCATGTTATCCATGTTGTCTTATCCACTGCCCGACAGATCTGGAGGTTAAATTACACATGCTTCTTAAGCGAAAGACAAGACCACCTTACTCTACTTCCCTATATCTAGATAATACTTAAAATCTTTTTCAGGGTATCAGAGAACCAGAGGGTGAATAGAGTGCATCAAGCCTTCCCTATGGTAGGATTTGTCAATGAGATATGGAAATGGGATGTTTGGTGGGTCACTTAAATAGCTGTACATCAGATCTTGATCATTGTGTTGTACAGATAAGAGACAATTCAATAAATAACTACAGTAAAAGAGTGAGACATAATTACATAGTTACAAAAGATGTATATTTTTACGGATGTAGATTTTTTGTCTGAATAAAATCATAAAATCATAACATCACACAAAACAGTGGACTTTTAAGGGTATCAATGGAAGATATTATAGAGAGTGGTGAACTCCTGGTATTAAGTTTCAGAAAAAACAGACTTTGTTCATTTTATTGGGTTTATAAAAGACTCACAAAATACAATGATGGGAGCAACATTGGCTAGTTTGATTTTAGCTGTGATCTGTATTTTAAAACCCAATCTTACCAACCATTTTGGTATAAGTGTCTATTCAGTGAAGAGTAAAAGATATATTCTTTCAAGCATCTTTGCAAAATAACAAGACTGCATAAAAAATGTCACTGTTAAGCTTACTTCTGCTGTCAGGATTCAAGTATTTAGTGTCATCGTAATCTGAATTATCTTGTCATTTTTTTATTTGTGTCACCTGATGCTCTTGATGCATTTTTGGAACTTTTCCACCATAACACATCAGGCTGTAGCAGTTTTTTTTTTTTTTGTAAATGTCTAATTTCTATAAATCCAAATGTTACACAAACTTAATTTCAACACTGTGTGGTTTTAGCACTGTATAAGACTTGATAAATAAAATATAATTCACTGTAACACATTATCATGCAATTAAAGGTAAATATATAAATACATATATAAATACATATCTAAATACATATATAATATATTTGTTGACAATTACAGCTCCTTCTGAGGTTCACAACTGAACCATTGTTTTTATTAATGTATGAGGTAAAATATCATTACCCATGTTTTGTTATTATATGAGGATTTATTAAGTGTAAATACAACAGTTACTGATGCTTAGCAGGCTATGCCATGATTTTGAATTAAGAAATGCACACATTTTTAACAATGTGTTACAAATAATTATTAAGGGTAAAGTGCTAAATTGGAGAGACAATTTACTACAAGCTACCAAAAAAATGTTCCTTTAAATTATGACAATTTTTCATTTAACATTCATGAAAATATTCTATAAATGTTATTCCTAAATGCTATTTCAAATGCCTCTCCACACTTCCCAGTAACAATTACCTTCAAAATTGCTCCACTCAGATTTTGAGCAATCTGTTCAGCTTCTTAGGTTTTTTGACTGTACATGGCTGCAATGCCCAACATCCTGCCAGCCCTGCAGAGAGACTTGAAACGCCTTGACAACTCACTCAATAGGCAAACAGCATGCAAGCCTTGTCCGACTGTGACACTCATTCACCAAGCCCTTATATTTGGCACTATACCACTTACTAGCCTCTTTAATCCTCATGGGGGAGCGTTTGCTGCGGTGTTCAAATGCTTTCATATTCAGAATGTTCTGCATCTGATAAATAAGTCCAGTTAAGAGAAATTGCACAAAAGAATCTGTGGCCTTCGTTGAAGTTAGGAGGAGCTGCATCAACATCAACAACAGAACTTTTCTCTGGCTGTATGGTAGCAATTATCGGTTTCTGTGCTGTTTGATTGGGTATTACTGATGGATTTAGCATTAAGCCTGCAGAAATCCTCAACTCTGTCTATAAAGTAGCACCCACCAACTCCCCTTTAGGTACAGGACAGATGGCTCCTGTGTCAAATAAGCTGTTTCAAGTAAGAAGGCAACACACACAACCACACACATGCACACAAACATACCTGCAGGTATACTTGAACTGTAGGTCTTATCAGGTTGCCCCAGCTGTGCTGCCAGACGCTGGCCTCCACTCTCCGTCTGTCTGCCGGAGTTAAACTGAGGGTGTTTAAAATTAGATTTAACATCGATCATTTCCCCGGCCTGAATGGGCCCCAATGTCAGAGGCTGGCAGGGGCAATCCCTCACCCACCGTCCATCTGCCTCACCTCAACACACCATCAGTCAGGCCTGGGAAAGACGGAGGGAGGAAGGGAGAAAGACGCACAACTGGTGAGGGAAGGTGAGTGAAGAAATTAAGTAGGGAGAGGTTGCAAGAAAGAGGGAAAAGAAAGGAAAGAGAATGGTGTCAGGGAGGCAGAGAGAGGTGATAGAACTTGAGGAAATGAGGGGACACTGATAAGTAAAGGAGAATGATAAAAATGAGATGGGTCACTTGAGAGGTGATGGAATGAGACACAAGGAAAGGGAGGGAGAGAGGAAAATGAAGACATATTGCAAATAAAGTCTTCATCCTCTTTCTGCCCACCAGGTGAATCATTTTAACACTTTGGATTTCATAAAAACAACTTCTATCCTTTAAAAAATGCTTTCAGTAAGTGAAGCTTTGGACAGAGTTTAAAACAGTTATTTTAATTTATAACATCATCCCAGTACCTGAATGGCTAGCAGAGATTGGACAGCAGTGATATGAGACTGCAGGCTCCTACAGTGGTGTCATTTACATGACTTATTTGCATGGTAATTGTATTTTCATGCTACGTTTCCCTTTATGCAGTGTCACCACCGAGCGAGAGGAGGAAAGTGATCTGCATATTAACAAGTTACATGGTGGGTAATGGTGCCACAGTTTTGGATAACAGAATAGGCATATAATCTAAGTGCTCCTGGATCATTGTCCTGGTGATGTAGCTCTGTTTGAAGGAGAATTTAAAGTGCTTTTGTTGTACAGGAGTGGGAAATGTAGTGAAAGGGGTGTTAAAGTTAATGTTACCTTGAAACATTGAATAGTTTCTTTCTCTGTCTGACAATAATGTAATCTGGGACACATTCAACTCCCAGAACAGCCACCACACATACCAAGTCCAGGAGCATTCCCTACAGTTTACAATGAGGCACAGTTTATCCTGTTCCTTATGATACATCTCGATTCCTCTGAACAAAGATGGCAACTGTTTAGGGATATAGATAAGGATGAGTATAACAAGACAGAAAACAAGTTAAATATCAATTCCATGTGGTACTGTTGTCTTTTGATTATACAGTCTGCATCTTTGCTGGTTTAGTTCACTCTCTCATCTCTGTCAGCAACATCATGTGGCAGCCGACAGCTGTTGCAAGTGAAAAACTTCTAATAAAATACCCACTTAATGCCACCTGCTTTAGCGGCTAGCTGGGATCATTTAGCTGATGAACAGAGAGCATTTCCTGTCAGAAGTTGGTGAAGAAGAAGAGTTAATACTGGACTCACTAAGTTGCCAGAACCATAACTTCAAACACAAGCAGATGTTTCCCTTTGTCAGCATATAAATGTTAGTCAAAATGCTAGCTATTATTTGCTAAAGAGTTGATTTATGATATGTCATTATTGTGTTTTGTTTGTTCCACTGTCCCTAACTCACCAAAAAATGTAATGTTTTAACAATCAAATCAAATCAAGTCATCTAGCATGAATGATAACTAACGATGATATAGTCAAACAGCACATTCTTTAGGCGAGAGTCTCTCTGTACTGATATAGATGGATTTAAAATGCATTGTATCCTGGATTTGTTCTTTGTCCCCAGCTATGTGCTCAGTAGCTCAATTATTATTTCCTTGAAAGTGGTGTCCATTCAATTAGAATTGCAAAACAAACAAAGGCAGAGAAGCAGACTTTGGAGAGTACCTAATTAGTCAAAATTCAGGGTTTGTATTGGGCCTTTTCAGCCACAGCTCTGATGTATCATCTTGCCTGACCCTTCGCCAGTGAAGCAGCACATCCTTTTAGGAAACACACAATAAAATCTCTCCAAGCATGACATTCTCTCTGTAATGCCATCCATCCAACACAGCCCACTTATGGCCTTGCAGCTATGAAGCCCACTCATTGGACTGTCGCTAGTAACATCAGCATCCTTGTTATGTTTGTGAGGCATGGCCTTACCAAATGTGAGGAACATTGATTTTTATCTCCCTGCTCCCAGTGAGGTTTATAGCATCTTTAGTCTTGCTGTCTGGCCTCTTTAACAGGGACAGTATTTTGGATTGAACAAGGTAATTAAGCAGTTAATGTCTTTCTGATAACAGTTTGATCAGCAGCATGATGAAATGTTTCTCTCTCACAGAATAAATACCAAACTCCGTTCTGTACAGTTAACTTCCAAACGTGGCTTTCTTATTACTGTCTTAGTGGCTGTTCAATTAGAGTTCCCATCACTTTGAATTGAATAAGAATTAGCCCAATGCCGTAGTCTATGAAATGCCGTCAATTCTCTCTACAAAGGGGCCATTCAGAATGTGAAAATGGGTTTTACCTCATTCATGAGGCTAGAACAATAACAATAACAGACTCGACATTTCCATCCTCACAGAGTGAAAGTTAAGGGAATAATGTACATGTGGACTACACAATACTTTACAAGCCGAGGATTTATGTAAGAAATAAATGTGTGATCAATTTGGAACCCTTGGGGGTTAATGTAAAAGATTATCTCATTTTGGAACAAAATCAAAAGACCTTATATCTCATTGTTTAGCTACAACAGCAAATGACTAAATAAGCCTGAATTTACACTACATATAGACAATTAATCAGTTATTAGCTTTGGTTTTTATCAACATGTTCTGTTTCCATTAAATAAGACAGCGGAGGTCTCATGCTTTGAACCATGACTAGTGTACTCTTCTAGCCTTAGCTTTGCATGTGCAGGGCTCTGTGGTTTAATTGGCAATAATAAAAATGTAATATCCAGGTGGCCTACTATAATAAAGCTTGATTGAAAGACAAAGTCAAGTGACCTTTGTTATCATGGTGACAATCATAAATCCCCTTTGTGATACTGCAATGCAGTATCATTTTAATTAGCCTTAGGCATTAAAACTACTTGGTTAAGTTTAGGCCCCAAAACTACTTGGTTAGGTCATGGTTTGGGTTATAAGAAGTATATTAATAACAATATGTAAGTTACATAACAAAGTCAAGTCAAGCTAAGTCAGTGCTGGCTGTTCTTTCACACAGGACATGAACAACCTTTCTTTCCTGGCTGAAAGTCCTGTTTTTTGACCCCTCCAACCGCTGTGTCCTCCTCCCCGTGTAAACTTTTCTCTCTCTTTGCACTACATCTCCGGATTTTTTGGCACATGAAAACACTGGAGGGGTAACTGTATGTGATGCCTAAGGGATACCTACAGTGTCGCTTTATGAGGCTTTAGGCCACTGACTGAGCTGCTGTATTTGACACACTGGGAGAGAAAATAGGCTGGTTTTTATTTAGCGGTGTACATTTCAGTAATGTACTTTCACTGGGGGTGGGCATAATGGAAATTATGATGTGACTGTGGTGATTTCTGCAGGAAAATACAAGTCTAATGAGGCCAGCAGGAGACTGAAACCCACAGGGGGGAAGAAATTCACTGCTTCCATCTTCTATCTATCATGTGTTGTATGTTCAAATTTTGGTCACTTTGTTTTTTTGGTATGTTTTAGGTCATTTGCTGTTAATATGGAGAGAAATCAGTGTGATCTGAACTTACAGAAAAATAGAACTGGTGAAAACATGAGATTATTTTATTAGATGGCTTTTTCAGCTGCACTCACAAGTGCAGCATGAGGCCACCTCACTTTCTGCTCAGTTTCCCTGCAGTTTTTCGATAAAGTTTAAGTACCCATTTTATAAGATTTTCACCGTGTCTCTGTCCGTCCCCCAGAATCAAAGAACTAAGTCACCGCTTCACACTGACATTCAACAATCAGTGTTGAAATCTATTATTTAGGAGTCACATTGAACAATTTGACTGTGGCCTTATGAGCCTGGATGCAATGAAGCCACAGTTTTCATCCCCCTGGATCTGTCAGTGGAAGGGTATGTAAGACACAACCTAAGTTTTTTGGTGGCTTTTCTTGTCAACAAGGCATGTTAAACCTCGACACTGCCGTTTTTTTCTATTCTCTATTAGAACTTTATTAAACTTTTCTGTCAAGATGCTTTGACAGAAAATGCAGGATACCAAAAGTAAAAAAAACATCCCCCTTTCTTGCCTTTTCACTTGGCTTCATCATTTCTCACCGATGTCCAAATTGCAAAATGCAAATATGTTATCTGTTCTGGTTATTTACGCTGATGAATGGTGTTTTTTTCAGTCATCTGAGCTGTATGGCTTTAGGGATGGCAGTGTCTGAGTCTGGCTGTCTACCACTTTGGTCCAGACTGAAATATTTCAACTGTCAGATGGACGTTCTCAAGAGGATGAAGCCTATTGACTTTCCTCTGACCTTTCCTGTTTCGCCAACATGAGTTTGACAGTTTTGGCTTATACAGAAATGTCTTGACAACTGTTGGATGGACGGCCATGAAATTTGGTACAGACGCCATCCATGGTGCTCAGAGGAGGAATGCAAACAACTTTGGTGACTCTCTGCTTTTCTATCAGTGCAACCAAAAAGTAAATCTCACCGATCTTGATAAACATATCAACAAAGTCTGTCACAAACATTTCTATTGCCTTAACACTTCCTCTGGCGTCATCATCAGGTAACAGCATTGTAACACGCCAAACTAGGCTGACTAACATTAAAAAACAGTAAACCTGCTTGACTTCAGCGTGTGAGCAATGATGTTCACATTTAGCTCGAAGCACCACTGTGACTAATTACAGCTTCACAGAGATGCTAGCATGGCTCCTGTTTTGATGCTTCAAATTTTGTCCAGAGCAGGTTAAAGATAAAAGCTCCACGGAGACAGAAAATAACACTCCTCAAAGATATAGTCAAATGACAAGAATCTTCATGCACAGCAGTGTACACCAGAGGACTCTCCTGCTTAATCATTAGGAAGAAGTATGAGCTCTTTCTTACCATATCTGTCCTTTGCTTCCACCCAAACTGTTAATTTTTCCATTTTTTTTCCATCACTGTCTTCTTCCCTCTCGACCCCTTTGCGATATTCATCAATCCTTAACTGTTGAGGGACACACTCATTTCACAGGTCAATTAATTTTAATCAGAGTGTGTCAATTTAATCTGAGTTCAAACCGCTAGACGGACACTTTGTGAAAATCTCATTAACCTTCCCATTTCCAATCTGCTCACTTCATCAGCAGGGCAGAGCAGTGACTTGGTCGTTTTCAAACTCATGCTCTTCCTGTTAGTAAACAAACTCCTGGATTTGATAATGTCATGGGAAAAGGAGGCACCCGGTAGGTGGGGGGGGGGGGGACGACACACAACATCCTCTCACACCGAAACTGACACTGACATTGACTTAGTCTGTCTCCTCACGTAGGTGTTTTAATAGCAACAACACCAGCAGGAAAATCAATGTGATCTCAAGATAAGGTTAAGGTTAAATGATTGCCATGAAGATAGGGGATGACTGCAGCAGGAAGACGGTGGAATATAAAGAGCTCAAGAAAGAGGACAACTTGTAATGTAAGACACTGCAAAAGATGGTACAGCAGCTGCTGTGCCGGCAGCGCCGTGGCTCAGCGAGTAGCACAGAAACAAGGTCCTGGGTGTGATTCAGGACCTTTCTCTGCAGAGTTTGCATGTTCTCCCTCTGCTTGATTGTGTTTCCTCTGTGTGCAAAAAATGTCTGCATAGGGAAGTTCTCCAGCCAGTGACCTTGATCACAGCACCAACACAGAGCTGGAATTGGCCCTCAGGCAGCAGAAGTTCACTGCTCTTCATGAACGGGTTGAATGGAGAGAACAGTGTAGTTTCACTAAGTTGTCTTGCGTAGTCACTCAGTATATTTTTACATGACAAATAAATAATTATTTCTTCCCTCCTTCCTCCTTCTAAGTAAACAGCAAGAATAAAACAAGTGTCCTTATCAATGGAACTTAGTGTTTCTATAATGTTCTGTACTATGTCCTCACTTCAGATCAAAATGTTCCAATGATTTGTTTATTAAATCCTAAACATCATCGATCCTTTTTACTGCTGTTGTTTCTCTGATTTCAGATATCCAACTCTGCATCAGACAGATAACTGTTATTAAAACTCTGTATCCATTCGCCGAGACAAACATGGAGGACAACAAGTTGATTAGCCAGGAGAGAGACATCAAGCTCACAACTATAATTAGTATTTGGCGAGAAGCTTATATTCAAACTAAATTACAATGATACAAGGGGAGTAAAAAAAAAAAATTAGAAACTAACAAGAGAAGACGGAGTAAAGTCACAGCTGATTCT
This sequence comes from Acanthurus tractus, assembly GCA_029783725.1. NCBI lineage: Eukaryota > Metazoa > Chordata > Actinopteri > Acanthuriformes > Acanthuridae > Acanthurus > Acanthurus tractus. Next base: position 6,423,149 of record JAQNCA010000002.1, on the reverse strand, counting down.
GTGCTTCAGTGACAATCTCTGGGGTTGGAAATAAAGCCAATAACAAAGAGCCAAAGACTGCAAGTCCTTGAATGGCCAAATAAGTCAAAGTGTCTAACTTTGCAGAAGAAAAACACAGATGTTGGTCTATTTGAATAGTTTGTTTCCTTGTTCATGAGAACTACAAAGGGGGGTTTTCATGTTGCAAACCTTCTTAAATTATATCCAGTATTGGAGGTTTGTATAATTAAGTGTGTGACCTTTTGATATTCCTCTGCAGGTTCACCTTCTCATTCAAATATGGTCACTTCTGACCCCAAAATCCTAAGATGCCATAATGCTAAGCTCTCCTCTAAAATTCCAAAATAAAAGTCCCCACACCAACAAGTGAATTGGACTGACTCTGTCCACTATTCTGGTTTTTCCAGCCGGCTGTTTTCATTCATTCTCAGCAGCCCTCATAAACTTTATTTTCAGCTGCAGAGGGCAGGTAGATAAACCTATGAACATTATTTTGTAGCAATAAATGGCACAGATATAAATGTGACAACCCACTGGTGAGCACAGTGGAGCCTTAAGCAGCCAAAGAACCAATTATTTCCCTCAAAGTAGGGACTGAATATTTGACTTGGACTGTTCAGGTGGCAAATAACACTACACTGAATGAATGCTATTGTTGCCCCCCATTTACTGTGTGTGTAAATAACAAATGTTTGTGAGCACAGAGGCAGTAAGTATTTTGTGGGGGATAGTGACTGATGTGTTAGAGGCACTGACCCAACGTGGAAGAAAATCTTGCGGCATTGAAAGCTAAGCTCAAGGAGGAGACAGATCCCAGTCAAATCTGTTTATCAGGTGTCTTAACGTGGTTTAATTTTGACACTGCTGCTACTGAGCACAAACATGAATATGATTCATAATTTTATTAGATTTTTTTCAAGGTTTGCGTCAGATTCCCTCAGGTTTGATGGCTCCAGGCTCAACTATGTTGTGTTTCCTGTTGCAGAAACATGATGATCACTGTATTTTACAACAAACTAGGTCCCTTTGTGACAAGTACAGCTCAAATTCCTGTAATACAATGTGAGGAAGAATATGTAAATAAAATGTAAATGAGCTGTTAACCAGAGTACATCAGAGTCTCCCTAAAAAAAACAAAAGAGTATCTTCAGTTTTGTGCTGATAACTTAAAATAATCAACAACACATTTCCTTTTTGTAAAAAAAAATTTTCTGTGCAATAAATATGAATACTGCAGAGCAGATGTACATGTGTGCATCTTCATTCTTATGAGATTTATAGATGGAACAATACAGTCATATAGCCGGTCTGTCTGATTGTTTTTCACATGATTATGCTGCAGCACTCATTTAGGAGTCCATTTAATTTACACTGTACTAGAAAATGAAACTACGACGACTGAAAAATACAGTTGATGTATGTTGAATCGTTATGGACAGAGATTACATCCCAAGGTTATGCACACTTCATTAAGCACACTCTCATTGTGACTGCAGCTTAGTGCCTTTCATTCTAGAGGTTTCAATATGCCTGACGGAGCAAATCAAGCACACCAGACCACTATGGCCGAGTATTCGTTATTTGGACTTGGGTGTCATAGAGAGATGATAAGATGTGTGCTCATTTGCATGAGAGGCCAAGACACCCTTCAGAAACCACAGAGCCGTGCAGGCCAGCCGCTGTGGTCAACACTGGCCTTTCATCTCTATCTCCTTTGCTCTCCTATTCTCTTTCTTCACACAAGCACACACTTCCATTACCAGGGCCAAAAGAATAATAGGCACACACACTGCAAAAAATGACAAGGTTGGCGAGAGATTTTATGTGCTATCAAATCCTATCAGCCTCATTTTGAGATAGTCTCAGTCAAGTCGCTCCGCGGCAGACGCCCGGCGTAATAGGAATTGTTTCAGGACATTTACTTCAGAAAAGAAAAAAAAAAAAGTCTCAGTTTTTTGTTTGAAGACTTTTGGATTATTCCCTGTGAGAGGTCATCTAAAGTCTAACCACTGGAATTCAAGGGAACGAGCAGCAGTATAGTTACTCAAAATACCCTAAAGTAAGAGAGATAATTCTCGCCACAAAATATAAACCCTTGTAGAGCTTTTAATTTTTGCAGCGCAGGAATATGAGGATGCAAACACTAAAAATTATACTCAGGCATACACACCCCCCCCTGTCTCTCCGCACATAAAGGCGCTCTCTGGCCTCTTTAGTATTCTGATGTGGTTCGTGATACTCTGTCAACATTTGACTTCGCAGGCGGTGGGGATCAGATTCATACAGAGAGAGGCCAACCGCCTGTGGCTGTCCGCTGCACAGTCCTGTAGGTAGACATTACACGGACAGAGAGACGGACAGACAGAGTGACATGCACACAGACACCAACCCTCTTTATACCTGCAGCAAAGTAATCTCTGACCTCAAATGATCTGCATTTTTTCGGCGACAAAAGTAGAGGAAACTGCAAAAAAAAAAAGAAGTGATCACTTGAAATGAGTGTGTTTCCTGTCACCTTGAGCTGTCTGTCACTGCCACAAAACCATAAAGCCAGACTGTCACAATAGAGACAAATAAGCTTGCTAATTACAGCAGAGGCCTTTATCAAAACCCTGCAGGTACATTACAGTCATTTTTTGCTGGGAGGCAGGAACAGTTTTACTTATAGTCCCTTTAACATTCATCTCACAGCCAGTTTGCTTCTGGATATGATTCAGCTGGAGTACATTTATGCCTGACATTAAAATGCGACCGTGGTATACACAGTGAAATTGGATTTCTCTTCCCCTCGCCTAAATGCAGATTGTGTCCTTTACGTCCTTCAAAAGTGACAGTAAACATCTCGTCTCACTGGTTTTTCACCCGCAACTATCCCATTTTTGACAAGCATTTTACAATCTGAGCCGCCTGTTGGCAGTTTGGTTTGTTTTAGTTCCATCTCTATTTGGCTTTGTGTCGATTGGAGTGGCTCTATATGAACCATTGAGGCCACCTCGGGGTGTGTGGGAAGAGAAGGTGACATCCTGCACATGCATACACACATTGTCCAGATAAATACATTTACACATGCAGGTGCAGTGGTATCCTAAAAGTAGTAAAGCTGATAAGAGAAGATTGTGAGCAAATAGTGAATATCTCAACATGCCAGATGTTTACTAATGCTTCAGACCGCGAGCAGGAGGTGAAGAGGGCTGAGTGGTGAGTGCTCTGCTGGTGTCCTGAAGCAAGGCACTACGGTGTGTCTGGTGCAGGTTCTAATCCATGTGATGTTTACAGCCTCAAGGTGAGACTAGAAATACGCAAACATTGTGTTTTCTCACTCTATTACAAAGTCTCTTCTTAGCTTTAACCCACCAGCTGTTAACCCGTTGCTCACGCTGACCTCTCACATCTGTTTCAATTCTCTCAACCCACACCTCTATTAACACATGAGACACTGTGAGGAACAGAGAAAAAAAAGAGAATTTTGTCAGGTTTCACCTTCTATTTGCAGACAGGATTGCTTGTTACCTCATGGTTGACCGTTGTGTGGCTGACTTTTCTTTTGGCTTGGACAGGCTGAGGCGGCTTGTGTTTACTCACATTATTTTTGGGGAAAAATGTGCACATCCATCTGCTTCATGCTAAGATAATTCAAGCAGTTCATTTACCATGTTTAAAACGTCTGCCACCAGAACTTTTAATAATTACATGCTACAGTTCATGTGTTTAAACCTCACATAAACATAACATATTAATATTATATATTTGAAGTGACAGCATAGCTGTGTTTTATTTGCAAAGCTACTTGTTTCTTTTCTTCTCATAAGTACAAAGCCAGACAGTTTTTATGTGGTGCTCTATGTGTTTTCATTACTCTAAATTGAACTCTGCAGGACTGAATAGGTCATTGTTGCCCAATTAACCTTAGCTCTGATACTTTTGAACATTATCTGTTGACAATGCCTTTATCAAACCAGCACTGGCAAAGGAGATTTCCTAAGAAATCTGAGCATATTTGTCAATGTACTTGTGTAAGCTATCCTTTGTTTTTGCTGTATAAAAAAGTAAAAAGAGTTTCTGTTTAACACCTTCACACCGCAGCAAACCTGCTCTCCTCTTTCTCTATATGGCGGAAATTAATCTTTAAACCTGCAGTGTAGATTATTGTTTCATGGCAGGAACATATATGGCAAAAATTTCTGAACAGCTAAGTCTGCTATCAGATCTCGGCATTGTGGGAATTTGACTATGTGTGAGAAAACATGTGAGTGAGGGAGAGACAACGAGAATATAGATGGGAAGAAGAGGTGGGTTCAATTTTATGTGTACCCCAATACAATTGTTTATGCATGTGAATTGTAAATGTGAATTAGTATTTGTTTGTGTTTGCAAATGTCATTCAACACATGCAGTGCTTCAGAGACTCGACCCTGTGTGTAAGGTTATTATGATGGAGTGACTGAGGAATCAATACAAGCCAGCATAATTTTTAACAAGCCACTTCATTCTTCATATGGCTCAAAAACCCAAAGTAGCCTCAAAGAGCTTTACAATGACTGCACAGCATAGAAGAACCTCTATTCTTAGACCCTTGAAGCAGATCAGAAGAAACACCAGGGACAATCATGGGTCAATTTCAAGCTCTTTAAGACCAAAATAATTCTTAAGATGAAATTGAAATAGAGGCCCCCTGTGTTCGGTGATTTTAAATTAGGGTTTCCATTTACCATACACAGGGGCGAGCAGATTAATTAATTTAGTTAATTTTCACGCCTTTAAGGAGCTGCTAATCCAGCTAAAACACTTTTGTCAGAATCGGCTTCATTTGAGAGTTTCTGTATCACATCTTGTTCTAAATTCTGTTTCAGAGGCCTTTCCAACCCACCAAGTGTGTGTGTGTGTGTGTGTGTGTGTGTGTGTGTGTGTGGGTGGGTGTGCGCAGCTACCCCTGGTCCGCTATCACCCAAAGGCATGGGCCACCAGCACAGCACACCACAGCCATCATATTCATAATGGAGATAAAATTAATTTGCTTTCCCCTCCTCTCTCTATCTCTGCCTGCCACTCTCCACCTCCTCTATCTCGCGTCCTCCCTCCCTCCAGCCCTCCCCTCCTACACTGTTCCGACACACATTTATCTCTAAAGTTTAGTGTGTGTCTTAACTCTTGATTTCCTCTCTCACTATTCATCCCTTTTTTCCCTTGTTTCTCTGTCATGTTATAGCAGTTCAGCCAGCAGCCTGCACTTGCTGACTTGCTGTCGGTGCCTTATCAGTGCAACTTTGTTTAACTAGAACTTACCCCTCCAGGTGTTAGCTATGATACGAACTATGATGCTAACCAGTGCTAGCAACTAGACAGGTCCATGGAGTGATCGATTTAGCCACAGCAGCCGATACAAGCCTGTGCAAACTGGTATGACAGGAATCCAGGGCATGCAGGGGTCGCTAGCTAGCCTGCTAACAGCCATACATATGCAGAGCCTACTGTGTTCTGGCTGGATTGAACTTATATTCATCAGGCTTTAATTTCCTGGTTTGTATAAATACATTTTTTAAATTAACAATTAAATTACATTTTAATGTATGGCAACATTATTATTGTAAAAGCGTGACTGAGGTCAGGGAGAAGAGCTGCTGTGGACCTAGCAGAGCACTCCTTACAGCCAATCAGAACAGGAGTCAGACATGCGGGGTGGGTGAGCACGTCAGTTTAGTTTCCCACTTTTCCTTTCTAGACAAAGGAGCCAGAAGCCATTAGACACATGCTGACTTTTTAAAAGCATTTTAAAAAGATAGGGTTGAGATTGTTTCTGGTCTTATCACGACACATTCATCCATCCATTAGTAAGTCTTGTGGACAAATCAATTATGTTGGCACAATGCAAAAAATAAATTGTCTTTGTGCAACAAATGAGTGCTTGTTACTGTGCTGAGTCTTGTGCGAATTTTTTAGTCTTGACATGGATTGCCACATTATTCATCAGATTCTGAAATAAGCCTGACTTGAGACTGGAGAGCCTTTGCTTTATTCCACAGTGGAAATGGAAGTGCTGCTGCAAAACTAGATACCTTCAAAACTGCATCAGCAATGATGTAATGTGTAAACAAAAATAGCAAACACCTTCTGCCACTGTTTCAGCATGACATTAACAAATGCCCAGTCCAGAAACTTAATGCTAAAATGCTAGCGCCAACTGCTGTGTGTAACAGAGCATCCACAGAAGACAGGTGGCTCATGAAAACCTTTATTTCTACAGTGAAGAAGCCGTGCAAATCACAAATGTTTGTACCTCTAAATTCTGGAATATTAGTAAACAAAATTATTGTGAACTTAATATAAATGTGAATTTGCTCTTTACATTAAGAGAGAAAAAACAAAAGTGCAAGTAATAAAATGTGAATTTGCCTCATAAATTTCATTTTTCAATTTCAAGTTAATTAATTAATTAATTAATTTAATTCCATTAATCAGGACTGACAGCAAAGACTCTGTACCTCAGAGAAACCATCAGCAAACTTTGTTTATCTTACTTTCTCAAGCTTTCTAACAAATGAAAAACGAATGCAAATCTGGGGATGAGATTTGTATTCAAATCCAGGGTTTTGACCTTTGACGTGCCACACAGCAGAGCTGGTCGGCTCACTGTTAAATGAGCAAGCAATTCATTCGATATGTGTGGACCTGCTCCACTGACATTAACCCCATTCCAGAGGCCTATGTTAGCGCAGCAGTCAACAAACAAGTGGTGTCTGAACCCCCCTCCTTAGTTTAACAGAGACAGCTTCTATATGTATATGCTGCTTATCATCAAAACTGTTTTCTGGATGATGAATGTGTTACACTACAGAATCTTGTCCTCTGGTTTGGTAAATGTGTTGGGCTGCTAGATCTCCACAATGTGGACATATTAAACACTCCTCATTTTGAATGGTAATGCACAACATTACTCCTCTGCACTCTGTCAGGGTGTTATTTAGTTTGAAAACTATTAGGATACTGTGTTTGGCATAAATCCTGCTGAAGTCCTAAATCCTACCACACTGCATATTGACTGAATGGCCATTTCTGAATGACTAATTCACAGAATATAATACCATAGAAGTTTACCCCTAAACTGTTGTGTCCCCTAAGTAAATGGCACGATTTCCATATTAATTATTTTGTTTATAATACATAAAAATATATCAGAATATCAGTGGAATCTGTAAGTTGTGATTTACATTTAATGTTAAGATTGTTTGTTTGTTTTTCACCTAACTCTTACTCTGTTTTAGCATGTGGTTCTTTGGGTAACAAACAAGCACTTTCACTGAGTGTTGCTATGTACATTTTAATAGCTAGAGTCTTTTCATAGTCTTAATCATAATTTAGTTTGCATGCAAAGATATTGTATATATTGTTTTCTTTTCCTTAAAAACTAAATAAATAAAAACAAAAGATAACAAAACAAAACAAACAAAAAAAATTCTACTGGAATAAAATTCAGGATACTGATGAATCATTCAATATTAAAGTCATTGTCAAGGCAGAAATAAGTTTTTGACACACAAACTATAAGGTGAAGATTTCAAATTGGCAGTAGGGTGACATGTTTCTGTCCATTTATTCATCTATCATCTAATCATCCAAAATTTTTTTAAAAAGACTCAGATGAGATGGAAAAATTTGTTACTGTATGTCCCAAACTGTTGTTGTAATCAAATGAGGTACCTATCTTGATTTGTGCAGTGGTGGGAAATGTGTCCATAAGGGCTCTACTGATGTTGTGCATAAATCAGATCATATCTAAGTGGAGAGAAAATCATTTGATTGCTGTACTTGACTTACCAAGGGAGAATGAAAAAAGGGTCCTCATCATCATCTCTCTCTCTCTTTTAATAATAGCATTGCCACTCTGAATTTTAAGCACACTTATGTTGGCCTCCGCAGCATGATACAGTCACACTGACCTCGTGTGATTTAATGCAATCAGCCCTCACAGCTTGTGTGAAATTGTATTGTTCTGTTTCAAAGGAAATGGGGTATGATTCTCCAATGATCATACGGCGTAGCACCAGAATAGTTCTGCAGGGAAATGATGAGGCGATGTCATTACGCAGACAGTTGTGTATGAAAAGCTTTTGGGTCCTTCAGGGATTGTGGAATGTTTAATCATTGTGTAGAACAAAAAGGATTTGTGATAATAGGGCTTCAGGGCAGCTGCAGCAGGGGAGGAAATTCAGTTAGTTGATTTAGTCGCTTGCTGGTTCACTGTAATCGACGTATTCATATGAAAATATGCAAAATTTTCTGTGTCTGCTAAAAATCTGATTCTTTGATGTCTTTCTGTCACATAAATTATCTGAAATTTCATTCATGAAATATGGACATTGGGAAAAATAACTCGAAGCGTGTTTAGATGTGGAGCCAGCAGTTGCTTAGCTTAGCTTTGCCTAGATACTGGAAATGAGTGTAAACAGCTAGCGTGGCTTTATCTAAAAGGTGCCATATGTAACATTTTAGTACCATTTCAATGCAATTCCGACATTGAGGTCAAATTAGTACTGTGCATTGCATGTACAGGTATAAAGCCTTTTTTAACCAAGATATAAGAAATCATGAAATAATACTGTACTGTTCTTGTTTTATATGGATGAAATAAAAGGCACAGTTTCCTCTGTTACAGTTCGCACATTTAGCCATTGCTTTAAAAATATATTGAATGTTTCATGCATGGATTATTACTTGATGTGTCGCTGTTACAGTTGATTTCTTTTACTATCCAGGCTTGTCAGCATCAGATAAACATGCAGCTCATTGTCATTGGTTCCATGCGGCGTACAGTGGCTGCCCGTCCGTCTGTCAGCAACACTAAATATTTAATTGCAAGCCTGATGGAACATAAAAGCTGCGATTAATTCACACCATATTTTGACAACTCCCCATCAAAACTAATTTTAGCACATACATATTTTGGAAATATTGGTCTGTTCTGATCTGATGTGATTTACCTTATGGAATGAGGTCATAGTATTAATATACAATGTATAAAAGTCATAACACAAAGGCTGTAGGAATATCAAAACATGTTATTTTAAACCTAAATTGTTCACCTCACAAATAGAGTTCTCCTAGTTTTTCCTATCAAGGCTTAGTATTCATCTGAAGCTGCCTCTCTGTCTGTAGCCTTGGGATTTCCATATAAATTTCTCTGTTCAGCTCTCTTGCTCCCTTTTATTCTCTTTCGCCCTGTTTCTCTCTCTTTCCTTTGATCAAGTGCTTTTTCCCCCGTGTTTACTGGAACGTCAAGCTTGACTGCTTGGCAGTGGCCTTCCTTTTAAATGTTGTTTCTATTGCTCTACTGTCACAGATCACTGGCCAGAAGCTGGAGTGGCAATGGAGGCTTCTACACCATGCAGCACTCATACATTTCCCAATGATGCTCATTGAAAAGGTGATTTTCTGCCTGTCTGGAACAATAAGCCAGGTTGGCATATAAGCTCTCCAGGTATAAATACAGCAAAATTGAGCCCTTAAGAGGAGGATTTCATGTGTAAGGTCTGATGAGGAAACAGTCATGTCTAATTTTATTTGCATCATTAAAGGCATTTATTTCAGAACTGGAGAATAAGATGAAAGGATTCTGTTGCAGGAAAAAAACATATTTTTGTCTTTGAACACAATGTGCTGCTTGATGATCGAATTTGTTTGAGTGCAGACACATATGTTGAGTATGAAATTAAATTCAATAAATATCCCTGCATAACAGCTCCAAGTATAGAGCCAGTGTGACAGCTCATCTGAGCCGTGGTATCATAGAGCTGTGAGTGTTGACCAGCACAGGAAGTGGACACTATAACACTGAATACCTATAGTGTGCCATGCTGTACTGTACAATGTAGTACATTTAAACATCCCAACAAACAATTGCCACTAAAGTTACTCAAGTAGTGACACAGTGTCAACAAAAATAGAACCTACAAACTTCCAAAGTTACAATTATTACATAGTTGTTTTTTTTTTAAATGTGCATCTATTCAAAGCTCTTTCCTTTTATATATGTATACATATATATATATATATATCTATATATATATATATATATATATATATATGCATTTATATAAACTTCACATGAATCACTTCAACAATATGAGGACTCCTCTCTGCCCTGCCTACT
>JAQNCA010000002.1:6368232-6381670 GCA_029783725.1 Acanthurus tractus | reverse complement strand
TTGTTGTTGTTGTTGTTGTTGTTGTTGTTGTTGTTGTTGTTGTTGTTGTTGTTGTTGTTGTTGTTGTTGTTGTTGTTTTTGTTGTTTTAAGAAATTCTATTATAAACCAAGCTGGATACTGATAACATTGCTAAAAAACACTTAAATCTCCAATGAATAGTAAGTTAGGTTGTTCTTTTCCAAACTTTAATTGTTACCCTACATTGTTGCTAGTTATATATTAGATATTTGATGGGACAGATATGTGATTAAAATTTGTACTTCAGTTTGTTTGAGCTTTAATTGCATCATTAATAATGAGCAAATTACCAGAATTTTAAGAAAAACATTGAGGGATTTAGTTGTATAGTAAGAAGAGGAGCAACCAAGTTTCTAATCATCAGTCTGATTATTACATATTCTGCAGTAATTATAGAAAATTCAGTGATTTCATCTTTTGTAAGATGTGTTTTCTGTAGGATCCTTTTTTCAAAGGAACACAATCCAGTTTGTTTTGCGTACTGTTTCAGTGCACTTAGTGCATTATTCTGAAAGATTTAAAGTCGGCAGGTGTTACAGCCTTTAATTTCTCAGCCTTCAGGTCCTGTGAGTAAGCACGCTGCAGGTTGTAGGGGATTGTAAAAAGGGAGCTGACAGCAACCACGACCCCTTTTAAAAAGCAGAAATGGGATTGATTCCTGTGCTCTTGTTGCTTAGCAACTGCAAAGCCTTGTTGAGAGAGAATATTGACCTCTTGTTGATAAAGTCCAATTACATTTTTTCCCCACTCTCTATATCCAGAGATTTTACAGTGTCATATTCTCTTCCCAGTTGTGTGTACAGTGTATCATTCATTCAATATGGTACAGAAATGTTATGATTGTCATCTTCTGTTGCAGCCTATGCGATGCTCTCTGAGTTAGACGATCTTTGAATAACCTAACACAGCTTACATAGCATGAATGGGGTTAACAAGGTCACTCAACGAGAATAACTACTACTTTTGTTGCTAATTTACTCAATTATCATGTTTTTGACCTCCCTCTTGTTAAATGGCCTGCCACATACAAATTTCTATCACCATGAGAAATCATTATTTAGCCGCAACCAAAACTGTTAGGCACGTTCCAGCATGCTCAAAAAATGAAAATTGATTTCTAAATTTCATTAATTTTTCTCTTCTTCTTTTCTCCGTGCAAGGATGCGTGCTTAGCTGGGTGTGTGTGCTATAATTGCAAATTAATAAATGTTAATCGATTTGTTCTTTTTGAGGGCTGCGTGTGTGTGTGATTAAGGTGTGTTTTGAGCTGCAGTTGCTGTCACGTTAGAGGCTTACACCTTGTATTTTGAATTTTTTTTTTTTTCTGAAAAAGTTAGAAAAAACAGAATCATGAAATCACCTCAGCTCTTCAAAAAAGAAATTACACCTGAAACGATCTGCTTTTTTTATATAAACTTTTAATAAAACTCAACTACTGGGAAAAGTTTGAGGTTCATTCTTCACTTTACTTTTCCCAGAACACGTCTGCTCCATTATCGCCTCTATGCTGAGAAATCTCAAGTCCCAGCAGAGAAGCAGACTCCTCAACAAGTTCACAGAGAACGACTGTGAGAAGGTTAGTTTTTGCCATTTTGCCATTTTCTTCTTTTTGACATCTGTCATATTTGCATGCGTCAGTCAGAAAGATATAGACCTAAATGTGATGATGTTTGATGACAGTTGGCCTGTTTGCTGATGTTGTGCAGGACACCGTCAATCAAATCTGATTCATCCACGCACATACAGTCCTGATCAAGCAGATTTACTGAATATTTTAGTGTTAATCTCATAATAAGTAATAAAATAAACTTTTTTTTTTTTTAAAGTTTGACTCCAAGGTTTTGGGAGCTTCAAGGCTACATAAAGATAAATTTTAAAATATTGTGAAAATGAACTTGACTGCTGTTAACTTAGAAGGAATCCTTACGCAGTTTGAATATTAATTTCTTGGATGTTGATATTTAATATCAGGTTCATGAACATGTGTAGATGGGAAGATGCTTCAAATGCCATAATTGTAAATACTCTGTGTCAAATTATTAGCATATATTTATAAGTTGAAGAGGCACCGAAGTTGATGCTTTGACTCTTAATCAAACAGATAGTAAAGAGATTCATATTGTAGCTAAAAAGTTTAAACTTGTTAACTCTGCTTTTACCTTCATTTTTTTTTAAGCAGATGTTTCTAGTTTTTTCAGACCTCATTCTCTTCATGCATAAGCATTCAAAAGCCTCTAAAGACATCTAGTTTATGTCACGAGTGACACAGACAGTATTTGACTGATGTGTAAATACCAAAAACTGTCTATTTCTGAGTTTATATCTCTCTTTTCTAAGTTTTTCCAGAGGAAGGAAGCAGGTTAAATACATTCAGGTTCACATTCAGGTCACCCAGTCAGGTGCTTGTACTACTCTGCAACTGTGTAAACTAATTCTGCCACATATCTCAGAGCTTGAGAAAATTCTAAAATATCAAATGACACCCTTGCTGAATTTTTCTTCCCACTACTCCCACATTGAGTTGTGACATTGACAGCGCCTGTCGTTCAAATCAAATGTATGTTTTTTTGTTGTTTTTTTTTTACCTTTAAACTGTCTTATGGAGGCTTGTTTCCATCTTCTGCTTCCTGGATTATTTGTTTATTTTTATGAGGATGTTAAATGTCTTTTACGACATTTTAATACAACAATGTGGAATTTTAATAATGTATCGACTGTCTTTGCTCCAACAAACCCTCCCTGCAACAATCTAAAAGGTTGACAGTTAAAAAGAAGCATTGAATGATTAATGTGAATAAAGTAATGAGTTATTAGTTTCATTAATTCTTTCATATTTCCCCTCAGAGTCTCATTTTGCTCTCTCCCACTTTTCTCACATTTCTCTCATTTTCTTGTTGCTATCATGTATTGTGCTGCATCTTTTACTTACCCTCCGCCTGCCTCTACTTCGTCCCCCATCCAGGTTGATCGATTGATGGAGTTGCATTTTAAGTACCTGGAGGGTGTTCAGCAGGCTGACAAGAGGATCGAAGGAGAGAAACATGTAAGTGTCTCTCCTCTTCCTGCAATTCCTCCCTCCCACCCTCTCAATCTGTCCCTCCATCCTCCTCGCTGAGCTGTCTCTTTCGGGCTGACTTTGTATCCAGAGAGCTGTTTGGTTCAATGTATTCACATGAAACATCAAAGCTTTCAGCTTTGCTCTGTTCAGTAGAAGTAAAATGTCTCCAATCATCTCTTGTGTCCAAGGCATTGTAAGAACTTATGATTTTCTATAGTATGTTCTTGGGTTTTGTGTGTGTCGTGCCCGAGTGGTTTGATGCTGAACTGAGGCTAAACTGAGGGGTGCTAGTCCAGGACTGACCACCACAAACCTCACAGACGCAATAAATAAGTCATGGTGCTATTAATAATGACATGCAAGGTTAAGTTAATGACTACCATTTGTCAACATTATCAAGAGCCTCCTTCTTAATAGTCATTTAACATGAAATTTATCCTCCACTTAAGTGGATTTATTCGTTGGTTGATGCAAGACAACAGTACAGCAGCTTTGAGTTGTTCTTTCTTAGTTCAGCCCTTTGGTTGTTTTTGTGCAACGACAAGCATCATGAGGTCACTTTACCTTTACAGTTGAATGAAAGCAGTCCAATCTTTTTGACAGCCACTGGTTATGACTGGGAAGATTGAGTTTTCCAAAAGACACAAAATAAGACTGAATAAAGGAATACAATAAAAACACATTTGTTAAATAGAGAATTAAAGAGTTATTAGTTTATGATGTGACCCCTGTCTGTCACACCAGCTAGATCAATACTAATATGTCCTTGAAAATGTTCTGAAAAAGGTCTCTTGGGAAAGAATAGGAGCCCTGTTTTGCATTTCACCACATCAGTTGATTGAGATCAACAGACACTTGTCAGTTTAGTTATCAGTATAAGCTGTTTTTACTTAAATGATTTGTTTGTGGGACTGGGTGAAAATGTTCTAGTCATTAAGTCAGGTATAGAGTCACACAGACTGTCACTGAAACAAATTAAACAGCAAACTACAGGGGTGGTATGTTTGTCACTTGATTGCAAACTCACCGCAGTCACAAGTCTACGAAAAATAATATGAATCAGAAAATGTCCCTTGGAAATGAATGAAAAGAAAGGACAAAAGTTTATTTTTTACCAATCAATGTTTTTCTAAAACCTCAAGTCAACCGGCCGAGAAAATACAAAGACACCGCAGGAAAGATAACCTTCCATTAGAATTGTCTACAGGCAGAAAAAAAACATGAACTCCAGTACAATCCTATCACACATTCATGAGTTTCTTTATCCCCGACCAGGAAAGAAAAAAATTCAAATTGTACTATAGATGCTCAGATAAACAACACAATCCCTGTTATAAAGGGTTGCGGTGTGTGATCGAAATGTCGTCTCATTTTGCTAGATAAGGATGCACAGTTCCACACAGTGTCACATCCAAATCTGTGAGGAAATAGACAAAAAAAAACATCACAGTCCCGCTGATAACAATATGACCGTTTACAGAGGAATGGAAAGCTTGATAGCTGTGTGTGAGGGCTCTGTGGAGATGTCTGTGTGTTCGTGTCTATTGCAGTGTGTTGAGCTGTGGTCTAGACAGAGGGATGGAGGGATAGGGATAGAAGATAAGTGACCTGGCAGGGGATAATGGCTTCAACAGGGGGGAAAGAGCATCCTGTTCTCAGAAAGGGAGGAAGACAAGGAAAGAGACAAGCAGAGTTACTGTAAATGTGAGAGCAGGAGGACAAGTAAAAATAAGTATGGTGGATGGTTACATTTGGGGAATGCTGGCTCAAACTGAAAATATTAAAAAGAGAGAGAAGGAGTGAAAGAGAGGTTGATATTGGGGAGGGGAGGTGTGGGTGGAGACAGATAAGTGTATGATTCGTGTCTAAAAATGACTGGAGATTAATTTCTCAGACAGACCTTGTGGTAGGATTGCCAAGAAAAGGCCAGACAGTTTGACATTTCCTCTCCCCACCCGTCCTTTTTTCCTCTCCTCTTTCCCTGTCTTCTTCTTCCTCTCGTCTCTTCCTCCGAGATGGCAAAAGTATGACTTTGTGATACCCTGGTGATAAGAAACTGTGTCTGCATGTGCCACTATCTTTAGAGCCATACAGTCCCCACTTCAAAGCCATACAGTTAGCCAGGCCACATGAGGTCGAAGATGATGAAATGTCTATTTGTTGCACAGCAACAACGTTCCGTTTCTTATAACTAAAGAAAAGACTATTCAAAAAACGTAAGAATAAGTCATTTTTCTTTTACTATTTACTGGTCAGAGCAGAAGCTGGGCACAGAACTCAAACATATGAAAAATCATGATATTCCCACATCCTCAGCTGACAGTTTATATTTTTGTGGCCAATATCAGCACTTTGGCGTTGCCATCGCAAACATGTTAGCATGTTGATGTTAGCGTTTTGGTCAAAGCACTGCTGTGCCTCTGTACAGCCCTGCACATCTGCTACCCAGGCTGCAGGTTTGGTCCACAGGTGGAGTGAGTCACACATGTGCAGGTGCAAGTCTTAACCTTTAAGTCCGAAGCAAGTTCAAGGTTGCTGTTTTGACAACGCTGCAAGTCAAGTCCAGTTCTTGCTGGATTTTTGGTCATTGCTCAAGTCATTTTGTTGAATTGGTGGAAGGCACAATCAGGACGGTATTCTGACACACTCATTAGTGGCAGTATCCTCATGTTGAGATAAAGAGAGCCAGAATTCATGCCCAAAAATTGGTGTCTCATTAACTTTTTAACTGAGCTACAATTCTACACAGAGGATTATTTTGAATTTATGAATTTATGGATTTTCACTTCATATACGCATTTTTTTTTTTACAATCTTTAAGGTCATTATTGTTTTGTGGATTTTTTCTCCTTTTTTTTGCAGTGCCATCTCTTCGTTTTTATGTATTGTGTAGAGTCTAAAACACTGTGACTCATTACCAATTGTAATTTTATGCCCTGTGTAACTCAGAGGCTGAAGGGAAATTGCACTTTCATTCCCACAGGTACAACCCTTTACACTGAAAACACCCAGATTATACTGATTTAAAGCTTCCACCAAATGCCACATGTTCTGTTAACTAAGGTGATAGAGATGGCAACCCAGTTCTGTCCAGCGTCTGAGTTGAATCAGCTGCTGTCAGCAGCTGTGTTATATCTCTCTCTGCTGTGCCTTTTGGTTTCCCCTAGTTAAGCCTGTTTTTTAAGGGGCGGTAAGCAAAATGTTTTTTCCTCTGCAACATATTACCCACAGATTTCTCAGGAGGATAGCGAAGAAAAAGCTGCTGCTGCTCTTTCCCTGCATCTCCAGCCCAGTCCCTTTTAATAAGCTACTTATTTTCCTCCCACCTTGGTATCTCTCTTCTCTCCTCTCTTTCTATCCCTCTGGTTCTCTCATTTCCTCCCTTAAAGCTGCTTTCCTCATCCTCCTAAATTTCCCATTTTTGACCCTCCCCCACCACTATGTATTTCATCCTTTTCCTGTCTTTTACTCCACCCCATCATCCATTTCTTTTATCATCCCTCCACTCTTAAGTGTCTCATTTTTCTCTCCCTATGTGGTCCCCTTTATTTTGATATCCTGCCGTTCTGTTTTATTGCATCGTCCCTGCTTCTTTTACTTGTGAATATTCACTCAGCAACACCTGTACCTAAATGCATACACTTCAGTGTTTCAAACGTAGGTTTGTACCCTTTGCTTCGATTTCCAAAGCTGAGATGCTTATTTGGGATCGTGGCATAAAGCCTCTTAAGTTCTCTCCTTGCAAAACACTAAGACCTTCATGGCTGATGCTGTCACACATCTATGCTTTAGTCGCCATAGCCGCCATGCTAACTCACATCATTGTCCTTTTTTTTTTTTTGCTAAGAATAAGGAGATCACACAAACATAGTTTTTCAGTAAAATAACCTAGCCACAAATAAGCAAAAGCAATAGAATAGTTAAGAGGTAACTGATAAATTCAGATTGTGTGATCTTTTTGTGACATTAAATACAAAAGAAGTATTAAACAGATGTGAAAAGGTAACTATGGCAGCATGAAAGGAGTCAGACATTGTCAGGAGGCAATAAAAACTTTTGAATGTCAATAAGATGATATAACTAATGTTAATACATCAGACAGATTTATGTTGAAGGTTGCTAGCCAGCTCTAAAGCGAGTGCAAAAGTTAACAATGTTAACAGTTTTGATTAAGCCAGTGTCCTGCTTGATCTCAGGAAGGTGTCTGTGTCTTGGTATCTCCTCTTTCTCTTCAATCACCCTAAATTCCTCCATTGTTTTTGTTCAACAATTGCGTGTTTTACTCAGAGTTAATGGTATAGGTTTCCTAACAGAGACAAATGGTCACTTAAGACCTTCTGGCAGTGCACAAGGAAATGTTCGTAACAGGTTTACACTCAAAGGGTTTTCCCCCTACACTGTCCTGTTCTGCTTTCCCGATAGTCTCGCTTCTTTCCTCCTTCACACTTTTTCAGTTTCTCTCCTTCACTTCTTTCTCCTATTTCTTCTAACCTTCTGGTGCAATTCAACTACTTTCCCACTCTCCGCCTCTTCTCTTCCCAAACCTTCTCCCTGCTCTCAGCTTGTTGGTAACAGCTCTCGGAGATTGATAAAGCTCAGCAAAACATGGCTAAGGCTGACCTCAATACTGTAAAATGCCCAAGTGCACTTTCCTAGCATCTAAGCACCCAGTTGCTTGCTGTGTTTTCTTGTATTTCTGAGTGTGTGGTGGTGTGGGTGTGTGTGGGTGTGTGCGTGGGTGTGAGTGTTTGCTTTACTGGGCTGAGGCAAGAGGGTAGAGCAGACGTGGGTTGACAGCAGAAAGTTTCAAAGAAAGTGTGTGTTAAGTTGGAATTGGTTTTACCCCTCAGCGTGATATGTTCTGTTAGTTTTCTCCTTCTCTCTTTCATAGCTTGTTTATCCCTTCATAATTGCAATCTCATTCTCATCCATTATTTCTTCAGAAATTACCACTCTTTTGTTGAGGACGGAGCAGTGCAGTGCAGTGCAGCAAACTGCAGTGCTGAAATTTGGTTTTAAAAACGTACCTCTGCTATTCGACCGGCACCATTATGTTTTGATTGGTTTAGTTCAACTTAAGGGCTTCTGCCTTATACATCCAATTCATTTTGCTAGGTAATTCACTCTTAGATTGCAGCAAAAATTGGCACCCAGGGGCCTTAAAAATGTCTTTGCACAGTGTGCACAACTTAAAATCTTACTCAAAAACATTTTCAAAGAAATGTAATAAAATATAGGCTGTACTTGGGAGCTAACAAACCCTTCTGGAGCAGCAAAGAGGCTGCTTTTACAGTTGGATTGGGGTTTGATAGCATTTAATTCAATCTGGGTCCAAAATCAGTTTTGCTCACTGCATCTGATTTCTGATATAATCTACTTATTAAATCCCTTAATTAATTCATTAGCATCCAGTTTTAATGAAGGATTCAGTTGAAATCTAAAGTTTAGAAGACAGGAATACAACCTCAAAATGAGATCAAATAGAATTTACTGTACTGTCCTGAAAATGTTCATAGTTTCTTAAGATGTGAAATATCAAAAATGTAGTTAAAATCAACATAACAATTTTTAATTTTCAATTAGAATGACATTGTCATTTATCACATTCGTGTTGTGGGAACCTCGAGCCCCTCAGTCTACCCGTGACTGTAGTGAAGTTACAGAGAGGCGCCTCTCAACTCACGAAATCGCTTTCGCTGAGAACAAACACAGAGAGCACTTTGACAGTGGGCAAGCTTCATCTCGGCTTGTTGTTACTCACACAATCAACTTTAATTAAAGACGGATGAAATGACCTGCTGCTGCTGACGTTTGTTTTTTCAACCCGTAAAAGCGGCAGTCTGCACCACTTAAAACTAATAAGCTGCTACTTGAATGTTTTGTACAGTGGTCTTTGCTAATAGAGCAGACAAGAGATAAAAGACTTGATGGCAGATTTGCTCCAGTGGGAGCTCAGCTAATCTGTGAATTCTGCCAATAAAGGTATCAGAAGTCAGATATATGTTGTGTGAAATGTTGGTCCCGGTAGAGCCTTGCAATAACATTCCTCTCTCCTCCTATCTTTTGCCACCACATATTACATAAGACTTTAAAACTTGGCAGCCAGTGAAAATGACCATTGCAGCCTGTGACCATGACAATTATGTCCACATAACTCAATCTAATTTTATACCTTTAGATAAGATTTACCTTAAGATTAAAAAAAAAGCAGTATTCTCCAGTTTTGCAAGTGAAGAGGCTTCAGTGATAAATACTAACTGTTCAGTTTGCAAATGGCATGTCTGGATAACTTCCCCACCTTCAATAAAGAGCAGCATGCTGCCACTTCCCTAAGCTTTTCTGAGTGAATCATTCAGAGCCGTCTCCCACGCATCGGATGAGGCAGTCCAGTACAGGACTTTGTCAAGGTCATAATATAACAGAAGATAAATAACTGATAAAGTGGAAACAAGTTGCTGGTGAGTCATCACAGACTGTTTTCCGCTGCCCAACATTTTAACATTTGGAGTTCAGCTCAGACTAATAACTAAGTGTTCTTGGTTGCGAGTTTTCTCCTCCCTCCTGGTATTACTGCTGTCTTTCTTTGCCCTACTTTGTGAACAAACTCTAATTGATGCATGCCCACAGCAAAGGCCTTTTTTCCCCCCCAGGACATTATCATAACCTGAAATCAGCATGTTGTCTGTGCTCTCACGAAGTTCATTTTTTCTCTCAAAGTTTACCTCATTATCAACCACCGTATCTGTTTTTTTTTTTTAATGAGGGTATTTAACTTCTCTCTTTCTGGTGTTTGCTTAACTTTTATAGAGAGCAGTATCCCCTCACACACACACACACACACACACACACACACACACACACACACACACACGCACACACGCACACACGCACACACACACACACAGAGTCAGTGGGTTTTTGCAAAGTGCTGACGAAGAAATCACTTTAATTCTGCATCTAAGCATCTCAGCTGAAAGCACAGGAATAACAACCATCCACATGCATATTTACGCACATATTCACACACACACTCACACACAGTCTCAGACAGTCACACAAAACCTGAAACAAATTTATTATGTAACACAAACAACAACAACAACACTCAGAAAAAGGGTTTGATGTGAAGATTCCTACACATTTCTTATTCACACGTCATACAAAGGCATAGACAGGTGTGTGCTTCCTGTGCAAAACAACACTTACACTTCACATGCATCTCTTCATAAATCATATACACCACGACACACTCACACACACACACACACACACACACACACACACACACACACACACACACAATGCAGCTGAGTTACAGTAAAGGGACTGAGACTGAAAATCACTGAAAATTACTTTGTCTGTACTGTAGCCAGGCTGCCAGGCTCCCCTGAGGTTGCAGTAATTGACTTGTCCATTCCCTCCTTTCAACATGTTATTCTTTCTCCGCTTCCTCTGTCTGGTGCCAGAGGGCCCTAGCTGCCACACAAAAGATATTAGCCACAATGTCAAAACTCAAAAGTGGACAAAAATATGCCATCATAATACCGCCACACTGCCCACAGTGGCTCAGGTTTAAATATCCCATGGTTCAAAACTGACCAATCCCTGCACAGATTTGGGTTGATTAATCACATGTGCTGAAATGTTTATCTCTGAGGCTTTCTTATGGATGCAGTCTTTGTCCTGACCTTATTTTAAAATATTTTTTCCTCAGTTTTCTTCCTTTCTAGTCCACTTGTTGCTATAGAGCACAGAGTTATTGCAGATGTCATGCAGCCATGGAATCAGATGAATCTGCTGAGCTAAAGGTTTATTCACTATGGCAGATGGATCTGCCCCCTTCCATTCAGATAGATTTCCACCTCTTGCTAACCCTCCTGAGCCACGTTGGAACAATCACCTCTGTATATCCCATATGAGAGCGTGGTAGATACAACAACTGAAAGAGGAGTGTTATTGGTCCGGATTTAAAAAGTCGCATGTCACATTATATCACTCCTCTGGTTGGTTTAAGGTCAGGGTTGTCCAATCTATTTCAACAGTCTCACAAAAACTGAGATCAAATTCTCAAGCTGTTAAAATTTAAATTAAGATTATGCCTATGTCTTGTCTAAAATGCTATCAAGATTCTGTTTTTGTAAATATATAATTGTTGAGGCTTTGATGGACATGAATATGCAATGTCTCAGAAATTTAGTTGAAATAGATTTAAAGGATGGCCATAATATTAACCAAAAAAGAGGTAAGGAGAGTTTAATTTTGGGCATTGATACAAATAGCTCTGCACACATTTACCTGTTTTCTCTAGAGTTTTTTTTAGCACATCTCACATTTGCTGGCAGATAGGGTTAACTTAGATGTCATGAAGATAGCTCAGTTGTCATTATGTGACCATGAACACCAACTGAGTAGGGGTCACAGTCTGTGACCAGGAATTAGTGAACAGCAGGAGAAAGAACAGGGAGGCCAGAGACCATCTTTTAACTGAGACAATCTTTTAACAGAGGCGAGAGTTACAGAGGCTGATGGAACTGTCATTAATTTTGCAGTTATTGAGTCCATAAACCAGAAAATTTTACCTAATGATAGTGCTAGACAGAAAATTACAATTTCTCGAAAGGAATATTAATGTGTACCAAGTTCAATCTAGTGCGTTGTACTTAAGACATTTTAGTACCAACCATAAATGTCAGTTTCATTGAGGCACTAGAGGAAAGGTCGGGATCTCCAAAGTCATTATGATTCACCCTTTGGGAAACATGATTGTACAAAACTTCATGGCAGTCCGTCCGATGGCTGTAGGGATAATTCTGTCCGGACCCAAGTGTGAATGATCGGCCTGATAAGCACTTGGGGACAAACTCACAGCGCTTGATTTCTAACTGGTCAACATACCAGAGTGGCTGATCATGTATATATCATATAAGCTGTTGGCCACACTTCATTTCAGTCCTTCTAACTCAACTTTGAAAACTATGATAACTGTCCTCCCTCATGCTTTTTAAGTCTCTGTTCCTTACTATTACATTTTTTCTGTCTATGATCTTTCATCACAGATGTCAAGTAGTTGCTCTTGCCCTTCCTTGCCCTGACAAATCATGCTTTCAACCCGAGACAGGTCGTGAAAAATTCCATTATACATTATATATTATATTACATATATTATGTTTCAGCTCTGTATTTGGGTGGATCCCGT
Source organism: Acanthurus tractus (assembly GCA_029783725.1). NCBI lineage: Eukaryota > Metazoa > Chordata > Actinopteri > Acanthuriformes > Acanthuridae > Acanthurus > Acanthurus tractus. The sequence continues at coordinate 6,369,397 of JAQNCA010000002.1, read as the reverse complement.
TTCCTTTCCATTTGGAGCTCATAAAGCACTTGTGACTACATTAGTCCTCGCCAAGTTAATACTGAGAAGTGTCCCCGTCCTGAGCAGTCTCCTATTCCTTCTCTGTCATTTCAACAACCACATCTTCTTCTCAGGCTGATCTTCGTGAATAAAATAAACTAAACACATGCAGGGTCACATAAAAAAAAGAGATGAGATTTGCTTTGATATCAGACACCAAATCCCCTTCCTCCACAAGACCAGTCCTCCCTATTGGTTAATATCTCTTCTCTTCTTAGTTCAGAAGGTGATGTGACTTTAGAGTTTGGGCCTCTGCTAAAAAGGGAATGGGGAGGGAACTGCTGGTCTAGAGACACGCTCACTGCCAGCCCCCAGAGATCAGCTAAGCCTACCCTAAAGACACACACTAATTATGCTGACAACCTACTTCCTTTTGGCTCTTGAAGCAAGAACTTTCTGAAAGAAGTCTGTTCCATGTTGGTGTTCTTATATAACAAAATGAAGACTAAAGAAACTTTGCATCCACATCTAGATAAGTAATACTGGTGTGAGATGCCTGCTACTGAAAGAGGGTAAGAAAGAGAGAGACTGAAAACAACCAAATCAAGGAAGACAGAAACTATCTGAAAGATGTACCGAGCCCTGTCCACCACGTCAGTAGAAACAATCAGATAAACATTTGTTTTTCATCTCGTAATGTGGCTGATGCTGTTTGGTAATAATAATAGAGATACTAGACCAATAGTAATAATACTTCAGAAACATTTAAATTAAAAAATAGGATTCTAAGCAAAACAGAATTTTCCTTCTTCGATGTCCTATCCAGTTCAGGTGCTGAACGATGCTCAAGCCTTCTGTCATTGTTTAATTTTAGGCTATTTTATCTACTTGCTCTTCTTTCTTCTACTATTTTGCTATTTCATCTGAGCACATTTTCTCCGCTCAGGTTGATCCACTTGTTGCTGCACTCATTATTTTAGTCATGTAATAATTTATTTTATTATTTTCAATACATTCAGGTGAGCAACACATATTTTTTTTTCTTTTTTCTTTTTTGAGTTAGCTAATCCCAAACAGTGTCAGTGTAGCCCTGGTTTGGAATCCATGATCTTAGTGAAATTCCATCATCTTTCCTTGTCTGGTCACAATTAATTTCTGATTGCTC
>JAQNCA010000002.1:6354933-6367036 GCA_029783725.1 Acanthurus tractus | reverse complement strand
TGAGCAACACATAATTTTTTTTCTTTTTTCTTTTTTGAGTTAGCTAATCCCAAACGGTGTCAGTGTAGCCCTGGTTTGGAATCCATGATCTAAGTGAATTTCCATCATCTTTCCTTGTCTGGTCACAATTAATTTCTGATTGCTCAGGCTGATTCTTTGTGAATAAAATAAACCAAACACATGCAGGGTCAAATGAAAAAAAGAGATGTTTTGTGCTCTGATATCTGATAACATGCAGCGGAGGCGTCCATTATCAGGAAATGTTGTCAAAGGAAAGGTCATGAGAGTTCATTAATTTCCGTTGAAGGACATTTTGAAAGACAATATTTCTCTTACACCAAAATCACTTACAGATAGAAAGCTGATGTTACAAAAGCAAGATATAAAGCTAATTACACTGTATGTGATTTACAAACAGTAAATATAATTTTACAATATGTTTAACAAAGGTAGCCAGCTGTGCAGCAAATATACTGTTCCCCAACTTATTATCTTTTTATCTATCTCTGTGTACTTCTGGCTGAAACCTGAAGTAGCAAACTGAATAGTTAACTGGACATGTGAGATGATAGCTCAAGTGATGCAAAGTTTGTCCGTTTTATTAATTTTGTCAACTCCTCATTAAATTTCTGTTTTTTAAAATTTCTCTCTGTATTGCTATAACCGAGTCATCAAAGTTGTCAACTTCTTGCAAAGGGTCTAAAGAAATGTTTCTCGAGTCACTCACTCTTCTTTGCCTGTTGCAATAAATTTTAAACCCACGATGACACAGGAATCAGGCTGCTGCTGTCTGATGACAGTCTGGTCTCACCCAGCGAGCTATTGCTCCTGACATGTCCAAAACATTGCAAAAGATTTGCAAATAAGGGTTATTTGAATATATAGTAATACAGATTTCATCCATTGATTTTTCTTTAATATTTCTATCTTCCTCATGCATTTTACGTACTCTTTCTGACTTGAATCAACACACATTTTTGTGCATCTGACCCCAACTCTGCTCTGCAGCGGTGGCCATGAACAGAAATGCTGATAAAAGAAAATTTGCTTTCTGGGTGAACAGCGAGTTTTCATGTAAACATAGTGTTTGTGTTGTACATGTATGTATGTGCATGCTGCGTCTTCAGCTCCCTAAGGTGTCATTACATCACTTGTGTACTATCTATTAGTCATTTAGGTCAACATCCTGTGCGTTGTATCTTTGCTGATTTGGATTTTGAGATCTGTGTTTCTTTGCCGAAAGCTACTGTATGGGCTCAGAATAATGAGCAGAGTTGTCCTGGAAACTGAGATAATCTTTTTTTCCTACAGGAAATGGAAAAAAAAACACTGTTTACATTTAAGTAGCTTTGTTTCAACTTTTTTGCATTTTTAATGGGTGCTAGTTGACAGTAACAAGGCCAAGCTTTGGGACTATTTTACAATGTGCTAACTCTCCGCTTGGTAATAAGACAGAATTCTGGGCCATGTGTTTTACCCTGAGGAAACAGAGGAGACAAATGCCCTACATTCAGTGACTTTATTAAAGGCTTTTGTTTTAATTATCTGCATTGTTTTGCATCTTTAAAAAGTTACAGTTAAAACTGCACAGTAGGTCTTTGTTCTGCAGTTGTATCAGTTTGTCTCGTCTCCTGTCGGGGCTTAATTATTAAAGTACGATGACATTCTGCTTTAAGAACATGATGTCACAAAATGGATGCATTGTTTTGCATACGAGCTCTGCAACCTGCAGCTCAAATGGCTTTCCTTGAAAACTCCTGCACTGTAGCCCCTGTGAGTTGCCCTTTGATTGAGGCCTGGTAATGAGCTGAACTTCAGCTATAATTGGGTTTTACAGTGTAATTGATCTTTTAACGACAAGGCCTTTTGAAAGTTTTAATTTTCTGCAAGATTAAATCATTGGGATGTAAATGTCATGTGTTGTACCCTTTAGTTTGACACTAAAAGCTATTTGTTTTCATCAGCAACGCTTTGAAAAGTTGCCCTTTTTCTTTATTTACTATGTCACACGCTTTGGCACGCTTTGGTTTTTTTATTAGTGTTCGTCTATCTTCTCTTACACTAAAGCAGACACAGACTGAGCTTTCATAAGTGCTGGATTCAACATATGAAATAAATAAACTAAACCAGTAATATTCTGTTGGTTTCATTCATTTTATGTTTGAAATGTTCTGTAAAATCCTGTATGGAATGATTTATGAAGAAATATCAAAGGCATAAACTGTTAAAAATACATTCCCAATATTAAAGTGGCCATAATGACCAATCGTTTGATTACAATAGAAGTAATCAGATTTTTACCTTCTTTAAATAATGTTTAACTATGTTATAATGGCCATTAAAAATTCACTATCTGTGGACTTCTAGTTATATTCTGTTTTCCTCTTTGCAGCACTTAAACATAATGTTTGGCCTTAACTTTCTTCTTTGTGTCCCTGCACAAAGGTAAAATTGTGGAACAGCCAAACACTTAACACACTGTGTGTAATTGTGTACCACTCCAGTGGCTTACACTCCAGACTCCCTTCTCCCCCTCAGGTCTGCTTCTTAATCTCTAATGATGATTAATGTGGGCTGTGTGCATATTGGCAGCACTGTGTTATTGGCATACTGACAGGGTTGTTAAGATGGATAACTATGCAAGAGTGTGTATGTATGTGTGAGTTTGTGAGCACCAGCAGCCGTGAATTCAATTGATTTGTGTGTTTGGTCAATGGAGAAAATGGATTTGTGGAGAAAGCTGAAAAACAAAACCTAAATTAAACTTGGTCTCTGATTTTTTTGTTTGTTGAATCTGTTTTAAGCTTGCAGAGAACGTTAGAAAACACTCCAGCAAACAGTAAACTGTGATTTATTCACCTCATCATGCACAAAAAACATGTTTTCTTTTTCAGTGTGATTACATTTTAGTGTGTTTGTGTGTGCAGGAGATGGTTCGTCGGGGGGAAATCCTAGATGATGGCATGGAAGACGAGTTCTACCTTCGCCGCCTGGACGCCGGGCTATTTGTCCTCCAGTTGATCTGCTACATTATGGTGGAAATCAGCAACTCAGGGATCTCACAGGTACACACACAAATACGCAAACTAACAGATTTTTTTCCCTGTTAGTAATTATCATTAAGCCGTCTGATTAGATTAGTAATAGAAAGCAAACAAAAGTTTGATGGTTTTTATGAGTGCTGAAGTCAATAGGCTCATTCAATCTGATGCTTTCACTGTTGCTTTTGTTGTGTTTCAGACACCACAGCGCTTTGCACCTGTTAGTAATGTGCGGCTCAACCCACAGCCTGCACATCAGGCAGGTTGACCTGCAGGTCAGGCAGTTAAGGCAAGCTGACTAGAAAATATAACAAGTGTAAGAATGCAGGTCAAAAAGTAATATGACAGCATCCTGAGTATGTGAAAGTATCTAGCAAATGTCTCGGTCCCTCTCTTTTAGAAACATGCAAGCAGCAACTCATCCAACAGTTTTATCATCTTTCACATTAGGCTATTGGGTTAAAATTCAAAATTGAGATGTGAAAAAATTATTGTCTGTTTGTGTGAGAGAGACAGAGAGAGAGAGAGTTAGTGTCCTAAAATAAAAGTTAACTGTTCGCTGCCGGTCAACAGTAATGAACACAGTTAGAAACATTTTATCAGTTGTGGACAGGAGAGAAAGTCAGCACCCTGGACAGCTCTCTTCCAGCAGGACAATCAGCACCTCGGAGAGCATCATGTTGCTCAGTCCTCACAGTTGTGCACTGTGACATGGCAGGGATTATACCATGGGCAATTACCAATGCCATGGATGCAGTCTAGAGGGTCACTGCAATACACTTTTTAACACATGGCCAGTTTGACATGCACTGTTTTGAGTCAGGTTTTGTGCCTTTAAAAAAAAAGCTGCAGATTCTCTCTTTTAAAACTACCAGTGATGTAGCACAAACATCACTGGTGTAATGGCGTTTGATCACCCAAAAACAGCTAATCACTACGGCATAATATATCAAAAAGTGCATTAGAGTTTCTCAGGGTATTGTAACGTATTACTACCTATTATTACTACAAATATTCATAGTTTAAACATTCATTGTTACTGTGACATCTGACTTGGTGTTGCAGCGTTTTCACTATGATGGCACAAAAAAGAGCTCACAAAGGATGAAATAAAAATGGAATTACACAAAACTCCTAGTAAATATTGTACATTTTAAGCCTTTTCCACTTTCTAAGTCGAGCCTAATATGTACATCGGTGATGTTGAAAGATAGCTAATCATCCTCTGTCAAAATAATGTTGTGAGTCAGTGATAAATGTAGTAATACTGTATCTGATCTACCAACGAGCACACATTTTAGTAAGTATTCTTTCCATCATCCATCAAATACCTCTAAAATAGTGCAGCTAATCAATGAAAGTAGTTTGTACAGAAAAACAGCTTATTTTCATGGATTATATTGACATATAATGCCTTGTAGGTCTATCCTGCATTTCCAGAGTAAAATAATCATGTAGGCATGTAAGGGTTTGTTGAGAGTTCATATTTCCTAAATGGAGTTTGGTGTAATTCTTTTCCCTTGAGAACAAAGGGAGCTTTCGTTTAATTCATTAAGTCCATGTGTAGTTATTTGATGTTTTGCCACCACCACATAAAACTAGCTAACTGCTAAAGTCTGATAAAGTTGTCTGACATTCACTGACTGCAGTTAATTGTTGTTTTGATTAATGGTTTATAGTCTATTAAAGTATGTTTATATTGATTACTAACGGTGACTGATTAAGCTAATTATCAGCTAAATGTGCTCAGCTCAGTAGAAGCAGTATTCAGTTAATGGTTTCCTTTTGTCTGCGTGTTTTTAAACAACTAAACCTGGCATACTTGAAGGTGTTATTAATGTGTCCTGATGAAGCTTTAAAGTTTAGCATTGTTGTTGACATTTTTTTTACTTTCCTTTTATTAGTAATATTAACATTTAATCACCCGGAAAAGGCAGATTTTTCTCTGTACAACAGAACCCTCTCTGTCTGTCAGCTGATGTGTATCTGCAGTGTATTTACACGTTTAGAGTTATATTTTTTCAGATACCTTCAAAATACATCGATATGATTATTACCAATTATTACTGCACCATGTTTTTACCTTGGTGCATTTAATTTAATCACAGTACCCCAATCATTTAATAGAGCAAAGTCACTTTGGCCTAAAAATAACTTAATTCCAGGTCTGCTGTGATGCGGTGCAGACTGAACCTTGTAATGGGGTGGGTGGGTGCATTAAAATACACCAGTTGGGGCATCTCAGGTAAAGCTTGATCAAAGTACAGGAAAGTGGAGTGCTAGCTAGCAGTAGCTGCCTCTTTTTAATAGGTAATTTATATTTGGTGATGGTTAAGTGACCAAACTGCCAAAAGATACATTAATAAACAGTCCTGTGACCACAGCACACTGTACATCATTCAGTGATTCAAATCAAACAGAGAGAAATGTACGGAGGGCTCAGTGATGTATGGAGCTAATAATGTCCTGCTGCTTAACTGCCCTTTGACTGTTGGAGTTCAAGTGATATGAAAATTATTTCTGTGGTCCAGCCACTCAGATATTGCACTATTGTAGTAACTGTATCAGCAAGTCAGTCAGTTCCAAACTTTAAGAAGAATAATGTAGGGGGCGCTGTGACTGCAGAAATGTAATTATATATCCTTCTGTCTTTATAGTAAATGCAGTTTTGACTGAAAAATGAAACAACTGAAAAGAAAAAAAATAAATATGCAGAATTCTTTGAATTTAAATTAAAATTAAATGTATTTATAATTTTTAATTTAAATTTCAGTATGACATATGTATGATCCTGATTCTGTTTTTCACCTAATTTAGCTGCAGCAGAGAGTCCATCAAATTCTCAACCTGAGAGGAGGATCTGTCAAAGTAGTGCGACACATCATGAGAGGTAAGCAACTTATTTTCCATGACACTTTTCCAGCACTTACCTTTTTCCTGCATCAGTAAGAAAGAAATAAAGGCAGTGTAAAAAATAAAGAAAATTATTTAGCCTATTAACTTGCATATTTTCTTTCACAGTTTTAATTGCGTGCACCAGTCTTGTCATGTCAAGTTCTGCGTTATTGTTGCTCTTTAAAAGTAAATTCATGAATCTTTCTTTGTTTGTTGACATGGCCCATTAACACAGATCCCTTAGATCTAAGGTAAATAGCATAACATCTAAAAAAAAATTCCTATATCCCCATAAAGAGGCTGCTCCTATGAACAAAACAGTTAATATTTTTTCCAGAGAGGCATTTTGATGGCACATTTTTAATATCCTGTTTCCAAGTATTTTTGTCCTGGCATTCAAAGCTGCAATTCAAGGAGAGATGTTGGTATAATCACTGTTCTTTGGCTGTGGTGGTTGTTTGATAGGAAGCCCCTGCTGTTCGCCTGCCAAAGTGCTTGTGTTGGAATCTAATAAAATACTGTGAATAAGGTCATCCTTCCTTACTCTGTTGGACAAAAGAAGAACAACTTTTAAAAATGTATTTTTGAAATTCAACTCTATTTTTTAAAACTGCATAGTTATATGTTTTGTATGCATGCAACGGTTTTGTGAATGCTTCTATACATTTCCTCTTTGCATGAAAACATTTGTACACTGGCACAGCTTTGTATTAAACTAGCAAACCGGTCGCACTGTCAAACACTTGTGGTTTTGAGAAGACCTACTGCAGCAGGGAACTAGAAGAGGAGAGAGGGAATAATATGGCAGCTCTAAAGGTCATTAGATATAAAATGTAGGTGGGAAACTAATTTAATTTAAAGTTGTGGCACCAATGATTAAGCACAGAGTGAAGTCCTGCATCTGAAATATTCAGGTAGTAGAAGTGTTTATACAAGGGTTTATTGCTTTTTATTCACTTTACCTGTGTACAGATGGTAAAAACATAATGCAGAAATGCATCCCGGCGTGCAATTATGCACTGTAATTTAATCATCTTGTTTTTGTGAGAGGAGCAGAGACCCTCTGCCTGTCATTTACCGTCCTTTTTCGTCCCTCTCAAAGATTTCCTGTCCTGTCGTATTTGTCTTCTGTTTGGTTTTCAAAAACCTGGCAGGTGTGTTATTTTCATTTCGATGCAGCATCCATCCTTCCTGTATCATTGTTGGGTAAAGCTGGAGGACGAGCCTCCGTTCAAACAACCCCTGGCTCTCTGTGGCATGTAGCACTGTAGATAGAGCCATTCGTCACGCATGGCGGTGCCAGCAAGCATGGCAATTCTCCAGTCCTGTGTGTGTGTCTGTGTGTGAGAGTGTGTGTACGAGTGTTGTGTTTGCCTCATCTGTTTATTTGCATACACGTGTGCTTTGCTTGTCCTCAGTACATTTTCCTTACTAACCTGATTGTTTTGTGTTTGTGTGCATATGTTTGTCTTCAGCCTGCCTACATATCTGTGCCTGCATACATATAACATGCATATGTTTTACATGTCGACATTAGTATGCATATTATGTTCACACGTGCTCTTGCATTTATTTATTTGTCTGTATTATCTTATACATACTCATTTGCATGTAATGTATTTGTCCTTGTCTGATCTTGATGCAACTTATCAATGCATTTGCCACAAATTGTGTTTACATATTTTTTTATAAGCTCTTTGTGTGCATTTGCATTTTGTAAAGTCATAATGCTGGTGCTTTATGTGTGAGGCTCATCGTGTGTGCCCTTACCCTTTCCATCAGGCCGCACTGTGGAGCCCTTTCCCATTTCAAGTGCCCCGCTCGCCCAATGTGAAACTGTAGAAAAAGGTTAAGCACATGCAGAGTTTGTCACCAGAGCTGCCATCTTGACCTTAATGGCTTTAGCTCACTGAATGAGAAGCAGCCTTACGGGCAGAAAAGGCTTAGCACGCTGGGAGAAAGAACATTGATTTAACTAATGTTGTGAAAACCTGCTGTGGGTGGGTTTTTTTTTCACTCCAAAAACTTTAGGTAGGTGATGTCACAGATAGTTAGACTTGACATAATCACTGAGAACTCGGGCTGACTGTAAATGACCATATCGTATGTGGCCTTTCAGGTAATGCTAATAAAGCCCCGCTGCACCTGACATGAATAGGAATAGAGGACATTCAGGTGATGTGAAATGTACTTTCATGCCGCAGTCCAAAGCTTTGGCAGCACCTAAAGAACAGGTTTAGGGGTTTGCCTCCATTACAGGTTGATACAACGTGTTCGTCTGACCTAGATGAGAGGCAAAACTGTTGCTAGCTGTTTCAAATGGCGACACTTGAAAGATAAGTGAAAAGCCAGCTGTCATGCAGAGAGAGGAGATGTGCGATCATTAAATACAGAGAAAACACTGCATGTTTTTTTTTTTTTAGATATTCCCTCCTGGATGACATTCACAGTGTTGCAGTCAGCCGTTCACATGAAAAGTGACTGTAATACTTGTGTCAAGAATGGAAAATAGAGAGCTAGAGAGACAAAATGAGACCCTGGCTCCTTTCTCACCTCCACCAGCTGGCCAAGCAGTGCCTGAAGTGGGTGTCAATGTCAGATTGTTGATTCTTGAAGTTACACATGCTGTCAGACAAAAGGCAGTGACAGTAACTAAGTAATGTCTAAAAAAAAACTATTTAATTTGCTTGCAACATGTGCAGTACTTGTTCATGCTGGGATTTTTTGTTGAGAAGCCTGGAAAAGTGTTATTTCACAACACAGCTCTGCATCATTTCCAACCTCACACATCTGTAATTACCTGGTACTCAAATCCTCACAAAGCCTGGAATAAGAGTGTTTAAACTAAGTCTTGGTGTCCCAGCTGCACCTGGAGTCACCCTATCACTCCGACAGTGTGTCCCTCTCCTTGGCTGCTGCTGCAGAGACTGCTCCTGGAAATGATTCTCCTTGTACTCATGGCAGATCAGTCCCAGTCACTGACCTGAGTAATGGCGATGCTCAGTACTGTATTGTCCTCTGCCGCGTTGCCGTGGTGACAGAAGGAGAGAGTACCAGCATGCCAGAGAAAAGGTTCTGCAGAGAGTTGAAGAGTCACCGAATCTCTGACCTTTCTGTCTGTGTGGCTGACTGCACCGCCATTTATAGACATAGAGACACACACAAAAGCACAATGACAGGCTGGCAATGAAAGGGGCTGTAGGTTTTCATGGTTTGAGTCACTCTCTCCGTGTCTCTTTACTTGCTTTTCTCAGTCAGTCTTAAAATTCTACCATTTTTTTTTATTTCAGTGACATCCCCCCACCTCCATGGATCATATTTAAATCCCTGGTGCTGCCAGTCAAGGCTGCTGTTGAAGCTGCATATCTGCAAACCCACACCTACACAACTTTGTGGTCTTTCTCAGCCCAACTCCCCTCAGAATATTCATGATGGAGTGACCTCTGTACTCAGAGCTGGACAACTGTCACACTTCATGTCCCCTGAACGGAGAATTTGTATCTCAAAAAGCTGTTCACGTACTGATCTGGTCTGCCTCCTTCTGACGCTAATATCTGATGTTGGCGTTGAGAGAGAGGTCTCTGAGATCAGTGAAAAGCATCATAGATGAATGTCTTCATTTCTCTAATAGAAACAGCATTTTTCTATTGAAAAAAAAAAAACTTTGACAGCCATGTTTCTTCCATCTAAACCCTGTGGGTTGTTGTCAGGAAAGCCCCCCTCATTCTCTTTTTCTCTGCAGTGTCTGCCAGAGAAAAGTAGTCTTTTTCATCTTTCTGTCTCGACATTCCTGGGTTTAATGTGTAATCCCTGCCTCAGAGGCTGGCTGAGAGACAGAGTGAATGCCTGGACTCCACCGAGGCTGCGGCAGCTGCAACTTTCTCTTTCTGCACATTAGACTCACAAATCGACCGTCTGACGGTCTCAGAGGCCTTGAGTGGGAGGCAGATGCAAGAAGTAAAGAAAACAATCAAACACTCAGGACGAAAACAATAAAGTATGAGCTGTGCGCACTACACCTGGACTGGCTACTGTTCACAGCCGGGATGGGCTTCAGTACGGTCGTATGCAACATTGAGTTTTGTTTAAAGTGATGGAGAGACTAGAATCTGTCTAGACTACAGTGAAAAGCTATTGAATAATGGTTGCTCTTAAATGCACCGTGTCTCTCAGCCTTGTCCTTAAAAACATAGAACAGCTGGATTTTCCTGGTATTTAGTTGTACAATGAGATCAACTGAAAAAAACATTAGAAAATTGATTTTTATACAAAAATACAAAAAAATGTTGGTCTCAGTTTGTTGCCTTTCTGTATTTCATGTAATTGTAACTCAGTGTTTTGGGATTTTGGGAGTTATTATCACATTCAGCTGAGGTTTAAATTCTTCTCCAGTTTTGCAGAATCTTTGTGTTGGGAAGGGTCCATGACCTCAGAGGATAACAACCCTCACTCCATATTTTTAGCAGTCAGATAACAATGAAGTCTTACTGCTGTTGAAGACATATTCTTGAACCATATTTTATTCCTCTTCTCAAATTTAACCTCCAGTAAAGCATTTTGGGTCAATCTTGTACATTTCTGGCTCTGCGGATGTTCTCTGTGGCCTCAAAGGTCAAACAGCCTCCACGTCTGCACCGTCAAGTCAGCTAATCCTCTGACTCCTCTTTGTCTTTTGCAGAGTACGCTGAGAGCATCGGAGATGGAAAAAGTGACGAGTTCAAAGAGGCTGAGCGGAAGAGGATCATGGACCTTGTTGACAACTTCTAATATTAGTTTCTCTTTTGCACTGAAACACACACACACACACACACACACACACACATACAGAAACAATATGTTCTTACATGTGAGAACATGGAAACCCAGCAGTTCTGCTTCGGGACTGATGGTGACTGTGACCTTAATCTGAGAACCCAAAGGCAGTGGTGTGTTTTTCTGTAACATTCTGTAACAAAAGTCACTGGCAGGTTTACATGCACTGTAAAACTGTGGTTACTTATTTTCATTACTCTTAGAAAATCTTTGAAATAACTGCCTTTAAGCATCTCAAACCAAGGAGACTTAAGTCCAGTGCATTGTATCACTTTTTTTGTTAAACATGCTTTTTTATAAAGGGGAATTCGAAAAGAAACTTGAGCTATCAGAAACATTCATTTGTTATTTGTATTTTTAATGAATTTATTTTAGTTCATTTTCAAACAGTCTGTATGTGCAAGTGGACTGTAGAATTCAGTTATTACTCTGTGCATGTTAACCTGCTCACTGTAGGAACAGGAGGAGTTGAGCTGGGGAAGCAGAAACATTGTAGCCTGAATGAAACACAGTGAACATGAGATGCACTCAGAGCTACTGTCCATCTTCTGTACTGTGGTGTCGAACACTGCAGGATAGTTTTCGACAGATTTTGCAGAGATCTTAATATCTCTCCCTCATCTCTCCCACTTTACCTGGCTTATTTGTTTTGGATTAACAAGTAAAATATTTTCTAATAAAACATTTGGTAATGAAAGCCTGATTGCATGTTTGGTGTGTTTGATTAATGTCACGGTTTAGCGAATGCGATTGGTGCAGCTTGTTGATAACCGTCTGCCTACGCTCGGTTACTGTTGCACAGAGGCACAGATGGAGACAACAAACCAATATCTGCAGCTTCCTTTGCAAAGAGAGAGAGAGAGAGAGAGAGTCCTCACAGAAAAGGCAGACCCGCTTCTTCTTTAGTTGAACCCACCCACTGCTGGATCTCAGCTGCCTCCCAGAGCTCTCAGCCCACTGCTGTTTTTCTTAGTGACGCTCTTCACACACATCAGTGTGGAGGTGTATTATGGCAGAGCTGTATACACAAACATATAGTATTATTCTCCCCGTCCTTTACACCATACTTCACTGTATCTCTGCTATTTTTAGGCTAAGAAGCAAAAAGAGAAACATTCCCAATTACAAGTGCCCTTCTGTGTGTGTGAGGGAGAGGACAGTTAGTTAGACTTGTAACAGAGAGCTTTACAACCATATTTAGTCTGCCTCACGCTGCTGTATGCTAAGAAAATGATTAAGATCCATGTCAAATCGTTCAATTGGAAAAACATTGTTTTAAATGTATATATATTTTTTTTCTAGTTTTTATCAGATCGTAGCCAGATGTAACATCACCCCCTGATATTATCAATGAG
>JAQNCA010000002.1:6302713-6318868 GCA_029783725.1 Acanthurus tractus | reverse complement strand
GATTTCCTAAGAAGTGTCTTTAGAAGAACTGTCTCTTTCAAACCTCAGTATTTTTGTTCATTTATTCAACTTCCAACCCATACAGTATATACACGTGTATGTTACATAAGTACTGTCTGAATCATTCCACCATACCGGACTGAGTCATCATATTCACCAGGTTCCGACTTAATATAAGTTTTTCTTTTACATTGAAAGGTAATTTGTGTTTCTAAATGAAGCTCTTTTATTTCTTTTACTTCTTGCATTGTCTATTAATAAAATATCTTTTCTGCCAGGGTCCCTGTGACACACCTGTAAGTGCAAGTATTCAGCGTCTCCTCATGAAGGATGAGCAGTAAAGGAACTATAGCAAGCAGTTGTGTTTTTTTTTAAGCTCTCCTTATTAATTTACTATATCCAACCCTTGCCTTTTTGCTAAAAAGGCATATTACAATAAAAATTCAACCGTGGAACAAATCCAACAATGAGCTTCGCTGTGCAGTCTACAAATTTCAGCATATTTCCTGGCAGAGGGTGCAATTATCTGTTAAGTTGTGGTGATGGTGGTCTACTTTTTTTCAAAGATGCTGACTCTCTTCTTTGGACACGTCTGAAAAAAGTGCAGTCTGCACAAGAATAAAGTGGCCTCTCCTTCCCAATTGGCAGAATGTTTGAAGAAGTGTAATATAAACTGTTAAAACTTGTATACATTTCCTGCTTTGGTTGACAGTTTTGTACTGTAGAGTCAGAAGCCCTTGAGGAAGACGTGAGTGATGAACGAGGAAACCTAGCTGACTCAACCTTTTCCAGGTCTCTTTAAAACATCCTCCCTCCACGCCCAAACTTTCCCCTCTCTGTTCTGAGTCAGGCCCAGCAGGGAGAGCGTACCTTTTAGCTATAAAGCTTGGCTGCTGGGTTTTAGCGCGTGCAACTGTCGACTCCTATCTATCTGCCCGTGTCGGTGCTGGAGAGGATACTCCAGGGTGCATTAGAGAGGGTAGAGAGATTAGATACTGAGTGCTGATATCTCCGGTGTCTCTCTCTCTCTCACTATGTCTCCTCTCTGCCGCCGATGCCTGGCCCAGGAGAATAGGCTGGTGGAGGCAGCTTTTAAAGAGGCAGAGGAAGAAAGATGCTCCCTGTTGTGATTTCTGCAGGCCTGTTTCTTTCATTCCGCCTCTCCCTCGCTCCGACTTCACGTCTCCTCTCCTGCTTTCCTCTGTGAAAGATCTTCTTCCCATAGCTGCACTGCTGCAGAAAATACGAACACTGCAATAATAACAAAACAAAATTATGGGCTGGGCTGTGTTTTATATCATGAATAAAAAGCAAAAAAAATGAAATTAATTATTCAAAAGCTCGCCTGGGTGCTGGAATTTTCCTGTTGTGTTGTTGAAAAATAAATCATTGCTGTATCTCTCCACTCTGCACAGTGGTTTTCTGTGTCTGTTGGGAGCTGCTATAGATTCACCTTGGAGATGGCTTTATTGATCGCTCCATCGCTCGGGTGAGCTGCACACCTCAAGTACTCATTGACTGAATGTTTGGTGAGGTGTTTTAATTGCTGTGCGCTGGTATGCTGTAATAATGTAGACTGGGAAGTTGAGTCTTTGGAGAGATGCAGGCGTGTGAGGAGATGTACTGCACGCAGCACATTTATAGGAAGCTGTGCAGAGCTGTGACTAATTACTGCATGTACATGCGTTTGATATGAGGTAAGTGACAAATGTCTTCGTCATCCATCATCTTCATCGTTAGGCTGAGGACTTTATGGAGTATTTTGTTGATGTTTGGATGCTCAGAGACCTCTGTTGGATATTTCCTCTATATTTAGCCATGCAAGGAGCATGACTTTATGGAAGTTGGTCTCTCAGGTTGCCCACCACTTTAATGAATAATGAATGTTAATAAACGTTAGATGGATTGCCACAGAAAACTGTGTACAGACATTAATGATCCCCAGAGGATGAGTCTTACTGGCTTTGGTGGTTCACTGACTTTTTTCCATGCAGCCACCATGGGATCGATGTTTGTTGGTTTTGGTGATGACTATTTGATGGAATTTCATGAAAAATGGTACAGTAATGCTGAGAGGATGAATCTCATCAAGGTTCATGTGAATGAGTAGAGTCAAGAGTTCTGTACTCCATCTGAAGTTGGCTGAGTAAATTCCCTTTTAAAGAAGTTTTTTTTTTCTTTTTTGCTTAAGTGAGTTGGGTTTTATTCTTTCATCTGCAGTGCATTGTGGGTTGCTTTTTTATAATTGGCCTTGATTTGATGTGCCAAATTAGCGTAGCGTTGTGAATCGCTAGATCTGTTTCTTGGCTATTTATTTATTTATTAGTTTGTTTTTTGGTATGACATTTTTTATTTGATGCTTTTCAACATTCACAATGCCTCAAGCGCAGATGTCATTGGTTGGTATCAGGGCGGCAAAAAAACAACACATCTTTTGTTATTACATATATTTATCTTTACTTTCCCACTTGCCCCCTCGCGTTACACCTTTGACCTCCAACTAAAAATACACACACATACACACATGCACACAAATACACCCCCACACACTATATGCTAGTCTCTGTATTCCTCAGTAGAGTCTTTCCTCCTCTCGGCCAAATAGTTTTTGCAGACTTTAGAGAGGGTGAGGGAGGACGCCATCAAACATGACTAAGCATAACATGAATTAAACTTTAATACCTGACCTTGTCCATGAACATCTCTGCCTGATCCACTCAGACAGACTTTCACCTGCAATGGTGACTGTTTGATAATAGAGTAAACAAATCACACAATTCTTCTCTGCTTCATGACATCATCAACTTTCCTCTTTTTTTTTGTTTCAACTGAGAGACCCTTGGTGGCAGAAACTCCATATTGTGTGTTTAACACTGTTGTCATGATACCTGTAAGACTGATCACACGTCCTTCAGCCTCTCCTGTACTTCGTGTTCAGTACACATTCACAACTGTATGCTTGCTAGCTTGCTAAACCAAGGTGGTAGACATATTAAATATTATATATCCAGAACTTTAAATTGTTGATATTTTCCCACTTAGTATGTTAGCATGCTCACATTATGCTAAAATAATTTATCTATAAGTGGCTGTGGCTAAGTCAGCCTATTTTTTGAATAAAAACAACAATGTGAAGCAACTGTAATATCAAAATAATCAATAAGGATGAAAAAACAATACAAAATAAAACAAAACTAAACAAAAAACCCCTAAAACCCTTAAAAACTCTTGCAAATGCTTTAGTTGAATAAATGAATGACACTATTTCCCGATAACCTTGGCATCTTTTATTAAGATAGAGACTCAGTATGCAAGTAGTGTGCCTATTACAAACCCTCATGAACACCAAGGAACGGCTCATAAACACAGTGGCATTTACACGCGGCTGTTTGAAGCGTCATCATCCATCACTGCTTTATGGCTAGTTAGCTCAGCTCCTGCTGTACGGACCGTACACACCCCGCTGGGTATTTTCATTGAGGCTTGTTAAAGTCATTACACACCTCATCATGATCCTTGTATGCCCTCTGCAACAACTTCTAAAAGCGGATTTTTGACAAAATACTGTTGTTACTTGGTGTGATTTCTGGCACATTCATTTTTTTAGGTGTTTACACAGTAAAGCAGTAAATAGCAAGAGATTTATGACAACAGATGATATGAACAATTTCCATCTCCACTGCAGTAGCTTCAACACAGAAACATCATAACACGGAACAAGGTTGATTCCTAAATACTGACAATAGATTTTCAATGTTTACATGGGTAGTTCTGTTAAACTTCTCAAATTTGTTAAGCAGAATGTTCAGATTGTCTCCACTACTTGGAAAATTGTGTTAAACCCATTAGAAATAGCAGTATAGGTAGGATTAAGTGCCTTTCTACAAGTGTTAAGAAGGCTATGAAGTTGGCTCCTTTACTAATGATGCTGTGAAAATACTCTATTTCTGTCAGTGTTTTGGACTGCTGATTAAGGTTTTGAAGTATTGTAGACTTATGAATAGGCAATAGGCACTGCAAATTTTGACTTCACCATTCTACATTTAATTTATTTGCAGCTTCTCATTTGTGAATCATCAAAAGAAGAGAAAAACTGTTTGGGACAGAACAACAATCTACTGGATTTTGCTTGCTCAGGCTGGTTTGTCTTTGGGTTTGCTCTGGTTAGAGTCTCCCGGCAGGTTTTCTTTGTAACTGATGGCAGCTGTTTACTGCAGAACTGTGCAGAGGCTCATCATTAGAGCGTGAGAGACTCGTTAGTTGCTAATTATTTCTGAGGAGCTGTCTGGCAAGTTTGGACGGAGAGGAGTGAGTAGAGCAAGACAGTACAGTACAGTGGGAAGATGGATGTGTTGCTGCCGAGGTCAAATGTGTCAGAAATTTCAACTGTTTGTCAAAAACTGCTGGGAGGTCCAGTTTGGTGGAGGTCATACTCATCAGAGTTCAGCTTATGGCTTTTTTGTGATGTGTTTTATTTTTCAATCACAGTTCATCTGCTGTTTTTTGTTTGTTAGCTTGTTAGTTATATTGTTTTGGTTTTTAAGACATATTTTATAGCTTTTTGGGGGGTCCTTAAGTATATCTAAGAGGTCAAAAAATATTAAACTGAAAATAACAAATTTTTGTCATTTTTTTTTCTTCCCCCCCCCCTTTTGAAATACTGTAAGCTACCTTTGTTGTACCCTAACAATTGTCCAGAAAGGCCAGCGTGAGAAAAAAATACAGTTTTTTAAAATCAATGTCAGTAAAAATGTCAACACATTTCTACTTACACACACTGGTAATGTCATTTGGATTAGGAATGTACGCAGTAGAGATCAGAGGATGGAGGCACAATGTTTAGGTCTCACACATAAGTAAGTGCTTGTGTTTTCCTGTTTGTTTAAAAAGTTGTCATTTCCACTACTGTTTCAAACTACATAATGTTTGGTTGCATGAAAATGTTGCCTCATTTTAAAGACCCTTTAATCAAAAAAGGTTAATATGTAAAGATTCAGTACTTCGGTACCAGCACCAATATCCAAATAGATCCAAGCTGATCCAAACAGACATTTAGATCAGCTCACATAAAATGAATCTATCAGCAGAATATCAATCAAAACATTACTATTTAGATTAATTACCAAGGAATATATACCTGAATAAAAATGGATTTAACAATTTCAAATATTATATATTGTTATACTATTTTCAATAAAATATCTATGCATTGCCTGCAAGAAATACTTTAATCGCGAGTACTATAAAACAAGCTGTACAATGGGGAATAACAACGACCAACAAACAATATCATAATATGACACGTGCTGGCACTACAGTGGATTTAAAAATATGACACAATGTATCTATTTTTTTATCTCTGGTACACAATAAATAGCTGTAAAAGCGATGTTTATTTAACTCAAACTGAAATCCTGTGGGGGTTGTGAATGTTATGTCCCTTTCTAATGCTATTTCACAGGGGAATAAGAAAAGAGAGAAACTGCAGGAGAAGTATGGCTGAATAGCTACTTAATGACAAATCCAAACCTGTCAGGCTTATTAAATGTTTTGGTTTAGGGGATATAACAAGCTGTCTCCCCTGCAAGACCAGAGAAATATGGGTGGTCTGATAAGACATGGCTATTTTCACAGATTTTTTTTATCACTTACTAGGTAGTGAAGTTGTTATGGTAAATAATTATTTTAATCATTTTTCTACTAACAAATTTATATTACAAAGACATAATTTCAGTATTGTCATCATCGCCATCAATAGCTTAAACAAGAACAACAACAATAGCAACACAACAAGACAGCAATACGCTGAATATTGCACATTTGTCATGCATTGTTTTTTGGACTTCTGTAAAATCTTGTGTTTTATTTTAAAATGTGAAAGAATTTTTTAAGCTTAATATCTGTTTGCAGATGCATGTAGTAAAATAAGACCAGCTGTTTACATACAGATGAAAAAAAAGTAGTTTTTATTTCCCTTGTTGTTATTCTATTGCCACAGAAGATGTCGTAAAGGTAATGTTAAGTGGCTTAGAAGAGAGGTTGTAAAAATGTGTATTTTGAATTACTCTATTTTTGGTTGAATAGATTTTTCTTTTATTGTTTCCTATCATTAAATTTCATTGTACATCTACTGTACCATACCATCAATGATAAGAAAAGTGCCTTCACAAAGCTTTTATTTACCGAATGTGACTTAAAAGTATATTTTTAAATAGTCCTTTTCCTTAGATTTAACGCTGCGTGTCTGGATTCCCTCTGTAACTTGGGGGAAGCTTAACAAGCTGAAAAACTCAAGTTGTTGTGATAGCAGATTAGCAAACAACTGCCTGTTTACACATCCAGCAGACACACAGCTACATTAGCATTCGTTTGGAGTCGTGTTACTGGCCACATGGTGAATGTAATTAAAATATCCACCAACTCATGGGGGAAATATCTGGTCCTCAAACTGCTGGATACTACTGTATTCTCTCACTATAACTTAATTTGCCAGGAACCAAACAGGAGACAGTCAGTGTGAATTTCTTAGAGCTTTTGTGCTCAAAACAGATGCCTGCTGCATTTGGGAACCAGTGCAGAAACAGACCATAAAAAGAAAACAAAGATCTGCAGAAAAATGGCCTAAAAGGCTCTACAGAGCTGAGGTAAACTGCAGAATGGAATGATGATCTGTGTGGTTTTGTACTATGAACAGACAACTACACATTTTACATTCATTTGATCATTTTTTTAATGAAAAAAACACCTATGAGTGCAGCTTTTAGGACTGCAACCAATGTCATTATTTTACATTTCCAGCTTTTCTATTCAGGGGTTTGAGATAAGTTTCAAATGTCTTTGTCCTCATATTTAATGATGTCATCACCCTCAAATAAAAAAATTATCAAACAAAATCCTTAATTTGAATGAAGTGATTCAGTGGATTAAATGAGCTTGTCTGCTTTATTTAATCGACTTCTTTTGAGGAACCTAACTCATCAGTTTCATCAGCATAAACAAATAAATGAAGATGGCTCTTATATCCCTGTTAATACATGAACCTGCCTCATTTTGTGTGAAACAAGCAAGAGAGCAAACACTCCTCTGACTGCAGTGAAAGTATTTTTTAAAGGCTCAACACCAGCAAATATGGATTGATTCAAAATTCAAATTTTGTTACAAAAACATGTTGCAAATTCCAAAAATAATAACGTGGATTTTTTTCTTTAATAAATTTGGACATTTGGACTTTACATGCTCTGAAGAATCAAGAATTGGATCACACACGTCGGAAATAACCCACTGGAATTTAATTCTTCAAACAGTACAAGTGGAGCCTAATCTTTATCTGCAATGGTGCAGAAATACCTTCTTTAAAGAAAATAAATAGACGTGCAAACAAACAAACAAACAAACAAGCAAACAAAGCAGTGCACCATTCAAATGTTGGTTTAGAATACAAAATGTCAGAGTTATAAATGGGGCTTTGAAGCCTGCAGCCTTGGCAGCTGTAAATTCCCTTTGATATTCTTTGTCTTTGTTGTTGCTGCATTGAAATCCATGGCGATATTTAGTACAGTATATATCACACAGTGTAACACTCACTGTGGCTGCAGGTAAAGGAAGCCATAGCTGTGTGTTATTGTCCCAAGAGTGTCTCTCCACCTCCAGACTGTTGTAGTTCACTGTCTTGCTCTCTAAATGTCAGCTCCTCCACTACCTCAACACCCACCCTCTTCACTCGTTTTTGCTCTTACTCTTATCCTTCTTTCTTTTCTTATCTTTTCTCATGTTCAGAATTTTTTTTCTCACTCTCTGAAGATTTATTTTACGACCCATACGTTTCATCCGCTGCAAGCAGCCTTTAAATGAGATTGGAAGCACTGTATGTCTGCAGTTATACAGGTGCATTTATGTGTCCCACTGTTTGTGTAGCTATGCATGCGAGAGCAACGTGTCTGCATGGGCGTTAGCAGAGGTTTATCAGTTTTCCTTTTCCAATATGTTAGGAGTACACTGTATATAAAAATGGTCTGTAGATAAATGATTTATTTCCAGCAGTTTTATGAGATGACATTTGAATAAACCCCACAGGGACTGGAGTTGTTGCAGCAGCAGAAAATAAAAATAAAATGCATTTGCTGTAGGTGGATGTTTAAGTCTGCATTGTGATATCAAAGCGGCGACAATCAATTACCAACAGAGATTTTTACCCCATCAGTAACCATCTCCGCTGGCTCAAAATGTAGATGTCTGAGCCAAAGGTGGTGTGTGTTTCAGTCGGGTCTCTCAGTGTTTCACATGAAGAAAGCAGAGATTTCACAGCACATCACAGGTTGCATGTTTTTTATGCACCGCACAGAGGAAAGAAATAGCTCCAGCTATAGTCCTGAATTTCTTTTATTGTTCCAAGCGGGAGCTCTGAGCCAGACAACTGATGAGGTCCTACAGAGCAAAATAAGGCCCCTGCTGGATGAGAAGCCAGATTTACGTGCCTGTATTTTTCCTGATTGTGAAGACGAGGAAATACTGAAGTCATAGAGCTGATACATTTCTAAAAATACTGCAGAGAGAACTCTTGCCTTCAGATCTTCTGTACATCATAAAAGTGCATCTTATAAGAAAGAACCAGGTAAAACTGAAATGTTCTTTGATCACTTAATTGGCCCATTATTGTGGTGAGTTTGACATGTGTTCATCAAAACATTGTTACTCAGGTACTGTCTGATGTCTCTTGATTGGCCAAGTTGCCCCCCCTCAGTCACACATAGGGAAACAGAGATACTTAAAGCCCCTCAGATGGTTTTATACTACAAAGGCTTCATTGTTATTCTGAACCATGTGCATCCATTGTGTTTTTGTGTGGAAGAAATCGTTGAGTGTTGATGTGGTAATAATTTTTGTGCAGAGGTGGCACCTTTGTTGTGTTGAATTACAGAAAAAAATGACTTGTCCTTGGTGCTCTGGCTGAACCCTCTGGCTCAGGAAGCCGTGTTCTCCTTTTAACCTTTTTCATTTGATTAAGAGGGAAAACAGTGTTTGACCTGCACTGTAGGGAGGCAGGCCGGCAGCTGGGATTTGGGCCAAAACAGCGGGTAACGGAGCTCAAGCGGAGGAGCTGGCAAAGCCAAGGGTGGTGAAGGTCCACGGAAACACATAGAGACACATTAGCGCTTGTGCGCCATATCCACATATTGTGGATGCACACACATGCAGGAAAATACATAAACACATACATGTGAGAATGTACAGAAATTTTTTTTGTAAATAGAATATAGAAGTGTCCATGTATATTGTTTCTTTATAGAGATCTTCAAATACATCTGTATACCACACATCCATTCTGCATCTTCTGCTTACAGTATACAAACTAGATTTGCCTTAAAGCCCAATTAGTAATTGTTTCTTTTAAATAAGTGTAGAACTAAATGCAACATGAAAGAGATTTTCTCTTGTCATATAGCTACTTTTATTTTTTTTTCCTTTCTTTTCTTTTAGCTTATAGTTTCGGTTTTGATGGTTGCAAATTGAGGATATTGTTGCATGTCAAATCCACAGCAGTTTTTTAGGAAAAAGGTAGCAATAAAACTACATACAAAAATTGCTTGAAGCAAAATGGCAAACCAATTTAGTGGCAAGCTGGTGAACAGAGTTCAACTTTTAGCAATGAAAAAGAAGATGTTGGAATTGTTGGGGGAAAAACAAACAAAAACATAAGCATATATTTGTCACTTTGCTTAAAATAAAAATAAAAGAAATTATAACATCTCTCAAATACCTGCTGGATGTGTTAGTAGACTACTCTCATGCAGTGTTTTTCATTTTTTTATGTCCTCTAGTGGCCAAAAATTGATTAATTCAGCTTAAAGTACCATAATTCTCATTTAAAAGAGAGTAGTCAAATAATAACCAGGGGCAGGCCACACAAACTGCTGGTTGCTAATTAGGACTATTGTTACATCACATAATTATATACTGTAGCCTACGACGGCACAATGTTGATATCTGCAGCTCTAATTTAATTAGTGTAGCAGCAGTCATATACCCACACTGCTAAATAAAACTGCTAAGCATTTTGGTAGAGTTGTTTAAAATGTCAAGGATGTTGACTCAAATCATTTTTGAGGACATCGTTTGTGTCAGCACATGTTGATCAGACTGTTTGGGTTGTGCTTACAGGTGCAAAAGAGATCAGTCCTGGCCAAATCCAGACCAACTGGGAAACAGACTTAAAGCTTTCCACCAAAAGAGCACTTATACACTGCCTCAGCTTTTCAGTTCAGATTCAGACTCATTCTGAAAAGCCAACATATACTCATGATTAGTATTCAGTTTAATTTGAATGAGTTGCAGGGCTGTATCTGAAAATACGATTTACTTTCAATGGCAAGTAAATTGCTGCAAACACAGTAAGGTTTGTTTTTTAACAAAGGGAAATGACAACATATGCTGAATCAAAGCCCACATTGCTGAAAACTCTACAGCACACACAGTTCCTGTCTACTAATCTTAGATAAGCCCTTACACTTATGAAACAAGCCATAAACCATCTTATTTACTCCCACCAGAGTTTCAGAAACATTATTCTAAGGTTAAAGAATAAGTGACATTTAAAGTAACAGAAGTGCTCAGAGAAACCATGTTTGAGCATGTGGTTGCAGTTTTTTAATAGCATCCTCTCTGTTGAAGAGTCCTTGAAAAAGATTAGCTCTCACCTTCCTTTGCTGAACCTGACCTCTGACCTCTCAGTGCTCCCAGTGAACAAGGAGGAGGAAAGTGAGTGTCCCTATGTAATATACAGTGTGTGTGTGTGTGAGTACGCTAATTCCACCCTCCTACCTGGGTCCTTTTTTATGCCCTTGGTTTTCTGTGGTAAACTGAGCTCCAAATGCAAGACATGAAAAAAAATCAATCTTTTGACCCCATCGGTATTCAGTCGTCTTATTTATTTATACATATCATGTAACTGCTGTTCATCACACATTGAGAGTCATCAGCCGATGCAATAAAGGAGACTTGGAATAGAGAGGGAGAGCACATATATACCCTCAAACTGCTGAAATCATATCATGACTGATGAATTGATTGGTATAGATTGTAAAAGAAATAAAGTTCTATTCAGCAGAAATGTAATTGGACATTATAGTATATACAAATACCCATCTTTTTCTCAGAGTGTAACAAAGGATGCACATGCATTATCCTCATTACCATTATAATAGCTGGTGAGTCACAAACACTGTAGCCACTTCCTCAGCTGTTATGAAGCCATTTCAAGAAGCTCTTGAGGAGGCTGCACGCTGCCTGATGCACCACCATCTCACACACTGAGCAGCATTGACATTCACAGGCTGATGCCCATCTTACAGCTGGCAGCACACATCTATTTCATTTTAACAAATGCGTAAAGTAAGAGTAAGCATAAGCTATTTTTTTTCATATGTCTGCCGTGATGTGGGTGCTGGCACAGCTGGGTTAAAAATGGCCTCCAATTAAAGCTTATGATAACTTCAACAAACAATTTATAAACTCAAGGTGCCTTCTATGATGTTATCTTCCTATGTTTTATACGTTTTTACAATGTTGTACACTGGAACAGATTTGATAAATGTCAAATAAGATTAACATTTTTTTAACTTCCCATCAAAAACCACCGCTCTTGCATTAACGCGAACGAAATTATTTGCTTTTGTGGCATGACTTTAAAAAATGGTTGCTTTTTCATCACCCTGTGACAATAATGAAAGTAAGGCTGTTAACTTTAACAACCGATAACTGATAACTGATAACTGATAACTGATAACTGAAAACACAAATGATGGCTTTGTTATGTTAAAAGAAACAGAGAAGGCTTGCAGACATTCAGATCTGACCAAAAACATATAATTATTGGCAAATGAATCTAACCACATGCCTTTTAAGAAAAACTGAAACTCAACTGAATCAGTTATTATAGTTTTACATGTTTTCCTGGCTGCTCAACATAGGAGGAGTTGTAGCCCTTTCGCACACATTCATAACCCGAATAAATATTTGTATTTTAAACATTTATATTGTGCATATAATTTTGTATGCATATGTAGTTATGTACTTGGGACACTTTTTACATGGACTTTAAAACATAGACACAAAAACTACCCTTAAACTAAATCTAAAAATATAAACCAAAACAAAACCTTTCCAAGGTGTTGAATAAAATCTAGCAAATGCATTCTGAAAACTCAACTAAAATAAAATCTAAAATAGAATAAAAACTAATAAAAAATATAAAATTATTATGACCTTTTGTCCCACATTCATTTCTCTCTTGAAGTAAGTAAACATACGTAGAAATGTGAACAGCAGGAAAAGAGGACAATGACAACATATTACAGTGTGCTAATGCAGATGAATAATGTTATAAATCTACTAGTCTAGTCATGGTCAGTAAGTGACAGCCTTGCAGAGCAGGAAAGCAAGCAGAGACACACACACACAGGCAGCAGAGAAGCTTCTCCCTGCAGATCATCACACAAAGCGATTGTGCCTTAAATTTCATTGTTGCACAAGAAGTGATGCTCTGCATATCCGGGAGCACATTAAAAGCTTTACATTATGAATTTATTAGGTTATCATATAAATGTGAATTTAGAAACGAGCAGGGAATGCAGCATCACTTGTTGACTGAGGCAGAGAAATTCATTTTTGCCTCTATAGTCAGCCTGCTGCTCAGGTGAAAACTGATCTATCATTTCTGTCATTTCTGTCATTTCTGCCTCCTGCTGATGTAAATCAGGACTGTTTTCTCTTATTAGTTTTAAAAGACCAAAGAGCCAGTGAGGACACATCAGCAACTGGCCTTTCAATCAGTAGTGCGACTTCACTCAGCTACTGAGTCACAGACACCTGCAGATGTTGTTCTGGCCCCGACAAAAAAACTGATCAGTGAAGCTTTGAAGTTATTAGTTACACTATTATTTGACAAGACAGAATGTTCTTCTATAATAATTTGATTTGTCACAAATACTCATTATATTTATTATATACTTGCATTAATATTTTCCTCCCAGTCATTAAACTTAACTTACAGTATCACACTTAAAGTTACAAGGTTTGTTTGGAGGCTTAAATGAAAAAACACTTGATAACTTCTGTGATATTTATTCTAAACTTTCAATCTGAGCATTTTGGTACAGCCATCATCCATAGGTCTTGCGCTTTTTCACAAGTTTGTGAATGGAGTTAGGTGTAAGTTTATGCTGGAAAGAAATTATGCCACAAAGAAACATCTCCTGCTGCCCTTTTATCAGGGCTGTAATTACCACACTCCATTTCTCCAAGAAAATAAACGATAACCAGCATCCCTGCAGCACCCGCCCACAGCTATCTGCCACCTCACACACTGTGTCCCTCTCTCTCTCTGTCACACACAGTCGTCATATTAATTCCATCCTTGATCCTTGCAATATATTAGCCTCTCACAAACACACAGAGCCTCCCTCTCCTAAACACCAGCCCGCTCATTAATTCAATCTCTGGTGATGATTTATTTTCTCATTCATTGCATGAACACATGGGCAGTCTCCATTTCTCTGTCTTGTGAAGAACACTCCCCCTCATAGTCATTTCTTGGTCTTTCTCCACTTCCTGCCATGGTAAATGCGTTAACAGATAGTCTGACTTGGCTGCCGAACTGTGGCTTTCCAGTGCTGATTTGTAGCAATCGCCTGAGAGCCTTCCACTGTTTATCTTTGAGATAATGATAATGCTTCAGGGTGAGCAGACCCAACTCATCGCAGCCTTTTATGGCCTCAACAATGACAGTGTGGAGATTAGAGATGACTATTACAAAGAGATACAGCATTAGATAGCCACGTTTTTTAATCATTCTCTCCCAAGAATGAAAAGGAATAAAGATTTGCAGAGCAGAAGGAGATAATAATTATATTTTTAAACTGTCTTCTGTGGGATTTTCTTTTTTTTTTGTCACAATTTTGACAGTAAAAGCAAGGAGTTTTTTGTATTAAATATGCACTAAAAATACTAAACTTAAGAAGAAGAAGTTGTGTTGAAAAAGAAAGGCTAAGAAACAGGATATAATATGATCAGATGAGCATCTGCTGTGTGGATCTTGGAAACGTCTCAGATAGAATTACAGCTTCTCTTTTCGATCATAATGGACTGCTGTTGACTATCACATTTTCCTATGGTCTCCAGATCTGTGAGGCTTTAGGTATTGGGTCAGAAATGTGCATGGATTTTGCGTTGTGGGCTTCACAGCTAAGTGGGAAAAGACAGATTATCATTGCTGAGAGGGGCTCTATCTTTCACACAGCAGTTTTACGGCTCAGCTTTGAATATTATCAACAATAGAGGGGCTGTAGGCATTGTTGCTTGCTGCGGCTGTGTAATGTCAAATCAATACCTGGTGTGTTTCGGGTTTCAAAAATGAAAAATACAAGCAGATTTGATCAATGTACAAGAGGGATGTATGACTTGAGGCTTGTTCTGCTCTCGTAATACAAGACAGATTCATAGCGCAGCCTCAGTCGAGGTTAATCTATGAACCCAGATGAAAATCGGCACTTAGCTGCTGCAACTTTCACTCACTCTTATTGACTGAGTAAGACAGACAGACTCATGAGCAGCGGCCCTTGACAGAAGTTTTAAAAAATGTTTGTTTACAGAAGGATTAGCTTTTAGCTCAGTAATTAAAAAAACACACACAACCCTCTGAAGTGTCATTCTTGTGTCTGGGAGAAGTACATGAAGGGCAGATAAATATCAGTGACAGTAAACAGTAGATTTAACTTTAAGGAACGAGAAAATCACAAGGTGCTGATCTCATTTGAAAATAAACCTCTTCATCTGTAACAGAGGATTTCCCCAGAGAGAAAACACAGGTTTCAAGGAGAAACTCCCACAGGACAAGTGAAAAATATCGGGACAGTCCCAGTCCTAAAAAGCGTAGTTTCTGTTATTTTCATTTGGTGGTGTACGAAGTTTGCCTTTGGAAAACATATTGGCCAACTTCATCTCTTTTATATGGTACAGGTTTAGCATTTGCCTTCGAGTCTCATTCATGAAAGAGAAAGAGAATAGATGAAAGTCCCATTCCGCTCCAAAACTCAAAATTAAGTTGTTCTCGTGTTTTGTCTCCTTAAATGCCAAGTCTTGACTATATTGACTTGTAACTGTATAAAGTTTGTCCCGAGAGATGTGTTTCCATTCCATTCCTGTAATGTTACTGAAATGTTAAATTCAATCGTAATCTGGCTAAGCTAGTTTTAGAAAGTTAAAAATTTGAAAGCCAATTGCTGGCAAAGAAACTTGAAACCTCCAGCACAGAGCAGCTCTGTCAGTACGGAGGGTGACGGGTAGCAATGGCACAACCACTAACACTGTGAGGAGGAACACAGCGACTTCTGTGGATGTACAATTTTGTTCTATGTTGCATCTAAATGTTGACTTTTTTCTAAAAATGTATTTATTGCAGGTAGAATTTAGCAGTACTGAAGAGCCTGATGTTTGTCATCCTAAAGCTTTCAGGTTCTATTATAATCAGTTCAAGTAAGACAAGCAAACCACTGAGAGGCTAAGAAAAATAAAATACAGACCAGTGAGATACAGCATAGTGTGAATAATGTGTCTCTTTGTGTCTGTTGTCTAACACAACAGATCTCATCCTCTTGGAATATTTATGAGTAGAGGAGATTTATGGCTCTCTTAAAACTAATATCCATGGTTTCTTGGTGACAGTTGCTCCTTTGAGTCGTGTTTTAATGGCGTTGTGCAGCTTTGTTGAGACCTAAGTGTTCAAAATGTGGGTTTGAATTTAACTCCTGCTGCACCTGAAATACTGCATGGTGCACATTTTACTGCGCATTTGTTCAGGAGCAAATCAGTAGAAACTTATTGATTCCATCCATCTATTTTCTGTAGCTTATCCAGGCCCTGGCCATGATGGCAGCTAGCTATGCAATGTGGTCTATACGTCTCTCTCCTGCTCCTCCAGGGGAATATATTATCCCACCAATATGTTCTGGATCTACCCAAGGGTCTCCTACCTGTGGGAAATTTGCTTGAAAATGTTTCAATATTGATATTCCACTGTTTTTTGTTTTTTTCAGCCCAAACCCAGTGTGAATTACAAGTAACACATTGCTAGCGTAATGTGTTACTTGTAATTCACACTGT
>JAQNCA010000002.1:6276325-6296603 GCA_029783725.1 Acanthurus tractus | reverse complement strand
ACCTCCGTGCTGCAAGTGAGATCCATTCATGGCTGTTCAGGCTGAGAGAAATCAATCGGGTTGTTCCATGTGGACCCCACCTGCTTGGAAAGCCATGAAAAGATCAAAATCTGTGCCACTTAATTAAAAAATCTTATTTGGTGGGCCTTGGAATCCACTCTGTGACTATAAATCAGTTGAAAGAAATGTGATCTTGGTGCAAGATACTTTTTGGGCGCTGTACCTATCCAAGCTTAGCTCCCTTCCTGATGCTTTGGCCCAGCGCTAATCAATCATTTAAAAAGCCTCAATCCTTTCCACTACAAGCCTCTAATCCCCTCTGTATATATGACTGTATAATATGAAATAAAGTGAGTGCATGTTCAGTAATTTTCTTAAAACTTTTTCAACCAACCATACACAAAGACAGTGTGTTAGTTAGGGATGTTTGTCATGTTTGTCATTTTCCGTTTGGTTCAAAAATGTCCATGGAATTTTTTTTATACCTTAGAAGTCCTGTCAAATAGAGATTTTCTTTCTTTCAAAGCAGTTTTCTGTTGCTTTACTGCTCTCCAGAAGTGCTGTACAGACAGATGAATGACACATTCTCTTCATAGCTGCTCAGACAGGGTTTTCCCTAATGTATCTTAGTACTAAAGCAGTGTTTCTTAAACTACTGTACTGTATGTGCAGGGCCGCTAACATGAGTGTTGCTGTATTTTCATTAGCTTGAACGTGGGACTCATTTAATGCAGTTTGGGACTTGGTTTGAAATGGTTCAAAAGGCAATTTCATTTCTGACAATTTTGTAACTTGGCGATAGTTTCTTTGCTTAGATGCTTGTGCGAAGCGCAGGACAAAACTTCACTCTGAAGGGATCAAATGGGACAATGTGAATGTTTGCTAGAGATATGTTCGTCTTTAATTAGTTTGGTGGTTATTTGAGCGAGAAGTTAAGAGGAAAAAGTTGGTGAAACACTAAAAGCGGCTGTTTGTACTGCCTCAAAATATAACTTGTGTCTGAAGGACATGGGGGTGGGGGCTTCACTTTTCTGCTGTATGATCCATCAGAGGGACTACAGTGCTCCTGTAAGTGTTGGCAACCCCTGCAGGTTGCAGGGATGCCTCAGTGGAAGGAGATGTGATCAGCCGGATCGTTTTGTTTTTTTCAACGAGTATCTTTGATTTGATGTTTTGTAAAGAAAAGATCACGGGGTTCAAAAGAAGAAGAGAAAAATGTAAATTTCTTTCCAGAATGTTTGGTCTCACACTAAGTGTATGGCTTTATCAAACAAAATAAATTGTATATGAAACAAAAGTGAAAAAAATGGTCATTTTCATGTTGATTTAGAGAAGCGAGAAGAGAAAAGCATCAACTGGCTTCGATTGCATTTAGATTCCCTCAAACAGTCAGTACACATTTTTATCTCAGGGGTTATTGCTGGTGTTGTTCAGCTTTATGTCAGCTGTGGTTTAGCTTTTGGCCCCTGCTCTGTGTGTGTCCATTGGTGCATTAAGGAGAAATGATATTAGGCAGTTGCCTGTGTGTAATAGGTGCTGCCAAAGCCTCCTCTTCCATTGCTGCTGATGACTAATGGTGCTATTGTCAGCACTGGCAGCAGGATAAATAGCAACAGCCCAGGATGAGATAAAGAGGCGCTGTGCTGTGCTTTGCTAGTGTTGAGCCGGGCCAGCTAAACGCAAAACACGGGGCGATCTTGTTTTCACACACTGGAAGGCCCATACATTCATTATGAACCTGTTCTCCCATCAGTGAGGTGATTTGATAATAGAGAAGGCTTCCTGTTTCCTTCATTTCAACATGCCTGGAACCCTGCAGGGGTCTGAGTGATAACAGGTACAAAGATAGAACGGCCGTTATTCTTGTCGTTAGACGCTCAATTCAACCTTAAGCATGCAACCTATCACCACCTGTCCCTTTGAAGCGAATGCACTTTCTGCTGTCAGCGCTTGGGATGTAGGCTGCACGATACCTTAAAGGTAAGTAAGGGCATCCAATTACTGACAAGAATTCCTCCATCCTTTGTATAGCTACACCTGTCATTAAACAGTGATCTGGTTTCGTTCGTTTTTTTCCATGAAAGTACCATAGGTAACGATGCTTTAGTCTGTCTCTCAAGACTTTTTGACTTGACCTTTCTTTCTTGTCGCACTAAAACATATGGTTACTGCTCATGATTCCTACTGAGGTAACAAAAATGCAATTTAATTTTTTTTACCTAATTCAGGTCAATTTCCTGGAACAGCTGGGAACTGTAGTTTTGAGCAAATTGAGAGCTGTTCAGTCCTGAAATGTGGTTTATACTATATATCTGGTGTTATACACTGTGCATGCTGAAATGACTCAAATTAACTTAAATGCCCAGTGTTCATCATAATGGCTTTGCCGACCAGTGCAACAATTTAGCTCATTGATGTGGTTTTAATAGTTTTTGGAGAAGAAGGGTGCTCTGTGGCAGAGAGGAATAAGGTATAACAAGCTTTAGAAAAACAGAAAAATACTTGTTAGTAGAATTAATTGTCACTGGTGTCAGACTATTCATGGGATTTGTTGACAAATGAACAATATAGAATATTACAGGCCTTATTCGCAAAACATCAAACCCAGAAGTGCTAAAAAAAAGTGCTTAAGCCTGCACAATCAATCAAAAGCCTAGAAAAAAAATTGGTAAAAATACCAATAATAATTCAGAGAAAGTTTTTTTTGCTGATTACTTGTAATTCTTTTTAATTAAAATATATTTATTTAAAAAAAAAACAATAAGGATGTCTACTTTATTTTAAACCTGTGTCAGCCTGGTGCTAACATTACCCACAATGCAACACAACTGCCTGCAGTACTGTCACAGCTTCTGGTGTGTTTGATGCTGGTAGCAGCAAATGTAGCCTTGAGCCACTAGCTTCCAACAGAGTCTACAGAGTTCTGGTAAGCTCGCTGCTCTCTAACTCCACATCTCCACAGTGTCTTATTTTCGATCTCGCCTTCAGACCGGACCAACACCGACTTAAATGACATCACACATGGCAATTTGCCAGACTTCACCAACTTCCCTCTTGATCCCTGGATGTTTTTTTTTTTTTTACCTGTTTCACTTGTGAACACACTATGATGTGTTTAAGCAGTAGAGTTGCTATTAAAAATTGAACAAAAGAATTACCAGTCTGGTCAGACATTAGCACATTTCAATGCTACGGGCACATTTTATTCTGTACCAATAATGCCTGAGGCACAATACTCAGGCCTGTTCTCAAGGGATGAGCATCCCAAGGTTTGACTGCAACATGACACATAATAAATAAAATAGTTTTTAAGATTATTTTGGTGTGGAACAACATTTAGGAAAACCCGCAGGCACTGAAAATGGATTCCACTGCCAATATGACTAACCAGAGTCACTTCATCATGACATAAAGCCTCATTTTTCTGCTCTCTGGCATTTCAGCCTTTTGCCACTGAAATGAAATGATGGCACACATGGACACGGACGTGTTTCCATCAGTGCGTGTGTGTTAAAAAGGGGCACAAAGCTAAAACATAACGTAGATGACTGTTAAGTAATGTATTATGATTAACAGAATCATCCTTTATAATTTTAATACCATTGTTTCTGTTTCTGAGGTCAACACTATCATGAGTTACTTTGCGATTCCCACCAATATTTAGAGTCACATTACATTTCTTTATCTGAGTTACTAACGTGTTAATCGGTAATAAAGTCTCTAGTGTTCACTCTGAATTATATAGATTGAATAATTCAAACCAGCAGTAAAGGTGGATATAAGGTATTTCTTATTAAAAAAAGAGATAACATGAAATGGAAAACCAAATATTATATTTGCATACATTCATGAAATAAAATACAATGTCTACTGCAGTGCAATGTCTACTACTGTAGACCAATCAGAAGCGTTTCCTGGTTCCCTCCCATGCAGCATGGGAGTGAACAGCAGCAGAAACGCCTCATTGACATTTTTTCCTCTGTACCTTACTGCTTATCAGAGCTGCGTTCAGCATGAAGGTTACCACAACCGTATCTGATGGCTGCTTTTTTGGCACAATTGAGAGATTTTCTTTCAGTTAATTGACTTGCCAGAGCCAGCGGTTCAATAAGCCTTCCATTTGAGGGATGAGTCAATCACATCAATCACTAGCTTATTTTCTGACTGACTGGCTGGTTGGCCGTCTCCGGGTCTGAGCCAAACTCCTCCCTCAGCAGTTTCAGCACGTTGTCCGTGTACTCGTCCCTTGGTCGGCCCATGCCGTTAAGCTGTATGGGCAGGAGGTCAGGGTGGGGCGGGATGTATGAGCACGGGCAGTGCAGCTCATTCAGAGTAAACCAGAAGGCATCCGGATCCACCAGGATTAAGTGTCGGAAAACGCTGTGGAGAGGAGTGAAAGATACATGTGTAGAGGATTAGCTCTGGGCTGTATTTTGCTAAACATAATATATATGATATGGAAAACACCTTCCTGTAATCTAAAGTGACAGACTGAGCAAACACAGCAGTTTCACTGGCTTTAGCACAAAGTCCTACAGCTTGACTAAAAGCTCATTATTTCAACATCGTCTCTTTCCTTCCAGTTTTTTGGCTTTCATAAGGAACCCATAAAAGTCAGGTGAGGTCTTTTTTTTTATGCAGTCTGACATACTGCACTTTTAAATGTGCCGTTTCATATTGTTATATACCTCACTACACTCTGATATCAAATATTAAACTTTTTACTCCACTAGGTTGAATATTAGTTACCTTGCAAATTTAAATTAGTAATACAATATAATGGTGAAGTTTGCACATTAATGCATTAATTATTATAATCCAGTTATATAATGTTTTTTATTTTAAAATGAGTAGAATTGTATAATGAGTACTTCACTTTTGGTTCAACAAGTATGTTCTGATGTTAATGCTTGTTAACCTTAAATGCTAAGTGCATGTGAAGCAGCATGGGATCGTGGTATTTGTTGATTTTCTCACAGCCACCATGGCAGGAGAAAATCCATCTGACAGACTCAGGCAGAAATGTTCTCAGACAAGGTGTCAAAGTTTTGTTCATGTTAAGTGTAGCCAAATTTGCCCATTTTCTTCACTCTCTGACTGGTGTGTCCTGGGAGTAAGTGACAGGCGACTAACTGAAATGCCACATTATCTTAGAAAAATGGAATAATCTAAATTTAAACATTGTGGAAACATTTGGGATGGTATAAGTAACTTTATTTTTTTAAAAAAAGATGATGTACCATACTTTTCAGACTTTATCCGCACCTGAATATAAGCCGCACCCACTAAATTTAACAACTAAAACCACTAAAGCTGTCTTCTTCACTGTCGGAATTTAACAGCCACAGAATGACTTCCTAACACACTTTCTCATTTATATTCGTCCATAAATTAGCCGCATCATAGTTTAAGCCCCAGGGTTCAAAGAGGCGGAAAAAAGTGGCGGCTTATAGTCCGGAAATTACAGTAATTTTTAGACATTTTACTGTGAAAATGTTAAACACTGGACATTTAAGTAAGGTTTGTATACAGAATTTCTCTGTGTAACTCAGTGTTTTTACACTGTGTTGTTGCAAATTTAACTTAAATGATCAGAAAACTTCTTTCATCTGTTAATCAGGCCAGAGTAAACTGGCCCCTTAATGAACTTAATGAAGTGGATTTTGAGTTGTTTTGCCGGTGACAACAGGCTTGTGTTATCCAGCCATTTTCAAAGTGCATCTCAAGGCTAAGATAACTTTGAAATCCATCAAACACAAACCCTGTGCAGCTTCAGAAGTGTTTCCCAAAAGCACCATGAATGAAGACACTTTTTTTTTTTTATGAATGGTGCTCTTGTTATTTCTTTGTTCAGTCACATTCTGAACAAATCGAAGAAAAAAAAAATTCTCTTTGCCCTTTATAATGATAGATGCATGTACTTTTAATAAACAGTTAAGAGTTACGTATGCAAATAAGTTAATTAACTGTAGCAATCTAAGTGCTCTCATAAAAACACTCTGAACTTCTAAGATCAGTTGTTACCAGAGAACATGGCACTGGCTGCTGTGAGATTCAGCCTTTACACTATAGAATAGCACGTATAAAAAATGCAACTGGAGATCTAATTATAAATCTTGCTCTTGTCAGATGAAGCACTCAATAGGGACTGAATCCAAACATTCACATGTCCCTCTTCTTGCAGACTAGTGGGCCTACTTACTGGTCCTATATATCCTATATATAGATAATTCATGATAAGCTAATAATTAGTTGCAGCACAAATCTAAAACGCGCACATATTTAGTACAGTGTGGATACTATTCTCAACTGCAATGGAAATCATACAGATTTACGTTCCTCGCATCAATGGCAAGAAATGAGGTCTAAAGTCAGGTGTGATTTTACATTTACTATTCTGCAGCTCAGCACCCGCACAGACTTGATGTAGTGACAGTGAGCACATCGCACATGTCACAGTATGACTGGAGGGCCCACGAGGGACCAGTCCACAAGTCTGAGGGGAAGACATCTGAGTTCAGCTAGAGTGGATTTAGCCGTTACGTCTTGATTCATCATGTCATGTTGCTGTGTAAGTGACCAAAACAGTTCCGGAATTTCTTAAAAGCACAGCATGACTAATGAATAACTCAGACTTTTATTTTTTAATTGGAAATTTGAGGGTCAAAAGTTAAGACTTGTGTCACTGATATTGTGTGATTGAACTATATTTATGTTGTTATCTTTACATTTTTGTTCTTAATTTTACAGTTTACAATGATAAATGTGAACCTTTTAAAAAGCCATGCTGTAAAGTGGTGTCCTTGCTGTCTACATTGCTGCCAATTTGTCATCAAGACACAACAGCAGCAATAAAACCCACTTATCACTATGAAGACAAGTTTGATTAATCTGAGTAAGATGGTGTAAGCCTCAAATGGGCTGCAACTGAACTTTGGAATGCACTTTTGCACAAAACAAAGACTGTGGATTTTCAACCTCTGCTTTTGCAGTGTTTTTGTTTTAGGAAGAGATGTATGAGGAGTTTGGGGTTTAGCTCACTTTATATACTGTTGGGTAACTTTATCTATAAATCAACAGATATTGTGTTTGTTTTGAAAGTACAGTCTTATTCAGTGAGTAACTAGTAACTACAGATGTCGCATAACTGAAGTAGTGAAAAAGTGATCACATGAGCATAACATTGATAGGACTCAAGTAAATTATATTAAGGTTGTTTTAATGTACTTACTTATTTTGCACCACTGCAATGGGCTTGGATTCAGACTCACCTTAAACTGGCTTCTTGCAGTCTGATTGGCTGTCTACAGCTCAGGTATGGCAGGCAGGCCTCACAAACTGCATCCAGATCTGCTGCTCCTGAGAAAAACAATTTGGAAAAAACAAGGATAGTAATTTGGCTGAGCATAGACAGGGATATTTTCAGAGAGAGCTTAATTTACATGGCTGCTGTCAAAAAAGGCCCCAAATAATCAATATTAAATTTTTTTTTTTTTTTTTAAATCAAGAATCAAATGGAAAATATCTGTATCTACTGTACTATTTCCTTAAATCCAATTGACCAAATTCAGTATGTAATCATAGGTGCGGCACAAAGCCCAGTCTGGTGAGATGGTAGATTAGACAGGAGGAGGATGAGGCATAAAAGAAGATGAAGAAAAGATGAAAGAAGGAAAAAAGACGTAGATCATCATATCTAGACTTTACCTTTTCTAGCCGCTAATGAGCTGAGAGAAACTGCAAAGAGGAAAAATTTCACAGCAGGCAGTTTCCACATCTCTGGAATTCAAACACTGTGAGTCGTTCCCCCTTTGAGGAATAAATGCGTACAAAAAGAGCTACTCTTTTCTTCCTCTATCCTTCCTCTCATTTCTTTTCTTCAATGTCTGTGGTTATATGTACATTTACCCACCTTGATTCTTAGACCCCTTTCTCTGACTGCACCTTTCATAACCCTGCCAGCACCTGCTCCCTCCACCCACTTGACTTCTCCTCACTCTTTCATCTCCTCTCCCTATCTCTCGTGCCTTCTCTCTCTCTCTCCCTCCATCTTTCCCAGCAGACATTTAGCAATTCCCTAAGCTGCAAACTGGGCTGCCTTTCAAGCCTCATTTCAAAACATGTCTCTCTCCCTCTCTGCTTACTCTATTTGCCAATTCAACCCACACTCGGCTTGAACCGGGCTTGCTCGCTGTGTGTCAAGAATAAAAGCAGCAGTGCACATTTCAGAGTTAAATGGGATTATTTAGCAACCGCTTTTATCTCTTTTCTTCCTCCCTTCCTGGTGCTGCACTCATAGCCTGTAGTCTTGTGTGCAATCAAGGTGCTCTAAGGGAAGCAGAGAAGTGAGAAATACTTAAGAGGAGAGGGCCAGGTGCTGGTAAATGAATAACAGGGTGGAATTCAAGCTGAATCCAGCACTTGGGCTGAAACGTAATATTTGCTTCAGTCAATCCTTGTTTCTGTCTTTCTCTCTCTGTGACTGAGGCTCAGTAATTGGCTTGCTGCAGGCGTCCCAGAGGTAAGCTGTGGCCAAATCGGCATTCACATGAGTGAGGCTGCAGCCGCTGACTGGTTCTCTCCCACTCTTTCACATTCTCTCCATCTCCAACTCCACATCTCCCTGATTCTGATATATAGGACGAGGACAGCATCAAGCACGAGTAAGAAAAAAAACAAGCACATGGAGCTTTTTTGGATGGATTTGACATTTTTCCTTTAACGTGACTGAGTAAATACATTTTTTCCGTGGTTACACTTCAGTCATATAAGGGGTTGTAAATAAGGCAGTTGAACTAAGGAAATAATGTTGCTGCAGTTGCCTTCTTTTGGTGGTTTTTGCAATTACTGGAAGTTCTTTTTTCACTTTACCAAACTGCACGGTACTAGGCAAGCTCTTTGTGTTCGGTAAATCAATCTGTCAAAATCACCAAATGCAAGAGCAGGATAAATTCTCTCAATGACTCTTAAAGACTTTGCTTGTTAAATCCCATCATCATGCACAGATGCTGACAGAAAGCACTTAGATGGGAATCTCAATGGGAGTCTGTGCAGCATAAACTGTCTCCTACACAAGAGAGAGCATGCAGCTTTTCTCAGACAAAGCTGGACTCATAATAATTGGACACTTAACCTCCCCTTTTAGTGCATTACTAGGGACATAACAGGAGAGGCAGGGTTCTTTGTGCAGTTTACTTCAGAAATTTTGGGTACTTAAATCCATAATTTTCTATTAGAACTGCACAGCCAATAAACTGAGTTTTGCTGCACATTTCAGGGCTGCACCCATCACAATGTAATGCACAACAGCAAACCCTTTTCTCATATGAGCGGCAGCTAATCTGGCATCAACCTCATACACTCAGCGGCCACTTTTAACTGTACACCTGCTCATTGATGCAAAGGTCTAATCAGCCAATCATGTGGCAGTAACTAAATGCAATAAAGCATGCTTAAAGTAAACATGATCGAGAGGTTCTGTTGCTGATCAGACCAAACATTAGATTGAGCAAGAAATGCGATCCAAAGGAGTTTGAACATGAAGTGATTGTTGGTGCCAGATGGGGTGGTTTGATTTTCTCAGAAACTGCTGATCTCATGGGGTTTTCACACACAGCAGTCTCCAGAGTTTTCAGAGAGTGGTGTGAAAAGCAAAAACATCCGGTGAGCAGCAGCTCTGGGGACGAAGACGTCTTGTTAATGAGAGAGCTCGGTAGAATTGGCTGGACAGGGTCAAGCTGTCCGGAGGGCAACAACCACATGTGACAAAAGATGATGCAGAAAACCATCTCTGAACACATGGATGTAACCTAACCTTGAGGTGGATGAGGCCAGAGCAGAGAAAACCTCATATAGTTCCACTCTTGTCAGCAAGGAACATAACATTAAGGCTAAACTGGGCACAGCTTTACTAAAAATGGAAAGCAGAGGATTGGAAATGCGTCGGATGGGCTGAGGAATCATGATTTCTGCTTCCACATGCAGATGGTTGGATCACACATCGGCATAAACAACAAAAACTCATGGATCCATCATGCCTTGTGTCTACGGTTGAGGCTGCTGCTGTTGGTGGTGGTGTAATGGTGGGGGGGAAATAAATCTTGGCACATGTTAGACCCTTTAACACCATGCTTTGAGCCTTGTTAAAATGCCAAAGCCTGTAGTTGCATTGCCAAGCATTGTTGCTGACCATCCCTGAGCCCATCCCTTCATGGACACAGTCTCCACATTTCTGCTGGCTCCTTCCAGTACAACAACATGCCAGGACAAAACACAAGTAGCCAACACAGCATCCAGCAGATAGACACTGCCATCTCCAGAGCCCTGCAACTAGCTAAAAAACTCTCCTGTAACATTTGAACAATCTCAGTCTAACTCATAGGATGTTCATTGTGGATACAAGCCTTTCCGGTCTGCAATCTCCTCCCCTTGAAGTATTTGTGTGTTACTCATTTGCAAGAACATCAACGCTACTCCTGGGTGTAGCATTGAATTCAACTACACCATTCATAGTTGAGCTAGCATTCAGCTATGAATGGTGTGATGAAATACAAACAAACTCTTTTTGCTATATTAGACAAACTTTTTTGTCTAATATAGCAACATGATAATGTGTGCAGTCAGGCCTCTTTAGTGCTAACACAGTGCTTCAGAAACAGGGCTAGCTAGGCAAGACTAGTGCTAGCACTACAGCAGTACATAACTTTATGCATTTCTTTAGAATAAAGAAAGCAAAGAAACATTTGTCTTCTAATGTCACCAGCCAAATGCTAAACATCAACATTGTTGTTGACGTCTGTGATAATGTTTTCATGTTACTTTTATGTTGTAGCTGTTTTGAAAAATACTGTTAAGTGGACTTTGTTTGAAGCATCCAAAGCCACTACCTTACAAGAAAATGAAGCCAGTCATAAAAATGATTTTTGTTAGAATGGAAAGAAACTTTGTGACATTAAAATCCTGAAGGTAATGGAGTGTCGTCTGTGGTTTATTACCTGAACTAGCAGCATTTTCAGTAAATGGTAATGTGACCTAATGTGACCTCAGCACACAGCTGTTTTATGCATTTTAAAGGCACATTCTGAAGTTTTATTAGGATTGACTCCTCTATGGTTCTTAGCCGTCAGTTGTTATTTATGAGACCAGTTATTATTTGCTTTGAGGGTGACTGTAAGCAAACAGTAAATTACAGGTAGGACTAGAAAAACCACATTGCAATTTTTAAGCTCACAGCTTTGATTGGGTTTGAGTCCACAATCATTTATTTTACTGCTTTTTTTCTGTTTGAAATACTATGTAAATATGAATGCAAGAATCATGTCTGGCACATCAATCCAAATTGTGAGCTGAAAGCATCATTACATTGCTAATGGTGTAACTGTAGTCGTGGAGCAAGTTATTTTTTTTCTCTGTGGGAACCAGAGGAAAAAAAATAAGCAAACAAGGGTAGGAGAGCAGAAATTATATCAACACCAACCACCGGAGCAGATTCTTTCAGTGAGAGATTATAGCTATAACATCAAATGTTTGTGGGTTTGTTTAAAGTGCATATATTTTGTAATAAACACATATGGCCTGTGCAACAAATATATCTTGCAAACATCAGCGGTCTCATTTATATTAAAGTTTGTAGATGTATACTTGAACTCAGTCCTAAAACATTATCTGACAGTGTACTAACGTTAACCCCTTATATTATGCAAATTAGGGTTTAGATAAGAGGAGCCAAAAGACCAGAGGAGACAAAAAACTTTTGGAAGAAGAAAAGATCAGAGCACTGGCAGAGATGATTCAAGCCAGGCAACACATATTATACACTGGACTTATTTTTGGATTAACAAACAAAGCCAAACACACAGTTTGGGTTTTGCCACTACAGTGAATGACACTGGGCTGGGAGACAGAACTGTAGCTGGTATTAAATGGGACTTATGGGACAGGAACTGATATCCCCTACATGACCAGTGGGAAATCATCTAGATCAAGTCTAAACTTGACATAGGATCACTTCTGTGTTAAAACAAGGTTTAAGAAGCAACTACATATTTGTGGTTTTCAGATGAATTCATACTTATCATCACAATGGATCACAAATAGCAGATATATGGCAGATATATTCCAATGCAACATGATAGACTTTATGGAAAAGGACTCTTTCCCTCTGTAAATACAAAAGGCTTATTCTAAGGTGGTGTCAGCACAGAGATGCTTATTTTAAGGTTATTATATACTAATGAAAACATACATATGAATATTCCTGTCATATTCTACCCATATATCTTCCTAAATTACATACATTGGACCTTTAAATGTGCTCCAGTACCATGAGGCATGTGTCACTTGATCTGACTTCAGCTGAGCAAACAGCCACATTTTGTCAGAGCTTTTCTATTATTGGAGATGAGTACAGAGGGCGTCTCTGCTGATACACTTAAGGGCTTTTCTCACCTTTTCTTTGCCCCTTAGTCTGACGCTCAAAAGGCGAAAAAACTGACACTGACTGAAGAGCACTGTGTGGTGAGCAGTTGGAGTGCACAAGCCTACTGCCACCAATCTGCTTGCCAAGAGGAGCACTGAATCCAGAGATGGTCCTCTGCCATCAAATACCACCTCTTTTTCACCACTGTGGGGGCATCTCCTCTTTAAACAAGTTCTATCCCACCTACTGTGACACACACGCATCCATGCTGTAAATAAACAGTTTTGTTTAACAGACATCAGATGAAACATCCACCCATGAGCTGCTGTTTGCACTGAAAATGGCATTTTTAAAGCAAAGAAGCAATTTCTCCAAGATTATTGATTTCTGACATTTTTTCCCTCGTAATGTCTCATTTGGAGCCTCTACGCACCGCAGGCCTGTCACTGCTAACCCCACTGTTGGCACCGCAGACAGCCCTGATACCTCAGTGACACATGGTGTCACCAGCTGCTAACTTTTCATCTGTCAGTGGTGAGCTTCAGCAGCAGGGTGTAACATGTGACGTTCCACACGCCACAGTGCAGGTGTCCAGACTGACGAGAATCCACTTCACAAAATCAAATATTTGTTCTCTTCAATAATGGTTGGATATGTAACCTTTGCTCAAAAAAAATCATGATTTAAATTCCAAAATAAAGATCCCTATGAGTTAGAGCCGTGTTAAACCTCTATGTGCTGGCTACTGTATCACTGTATCACATTTTTTTAACTCCACCAAACAGTTGGTGCACAGTCACTGTCCTTGAAAAGTACAAGTGACTGTGATTACCACTGAAAAGACCATTCTCCCTGTAATCTTTATCACTGATTGCAACCACTTCTCACTGTAGGCAATGAGCATGTTATTTCCAGGATGTCTGAAGAGCCACTTATCCTCTCAAACCTGCATACATAAGTAAAGACATCAAAGTGGAGGTGAAAGGAAGTCTCACACTGCAAAAAGATATTCGACTCTAAGCTCTGCTACAAGTAGTTTCCTCTAGAGATGTGCCTTAAAACTGAGCAATTGGAGCCCAGTATGCCTGTGACAGAGTCACCACAGCTTTGAACATAATGATTGCTGAAAAATTAGACAAACAGTTCATAATTACCTCGTTGGTAACACACTGGCACTGAGCCCCCAGACCACTTTTGATGAACATTTTCAGCTATGATACTGAAGCTGTGCCAAGCACAAAATAAATACACCACCTTAAAAGGAATACCGTTTCAAAGCTAATCAGTTAAACATTCTCCTCTCTTTATTTGCTGACTGCTGTGCTGTGAAGATTTTTCAGTGTCTCTTGCTTGATTGTGATGAAATGGAGCTTGAGGGAAAACAGTTGCCTTCAGTCGTTATTGAGCCTCGTTCCAAACACGACTGACAGACACACATCAGAAAGACACTTCATGTAATGGAAGTGATAAATAGATGCACTGAAGCTTACGTTTTGAAGATGCAGAGCTGGATAATGTC
This sequence comes from Acanthurus tractus, assembly GCA_029783725.1. Classification (NCBI taxonomy): domain Eukaryota; kingdom Metazoa; phylum Chordata; class Actinopteri; order Acanthuriformes; family Acanthuridae; genus Acanthurus; species Acanthurus tractus. The sequence goes on along the minus strand of JAQNCA010000002.1, from coordinate 6,282,666 downwards.
TTCAGGTCTTCATAATTGAAAAGAGCACTAATAAAGAGCTTACCAATGCCTGATTTTCACTGCTATACAAGACTGCCATCTGCTGGTTAAAAAAGTAACTGCATTGTCTGTAAGGCAATCTGAAGGATAACTGAATGTCTTGTTCTGTTAAACTCTGTGTGTTTGTGTGTGTTTTTGCATGTATTTGTGTGTGTGTTTACTTGCGTGTGTGTGTGTGCTTAAACTTTTTTAACTTAGTCTTGGAAATGAGATTGTCCCTTTGAGGGGATACAGGAAAAACTCTCAACTCATTTCCATAAACCTTCACTTATTTCCATATAAAGTCAACAAAATTGAAGTAGAACTAATATATATATATATATAATATATATTTTAGTTACAAATCAATATAATATATATATAACAAATATAATACATGATATTACTACTATAATTGAATTCCTCGGTGAAATATTCATTTGGCCAAATTACTCTTTTAAAATTTGCAGCCTGATTTATTCTGGCGGTATTTTTATAACAGATTTGCCTAATGCATTTATGTAAATCACTGGTCTGTGTCTTGTTAATGGCTTGATTTTAAACCATCTAATTTTCCATAAATTAGGCAATAAATCATTTTGATAGTAGTCTAGTTTGTAATAGGGTGAGTGGTGCCTCCTTGGTCAGTCACTCTGTACCTCGATTATGAGGCTCTGTAACTTGGGGGAGCTGGTATGAAACTCTGCATAATGCTTTAAAGCACTTTGTCTGAAACATTAGAAACAGTCGCTGATTTTGGGGTAACTGGATCACAATTTCAGGAGAAATGCATTTGGTGTTTTGCCTCTGATGTTCTCCTTTATGAAGTAGCCTGTAACTGCTGCTACTGTAGCTACTCGTTAGCCCTGTTTATTGTGCAGCTAGCTGACTGCACGGAGCACCAACTACTGTTTGTTTGATTTTTATTGTCCGGGGCTAAAGTGAACCCAGAGGAGGATGCCGGTGGGTGGAGGGGCCAGTGGTCAACAGAACCAGTGATGGGCTCAGCAGCCTCAGAGGACAACATGACAGAGACTGACATACAGAAGACGTTAATGGAGGAAGCCAAGAGAATAGAGTGCATTGAAAAATTAAAGGTAACAAGTCAGGCACCAAGGTGGACTTCTTGCCACAGGACTGGTAGTCTAAGCAATAACTGCTAAATTATGTGTCTTGTGTTGTTGCGATTGCTTGATGTTTGGCTGTGTTAGAAAAGCTGTTGACTCATCTGTTTTTGATCCAAGCCAATTAAGTCCATTCTCACAGTTTGTAGCTAGTGAATGTTGCAGCCAGGTGTTTGTAGCATATTGTTTGCTGGTTCAGGTCATGTTAGCTTGGCAGCTGCTGTTCTGAGTGCTGTGCAATGTTTGTTACAGAAACCTGGGATTTGTGATCAAAGTTCCAGACGTCTGTTGGTACAGACACTACAGAGGTGCTAAACTGCACAAAATAGAAATCCATCATCCTTATGATCTATCACATGGGCATAATGATAACCTTTGCTTGTTACATCAAGATAAACAGAAACTTGGTTGACTTTTTAACTGCTATGATTGTTGTTACACTGTAAATTACACCAGGTACATTGATACAGGATCAAACTGTATGTTGAAACATGCTTTATGTGTTTTTATTCTCTTACCCAGTTCCAGCTTCTGGCACAGTGAGCCCAGCCCCTGCAGCACAGCCAGCTGCAGTTTGTAGGCCAGTGTGTGTGTGTAAACCGGTCCGGCCTTGGCGCTGATGGGAGCCTGCCGTGCCAGTGAGGAGCTCAGCTTGGGCAGAACCTCTTTAGAAACCCTCCTCCTCAGGAAGTTGCCACATGTTTCACCAAGCGTACACAGAACCTGGCAGAGAGACTCAGCATGTATTATACGAAGCCAGCGAGTTGACAAATGTAATATAATGTCCCTGTGGTTTGAACCTCATTCAATAATCTGTCAAAGGACTGTAATATCCTCTGAATGAACTGCGGCGTTTACACGAACTGCTGCTGATGGCCATGGAACAGTTTGCAAACAGGAGTGCTCGGTAACCAAATGACAGTTTACATACTTGTCATGTCTAATTTTGTCATTTAATCAGAATAAAATCAAGAGACAGTCAACCCGAAGACATGCTTTGACAAGCCAACTAACTTAGACTTACTCGTGAAATCAATTGACATTAAGTACTTGAGAATTGATCAGAAACAGGTTTGATCTTTATTCAGCAGCACACAAAGCAGAGAGCCATAGTTTGAAAAGCCAGCAATTTACAAACACTTGTGATGATCTTCTCTCTTTAAAGCTTAAAATATGTATTTTCAAACAACAGTAACCATCAATTGTAAAAGTAAACACCAAACTGAACTTGTTCCTAAAACCACGACTTTTGATTGGTTCAGCAGGTACAAACATTTCAATATCACATGCAAAGTGAATTATATTTAAAAGGTTGTTTTAATTTTCAAAAGTCTTTCATTTAATCGCCATACATTAGCACGAGATGATAAAAGGCATTGACTGTAACAGTGATATTTAAAAATTAAATCGTGCCTTAATGACATACAAATAATATGTAATTCATCTGTTTAGATTCTCATTCATCCAGGTCATTGGTAATTCATGTGAAAATAATAATAATTATATTGGTTTCTCTTTGTTTAAGCTTTGGTCATGGCAGGTATCTTGGCAGGGGGCAGCAGTGCATCTTAAAACAGCTCGAAACCCCTATAAAATGTCAAAATTCAATAAGTATATTTGTTCTGTTTGCAGACTTCCTTTTAGACTTTTGAACAGTTAAGGTTACACACTCTCTTTCCACCTTCCTGCACTCTTATTTCGTGTGTAATCCATTTGACAAAGAGACAAACTACATAAACAAAGTAAAGATAATGTTGAGTGATTGAATTCATCAATATTCAAATTAAATATTGACATTGAGCCATGATAATCATATCAAGGACAATATCCTGATAATGTTATAAAGCTTTAAATTAACACTGTGTATTTTTATCACGATATTAAGCTTTAGGTGCACTGCAGTTATCCACCAACAAATTAAATGAACGATTTTCTTTAAGATTTTCAGTGAAATATTTGATTTACGTACCCTGAAGGCTCTGAGCACAGCTAGAGGGTCATCAGCAGTGAGTCTCTGTAGGAGGGCGGGCCAGACGCGATGGGCCATAGGCAGCAATTCATTTTCCTTCTCACTCAGGACACAGATGCACAGCTCCAGCACATCCAATACCTTTGGAAAAAGACATGCAGTACAACTATTCTTTTAAATCGTTTGCATTTAGAGTGTAACAACAACACAGACGTGTGTTGGAACCACTTAAAACTGGTAACACAACTTCTGTAAGTCATACCGGTGAACCAAAGGTAAAATTTCTGAGACATTTTCTGAAAGTACAACTTTCCTGTTTCAGCAGAGCTGATCTCAAAGGTTCGTGTCTGCTTGTCACTTGTGACTTATCACTGACACATCTGTGTTTTTATCTTGGCTGGTGAAGTGAAGTGGCTCTGGGGACGCTCTGTCAGTCTGTCAGCAGATCGATCCACAATTTTGTTCCTGTGACTCTTTCTCACGGGATCAAAGTGGTGCAGCCTCACCGGATTTTGGAAAAACCAACAACTTAACAACTCAACAACTTAAAACAACTTAAAAAATAACTTGCTATTTAATTTGATGTCAACATTCTGTGTCTACCTAAAAGTGAAATTTTCAGGTGCTAGCTTATTCTTTCTTTGTTATTGCTCATTCAACAGTCACATTAGCAAAGTACTCCACTAATAGAGCTCCGTTTCCTTCTGCTTTGCAGATTCAGCTTAAATGGTTAGCCCGTTAGAACTAAAATGAGAGCCTTTTATTTTTAAATTACATGAGACTATTTATTCTTAAGTGGACCTTCATGATGGAAACGTGTGGCTGGGACATTTATAACATCAGCACCAAACCACAGTTCATTTATAAAAGGGTCCCTTTGAATGGTGACCTGTGCTCCCCTTTTATTTACATCACACTACGGTCAGTACCTTGAGTCGGAGCCTGAGACTGGGGTCGGACAGCAGATGAATGCAGCGCTCCATAACATCTTTAGTGATGTTGAGGTGGCAGGGAAGCTCTGCTTTTACGTCAGGACCACCAAGGTCTTCAACATCCTCACACTCTGTGGGAGGAGGAACATCTAGAGAGACAGTGATGGTCAGTTAGTTGATATGTGAGTGAAACACGTGGCAAACATTCCATATTGTTGATACTTACTATATGTAATACTGAAATAAAATGTATAATGTATTTTCATTCACCATGGGTCAGTTCCCCTCCTAAAAAGATTCTTCTAATTAAACCTGTGCAACAATTTAAACCTACACCACAATAAAATGCATGACTTTGTTGAATCCTCATACAGACACAAATCTGTTACCAAGGTCTTCAGCATCTTCATCCTCCTCTATTCCAATGCCTTCTGCCAACTCTTTCTGCTTGCGCTGATCCAGCAGGAATTGGCGGATGTCGAAGACTTCGTTGTTTGTGGAGTTCTGCTCGGGTCTGTTTTTCCCACAACTGGGGGGAAACCACTTTGCTGAAAGAAAAGAGAGAAAAAAAGATTAGGCTTAGTGACGCAGTGAGGTCTGAAGACAGAGAGCAGTGAATCAGATGTGGTAACAAGCAATGGTGGCAGTGAAACTTGCAAAAAAATGCAGAAGGCGGTCCCTACAGCCAGTGTTTGAGGACTAAAAAATTCTTAGGTAACAAAAAACACCAAACAATTATTATCTTCTTAATAAAATCTGAATATTATATTGTATTTTTGCCAATAGATCCTACTACTTCCAACACAGTGCACCTTTAAAATCCATGATTTATCAGTTATTGCTTTGAACATTACTAAAAAAAATGCTTTCTTTGAACAGGATGCTTTGGCACAGTTTAGGTTGGGCGGTTATCGCCAACTCACAAAAGCAACACACTCATTTAGGCTCTGACCCTTCTGCTTCCTCAACATATGCAATAAACGAGTTGATATCACTTTGGAAATCTCACCCAGTGCCTTCATGAGCGCGTGCAGTACGGAGCAGAAAAGAGCAGCTGTTCGGTCATAGCTGAGATCAAGAGCCATCAGCACATCCTGGACGATGTCCCCGACCAGAGGCAGCAGGCTGCAGTCAGAGTGAGTTAACATCACTGTCAGCACGCGTGGAGCCTGGCCAACAAGAAGGAAATATGATGAAATACATGTTTAGGGGCCAGCAAACCCATGTCACCCCAATCACAGTTTATACATGAACAAACAGGCTCCATGAATTGGATTTTATTAAACTTATATCACAAATTGGATAACTTCAGAGGGACTCAACTTTATCAGTAATATTAACGACATGCAACCTTATTTGGATTCCCTCCTCAAGCCTAGAGATAAAAAACTGTGTTTCAGATAACTATGTCTGCATTTACAGACCACCAGGGCAGTTTTCCTCTGAGTCAGATGAACAGAAAACAATGGGTGTTTTCTGAAGAGAAACGCAGTCTGTTGATCTGATACCGTGAGCACCTATTATGCCAAATTATTTCTATGTAGTGCTGAAGTAATTGGTCGATAATACACCTAAGAGTCATAGTCAGGATTTCTGATAGTTGATCAATCGTTTAAGTCATTTTTCAAGCAAATGTTTCAAATATTCACTGGCAAACACAGGGACTTCTTGTTGTGTTTTGTTTAAAAACACTAGCAATCTAAAAATGAATGCTCTTAAAACTTAAAGTGCAATATTCACTACCTTTATAGAAAAAAAAATTAAAATAAAAACAGCTCCTTGTTAAATTCCTTGTTATATGTTAAATTTGCTTCAAATAACTTAATTGGTCTCCCTGTAAAGATCACTTGCTTTCTTAAATTCCTCTGGACAAATTCTAGCTCCAGTTCCCTCACTCTCATTCTTCCTCCTCTTGTACGACTGTGCATTATTGTCAACATGCTGACCTGTGTCAGGTTACCTGTGGATGCTGGCTGAGCCTTTGCAGGTTAACTGATATGTCATTGAGCAGGTAGTCTGAGTTCTCATTGATCAGCTCCTTCAGGGAGGGGTAACCACAGGCCCTACTGATGGCCCACATGGAGCCCAGCGCTGCCTGGCTGACCAGCAGCGTCTCCTCCCCAGCTTTCTCCAGTACAGGGTACAGTGATGTCATCAACAAGGGACGGAAGTCTCGTCCCAAGGCCTGAGCAAAGCAGGCGATGCCTTCAAGTTGGATGCACAGCTGCCAGATGTTGCTGTTGAGCTGATGGATTGTGGAGGTGGACGACGGAGAGGAAATCATTTGGAGAGAGTTTG
>JAQNCA010000002.1:6228791-6270056 GCA_029783725.1 Acanthurus tractus | reverse complement strand
TTTCATTTGGTCAAACTAATTAAACTTATAGAGGAAACACTCAAAGGTTAACTGTTACAAAGAGGCTCAGCATATGACTACAATCACAAAAAATGGGTAGTGCACTTCATCTTAAATATTTGCAACACACTCATTTAGGAGTAAAATATCTATGTTTACTTCAAAACACACACAGTCTAATGCAGGACAAAACACAGACTAAAGCTCAGAAAATTAGCAATAACACAATGAATAACTACAGAGAGATATGGTACCTTGATGGCTCTGACAGTGACTGTGTGGCCTTGTCTAAGATCTCCTGTAATGATTCTGGCTACAGCCGTGGTGATCCCCGGTAAGAATGAAGCCATGGTGCTGCCTATAGCGCATCTCTCCACTGAGGACGGGACAACGTGCTCCTGAGTGCAGTCACACTGCAGAGTCAAAGCCTGGAGGCACTTCAATGCTGCTACCTGAATATCTCGAGATTTCTCCTTCTCTCCTAAAGCCAACAGCAGTGATATGGCAGCTCCCAGTCCAGGCAGCATGATGGGTTCAAAGAGTCTGAAGACTATATCACCGTAAGCAGCATGCAGAAGTGCATCCAGGCATCTCAGCACAGCCAGTTTCAGCTCCTCTGAGGTATCTGCAGGTTTCCCAGGATCAGTTGGAGAGCAAAGACAGAGACAAAGCTCTGAGAGGAGGTCACGGAGGGTCTCCCAGCTCTGGACACAAGTGTTCTCTAAAACGTGGCTCATGGCTTCAGCCACAGCCTGGACCAGTTTTTCTTTCTTAGGCCCAGGGATTTTAAGGACGAAACGAAGAGGGAATAGGACATATTCTTGAAGCTGCTGCAATGTGGCATCGTTTACTTCTTTCAGCTGGGTGCTCAGTGTTTCCACATTGGTCACAGTAGGCTCTCGAGTGAGCAGGACACAGGCTGGGCGCAGGTACGCAAATGCAATCTTTGGGTCGCTGATTTGCGCCATGGTTGGAGGCATGATAACAGGTGCTTACTGATGGAGTTTAGAAAGAAAAAAAGAAGACACAAGGATGAAATTAGGAAAACATGTATTTTCCAATACTGTTCACTTTTGGAAGAAACTGAAATAAATGTATTCCTAAAGCTAAAATGATAAACATTTTAATCAGTAGCTGTACTCTGTTTAAATAAAATCTGTAAAAGCAACCTTTTAAGTCCAACATTAACATTTTAAGGTGATATCTAAAAACCCTATCCATAACAACTGACACAGTACGATGGGTGATGATAGGAACCATTTGGATTTTCTGATTTTTTTAAATAGTCACACTAAAAAAAGTACTATTGGCTGGTAGCTCACAATGTCAAGCAATGAAGCCAAAAACTTATTGTACAGCCAGTTACTCATTTGTCAGACAGGTCAGTAGTAAAGAAAATACAGTACATCATCTCTGAATGACTCAACATCTGTTGACATGATACTGTGCTTAGACTGTTACTAGCAAAGTCGCAGGAGAAAGTGACATAATAATCTACGACAGTTCTACTGTCAGCATTACCAGTGATTGTTGTTGTCTTGCACTACCCTGCAAATCTAGATGCAGTGTTGTTGTACTAACCAGTGTTGAGTTAGCAACCATTCTTAAAATGTTATTTGAAGGACTTATTATTATTTTAACCCGAAAACCCACTTTAACAGAGTTCAAACTTAACTAATGTTTACTGGAAACAGTAATATGCTGGTGCCATAGCAGATGCACTTAATGCACTAGCACTGAATGATCTGTTTTAGCTGACAGTAGCCAGCATGTGACTGAAGCTGAAACTGCGGCACGAGCGTAAAACACAGCTAAAGTTAGCCTACCTTCAGATTAGTAGTAAGCTGACTCTCTGTGCGCGGCAGTGAGCGCATCTGAGAGATTTCACCGTACAGAGGAAACTTGTAATATCACATTTTGCTGTTGCCTGAATTCAGCCTCAATGTAACGTCATAATTCTTCGTCATCGGCGCACCCGTTTGACGTAGGCAAAGAAATAAAACTTCCGGATCTTGTGATGTCTCTTACAAATTAAAAGGGTATGTACGTTTAGAGTGAAAGAGAAAAAGCTATAAAATGTGAAAAAAATTGAAAATTTTGAAAATCTATATCGTATATCTTGGTTGAATTTGTCTGATCAATTAGGTCTAATTGAAATTAATCAGCTGAACATGCCCATTCAGTAGCTTAAGATTAATTTAGGTTTAATTTTGAAAGAAACGTCCATCTACTTCTCGTTTTCCTCAGCTAGCTTGATGCTAACCGGTTTATGTTGTGATAGTGCTGTATCAGTATGTGAATTCAGCACTTTGATTTAGCCTTACTTATTCTCCACATACAGCATATTTTTCATGGCTGTCACTCTTCGCGTCGGTGCAGTGAATCAGCTAAGTTAGTTTATTACAAAGGTAATTCTACTACTATTATAATCAGCTGTAAAAGTAAGCTAAAAGATGGCTAACACATAGCTAAAACTAGCTCAGGTTTATAACGTTAACCCAGCCGGTATGGTGATTCTCATCTTACGTTTATATTGCGAAAAATCTTTGGGCAAAGTTCGTGGTACATTCACAGTTCAGGGACTTTACGAATCGTCCGAAAAACAAATTCTCCCAGTCATCATTACACGGCTCAAAACTATCGCTTATTATTAAACATGAAAGGACGAATGTTATACTCTTGTGATGGTGAAGAATAGCAGGAATGCATAAGGAAATCCGCTAACGTCAAGTCAGTCCATCCACTTACTGCGCTGAGATCTTTTTGCTTGATTTCATGTGAAATTAATCCTGTTCTTTTTCTTAGGTGTTTTGGGGGCTTGATGCTCTCTATGCCTGTTCTGTCCCATCAGTATGGATGAAGAAACCCTTGAGGCAGCCATCTCTACCTATGGTGCCCAGCTGCAGCAGGTGGAGACAGCCCTGTCAGCTGGCCTGGACCCCTCTCAGCAGTCAGATCTGCTCAAACTAAAAGATGACCTCTGTCAGCTGATAGAGCTCACAGAGGCCAGCCTGGTGTCTGTCAAAAAGAGTCGGCTTCTGGCCAGCTTGGAGGGCAGTAATGGACTGCAGTCAAACACCTCAGATGCGGCAGCTGAAACAAACAGTGCAAACACCAGTTTAGACACTGAATTTGCTGCTTTCTACTCTGAAGTTGGGGAGTCTTCTGGTGGTAGCTCTGATACGAGAGAGAGGGATAGGGAAGAGACTGATGGGGTAGAGAATGGTGAAGAGGAGGAGGAGACAGATGAAGAAGAAGATGCACTCAGTGGTACCAAAGTAAGAGCTCCCTACCGGACATCATGGGGGACACTGGAGTACCACAACGCAATGGTTGTGGGGTCAGAACCGCCAGATGGAGAAGAAGCACAAGTAAGAGTGCTCTATGTCTACCCCACCCAGAAGTCTATGAAACCCTGTCCATTTTACCTAGAAGATAAATGTCGCTTTCCAGATAATTGCAGGTAAAGTGCCACTGTTTGTTTGTTTTTTTTGTGGTATTAACTAAACTTAACTAATCTGCCTGCTTTGTAATAGCAGATATCATCCAGCAAATGTCACACATTGTCCACATGACGTCCCTTTTATTGAAGGTTCTCTCATGGTGAAGTGGTGTACGTGTCAGAGCTCAGAGAGTTCCTTGAGTGCGACCTCAGTAATCTTGAAGAGGGCTCGTCCTGCTTGGCCCGACACGAGGACGGCATCTGGTACCCGGCCAAAATCAAAGGTATTTTGGTCAGGCTAGTTTTTGGAGATGTGTTACACAGTAAACACTGACTGAATTGGCAATCAATTCTCATGGTCTAAAGGCTGACTTAAAATTCTGAAATTTTGTCAACTTGTCAAAAATGTTTTCTTAAAAATCATCATTGAATTATCAACCAAAATAATTGTAGATGAAATGCTTTCAGTTAGAGAATTTTTTTTGCTGACTTACATATTTTCTCTCAATGTAGAAATTGACAACGGTTTCTACACTGTGAAGTTTGACTCATTGCTGCTGAAAGATGTCGTGGTCGAGGCCGACTGTATTATCCCGCCTTTGAGAGAAGATGACCCGCTCTCCTCTGACTCTGAGCTGGAGGACAACAGAGACGGAGATGACATGGCTTATGCAAAAGGTATGTTTGGATATTAGTGTTGTAAATTCCCTGTGGTTGATACTGTGGTTAGTTTTTTAAATAAAGCCAAAAGATAAAATGTGACATTGGTGAATTTGAATTTTTTTTCCATTCCTAGGTAAAGTACATGTTTCTACCATGATTTTTCCTTGTTACTCAACAGTTATGGACTCTGATGTAGACTCCACAGCAATGTTAAACAGTGCAAATTTTGGAGGCTGGGAGGCACACACCAGAGGCATCGGATCCAAGCTTATGCTTAAAATGGGCTATGAGTATGGGAAAGGTATGTTCAAGTGCAAAACATAAACTATATTTAATTAAGTTTTAGGGTAAGAAGTCGCAATGTCCTGCCCCAATCATATATGATCATTAAAAAAAGAACTTACAAGTGTTTCATCAGCTTTTGATAAAGGCAGTGTAACATACTTAAATCAACTTGATTTAGAATAGGCATTTAGATAAATGTATATATGTAGTTTAAGTGAGGAAGTGTCATTAAAACACGCATACATATATATATATATATATATATTTATTTATATTTATATATATATATATTTTGCACGTGGCCTTTGTTCATGAATAAATAAGCACACTCTATCTTTAAAATGTGTGTTTAAATCTAGAGTGCATTATGTTCCAAAGTATATATGAATTTTTTTCAGTTTTTCTTTTAAGCACATAACTTCATTTTACACCCATGTAACCAAGGCAAATATTTGTACATACTGACCCCCAAAAAAGGTTTATATCAAGCCAGACCATTTAGTGACACATTTATTAGAAACATGTTCATTTGTAGTAGTTCATACTGTTCATGTTAGCAAGGGTATAATGGACTCATGAACATGCTCTGTGATAAAACACTTAGATAATAAAATACAGTGAAACGTGAAGATGAAACTAATATATAAGTAAACTGTATGTCGATGTGTTTCTGTACCTCACTCAGCCACTTTTGTTTTCTCAGGCTTGGGAAAGATGCAGGAGGGTCGAGTAGAGCCCATCATGGCAGTGGTTCTACCCAAAGGAAGGTCTCTGGACCAGTGTGCCGAGTTCACCCAGAGACGCACCCAGAGCAAGACTGCCAAAGATGGCACACAGACAGCCCGTCCAAAGAGACGCAGAAAGCCTCAGGTCGCCACCGGAGGGCGCCATACTGTCTTTGATTTTCTCAACCACAAGCTGGGAGGCAAGAACACTGATGCCGCTGAGGGGGGTGCTGCTGCATCATCAGTAACCACTGGTTTGGAGGCTTACACGGGAGGAAAAGGCACCAAGAGGAGTCTGAATGTGAAGCTTTTCCAGGCTGCTGAGAGGGTGTCCCAGACTGAGAGGGAGATCCAGAAACTGAGTGAATCACTCAGCAGACAAACAGGAAGGTCAGACTGCTGTGGATGTTGTTCACTAATTACATATATCTGCATGGCTAATCTGACTTCCATGAAGTCTTGAGACTTATCTTAAATTAACCAAGACATCATTATTGATCAGTTAATTTCAATGGAACCTCAGCTTCCTGTTATCTCCTCTATTGGGAGTACTCAGCAACACATACACATACGTACATTTGCTTGTATGACTGTAATTAATTTAAAAAATGAGCACAGTAATTGCTCCGAAGCTCTTGTCAAGTAAGGAGGTAATATTTTGAATTCAGAAATAAATGGGCAAGTGGGATATCTGTAAAAAAAAAAAAGGAAATAGGATGTAAAGATTGGAGGGTAGACACTTGTTTTCGTTGCCAACTTTTTCTGAAAAAGTGCAGCCAAAAATCGACTTGTCTCCCCAGCTCTCCTCACTTCCTCATCTATTTGTTGTTTGTGTGTGCAAAGGGACGCGTCCAGAGTGAAGCAGCTGGAAGAGAAGCTGTCAGCGGCCCGCCGGCTGCTGGCCCAGCAGAAAGCCCAGGAGCTGTCCATCCAGAGAGAGCACAGGAAGGCTGACACACACAAGAAAATGACTGAGTTCTGAGCTTTGTTCGCTCAAAGACTTGAAGGATGAAGGGAAGCTCTGCTTGCCTGAAATGAACTTTTGTCCCTTGCCTGTTGTCAGTGTGTCAGTTATTTGCTACACTGTTTTTTTAAAGACTTTTTTTTTTAGCATCATTTCTCACCGGCATCATGAGTTTGTTTCGGTGGTGGTGCCCATTTTATACAGAATGGATCTTTTGCTGAAGATCATTTCTGCTTGTCTTTTTTTTTTTTTCCAAGGACTGGACAGTTTGTTTTGTGTGATCAGCAGTTTTATTTCAATTCCACACTTCACAATGATGTAACAAAAAACATTTTATTTGTAAAGAATCATTTGTCTCAGTGTATTTGTCTTTATCATTACTAAAAACAGTTTAGAGAACCTACTGTGCACTTTTCTTTTTTTCCACACACCTTTACACAACTAAACTCCAATCTTAAGAAATATTTTTCCATATCAGAATCTTTGATGTGGTCTGTGTTACATTTTACTCAGTGAGCTTTCAGTGTTTCTGGCTAGAGGCTGCTCTAGCATACCCTGACTCACATTTCTTAGTGATATTAAAATTACATCCTCTGGAGTTGGGAGACCTTTACAAAGTTTTGAAGTAAAGCCCCTCCAGGTGCCCACGCCTCTTTCCTGCTCATATGGTCGTCTTTGAAGCTCCGGCCGTAACCTCTCTATTAAATAATAAATCTGGAGAGGAGCCTGTCAGGTCGTAGATCGGACACACATTGTCTGAGGGTGGTGGGTGGGTTTCAGACTCATGTAAAGGTTGAAGTCGTGATGTTCGGTAGCTGTAGATGAGGACTTCATCCTTTTATGCTCTTCTTTTGTTTTCAGTTTCTAATTGAAGGCAATGCGGCCTACAGGGTAAAATGAATACAGAAAACTATTATAATCAAGTTTTTATTGAATACTTTTTATTGCCAGTTGAAGTACGTCGAAGTTCACTGACACCCCGAATCCATGAAGACTGAACATTTCCAGCTAGAAAACCAGTGACCATCAGCAGGTCACAGTGATTGTGTTGTCCCTAAAGGGAACAGAAGAGATAGCAAATATGCCATAATAAAGCAATATGGGCAGCAGGGAGATACGGTACACTTTATAAGCCATCATAGAAGTCTCTAGATGGACTCTAGGGGAGCAGAGGGCAACCGCACATGCAGAGCTCATGAACCCTTGAGTCGGTACCCTGAGGGGAGCCCCGCTCGAGCTCTGATCACTTGAGTGGCAGCACTTTTAGATTGCTGGTGACTGGAGGGATCACACTGAATTTGCTGATTGTCAGGGAAAAAATGGCAAAATGCAGTTGGTGTGTTGATTTAATGGGATCCCTTGAGGGTCTGTGCTTCACGCTTTACCCCATTTATGAGCCTTGGGTCTCTGAGGGTATCGCTGCCCAGCCAGCAGCAGCAGATTTAATGTGTGTGTGTGTGTTCAGGTCTAGGTGAGTTGTCCACATTTTAAGCTGTCTGAATGTGCTGCACACTCCTGCAGACGCCTGTCTAATGTATAGATTTAGACCGGCCTATTAGGGGAGTTTTAGCTGCTAATCGGCACTTATCAGAGCCTGGATTAAGTGATTAAGGAGATGTGATGGGAAAATTGATTGGAGGGCTACCTTGACAGATGTTTTACCTCAAGCTAAGCTGTTGAGCTGAAGGCTGCCAGGGGCTGGTCTATGATTTTGTGGATTTTGGAGTAGATTGAGCTTTCTAATGTTATTCCACCTTGCTCTGCAGCCTGATATAGGTTATATAGATATAGATAAGAACATTCTCAAATAAAACTGCTAGGAAAACTAAAAGTATTTGTCCCATTCACTATTTTCACCTCTGCTTTGCAACCATCAAAACAAATTAGTGAGAATACTGAAAGTTATACTGCCATTGTTTCAGAAATTATAAACCCCTTCACCTTTGTTTCTTTCAGTTTTGGATAAAAGAATTGTGTTTTAGAAATCACTCACAAGTCACGAGTTCTTTCCGGAGTTTTTAATCTGTATCGGACTGTCCTTGTTGGTCGTAGATATTTCTCAGTTGCTATGGAGATGTACCTGTTAATATGGCGCCACTTTTATTGACTAGGGATCAAACTGTTGGTCAGGGAGTCATTATACCACTTTGATCCACATGTAATATCTTACAAACTATTAAATTACTTGCCTTGAAATTTTGTAGAAACATTCACGAGCCCCAGAAGATGAAGCCCACTGTCTTTAGTCATACCCGTACTTTTCCATCAGTGTCACCTCATCAGAAGATGAAATTTTTTCATTTAACCTGAGAAGTAGCACAATGTTTTACAGACATGAGACTCAGACAATGCATCCTAGGGATGTTTGTAGTCTCCTGACTTTCCTTTTCGTGCCACAATAAGGTTGCTACATTCAATGAAAAAATGTTGATGGGACGCCCGTTCAAGGCCCCCTCTGGATAAAAACTTTGGTGATCCCTTTGCTTTTTTATAATCAGGTCAGAATTTAGATTTTTAAAACACTTCATAGCATGTTTACAACGTCTGAAAGTTCAAGCACCATTGCAACTCAGAAAAATTTATTTTTGATCTTTAGATAATTTAATAAAAGGTGTACTTTCATTTTTCCGGGGACTTTAGTCATCTGAGGCGTCATTAAACTGTATCACATGCCAAGAAATCCTCTCATAACAACAGGGCCACAGCCAACTCAAACCGCTGTTGATAATGGTGTGATATATTTGAAATATTCAGAAAGAACATGGACCTTGAGCTGAGGTTGTTTTGACAGACCTCAAGAATTGTCTTTTGTGTTCAATAGTGTTTTTGTGTCACAACAGGTTTCCTTGTGACAGCGATTTGTTAAAATTTAACTCAAGCATAGAAATGTTCAATTTACTCATTTAACACCTTTACTGATACATTCAAATGTGCTCTTTTACTCTGTATGGTACTGAAACGTTATTCTGATTTTTTTCCTTCATGTAGGTCAAGTTAGATGACTTTTCAATGCGTAAAAAATAAAAATGTACTTGTCTATTCTTGTGTCACATTCATATATTGTGGAAATAAATCAGGATGGAGCTTCTGCTACTATTGTGACTTTCATTTGCATACTTTTCCTCTTTTCCCCTCAGTGTTGTCTGCCAAGAGTTTGGAAAAGTGCCCCCAGAGCCTCGTCAAGCACTACGGGCCCCCTTCCCTGGCTGTTCTTTGAGCCCCAGAGGGACTCGATCCCCCAGCCTCAATATCAACATGCCCTCCAGCATGAATTTTTATTTCTGTCTTCTATCGGTTTTAGCTAACTGTTTTTATGCCTGTTCACCAACGAGGGAAGTCGATAGAATAATCATGTTTTCAGGTCGTCCACATGCACGTACAGACCTTTGGTCGTTCTACTCTCGAGAACAAAATGTCTCAGGAACTAATGAGCTGACTGAATTGTAGTGGTCAAAGGTCTGATACTGACTTGGTGTCACTAACCTTTGGATGCCCATCTTGAAACTGCTCTGATTGTTTGGATCTTCTTTGCCGCCAGGTTCAAGATGTATGAGGTGTCTACATTTTAAGCATTTGTGGTGTCTTTGCATCAACATCAATGTTTGGAGCATTATAATCCACCACAAGCTCAGTGATTTCATTGATATTGAGCTTCAGGTAAATGTTGTTGTGACTTGTGACAAAGCTCTCTATCAGTCATTTATACTCCTCTGCAAAAAATATTCTCCATGCAAAGACAGTATGTTTTTGTCCTTGAAACCTTTCTACCTCAGAATGGTGTTTACTTGCATTTCACCGAAAGACACTGTACACCTGATACCATTTTCCATCCAAGTCTTCTTAGTAAATACCATAGGATGCTAATAATGTAGCCTATGTTGCACCTAACTGGATTGTGGGGCAGTTAAAATTGTGGGTTTTGTTGAAGAGATTAAAATTTTAATTTCATTTTAATTATCATTACTAAACTGTGGAAAAAACAGCTTTACCCTGCAATGATTAAACAATGTTGTTCCTTTGCCTTCATGTCTTGACACGGATCATAAGTTTGCTTACTTTTTGTTTGTTTGTTTCTTGCTAGTTAAAGCCTCATGTTTTTGTTAGCATTTTTTCTTATATGTGTTGCCATAATGTGTATATTTCGTGTAAACTTATTTCATGGCTCCCATTTTAAAATGAATGCTGGGAACATCTTAAAGTATGATAGAGCTGGAGTTTTCAACCAACCAACTAAATTTTTTCCACTATCATTAGCTCTAGCTGGATACCTAAAGTAGCAACAGCTGGTAAAATCCCCTGGCAATAGGAGACTCCCGAGCACAAAAATTCAACAGCTGTTGGCTGGAAATGAGACAGAACTACAATAAAAGCTATACATACATACATATATGCTCACACATACATAAAAATATATAATTATACATGCATATTCACATTTAAATGCATATGTGTTATCTCCTGCCTGTATTAAATTAAAACAAATACTCAACATACATCCATGAATCCACACATACAGTAGGCTTACACTGCATACATTCGTGACTGAACCGGTAGAAAATCTAACAGATAATAAGGAAGCAACTAGAGGCATTACCATCAGGTTTATCATGTGCCAGTTATCCCAGTTATTTAATTCAAACACCTCTCCTTGTCTAAATTAATTATCACAGCCCTGGCATATGTATCTGCAAAGACAATCACTTAATTGAAATTAGCATTGAAGGTCAATTTTCAACCCAAGTAAATACAATAACATGACATTTAGCTGTAATTAGTAACTTTGTATACTTGCATGGCATTTTACATTACTTTCTTGAGGCAGCCAATACAGAGGACCTTTATGGAGCTCCACCATCTGACACACACATTTGTAAATTGCCTTTGTACGAGTTGGCTATTTAGAACTAAAATTATGCATATGAAATCCTTGTCGGAAAGGCATGTCTTATCATTTGATGAAAATTAGTTTGTAGTTTCATAAAGACTATCCTCATTTCATATCAGAATTCAATTGACAATATACGACAGTATTGTGTTTGGAGAGGAAACTGGAAGGACAGACGGAAATTAATATCCTTTCATATATGAATCTTTGCATACGGACAAAGACCAATGTAAGCTTGACTTATTTTCAAAAGCTGTGTTTTGACTCATTTGTCAGGTTGCAAGCACAAAGGACTACTTTGTATTTCAGACTAACATTGAGCATTTTTTCCCTCGGATTATGTGCTGCCTGGAATCAATGAATATATAGTGGAGCACATATTTCACCTTGTTTAAATTGCTGTGTTTCCACTTTGCGCTTGATTGCTATTTTCTCCCGTCTATGTTTTTGCATAATGATCAATGGTTGGTCTTCTGCTGAGCCAGTGGAAATACAATAGTTTGTTGACTGAGGTCAACATTGAGGTCATCACTTTGGGCATTCAGGTGTAGCGTTACATGCTTTTAAATCTTATCAAATCCAAGGTTTTACTGTGATTGTGCAGCAGTACATACAGTATGCAGATATGTGGAATCAGGAATTAAGCGAAAAAGAGTGAAATGCTTGCAAACAGTAATTTTATACAAAAACAATTCAGAGAAGTTGTGCAAATACAAGTTCAAATTTTTGGTCAGGATTTTTTATTATGAGCCTCAGTCTTACTTTAATCATTCAGAAGTGGTCGTTGTAGTGGTGGTAAATAATTATCTTATAAACCTTTTTTTTTTTTGGTTCTATTATAAATTTTATAAGTTCTACTTATGTGATCATGTCATGGAGATGTCACTTTCTTTAAGTTAATTTACTCTGTAACTAATTTCTCCTGCAGGCACCGCTGAATGACTGTTCTCATCTCATTTAAGAACTTTATTAGTGGTTCTGGTAATATGGCTTGTAACAGCAGTTAACAAACTATGTGTGCCTCTCATAGCTAAAAACTCCAGTGTTTACAGTGTTTGCTGACAGAAACCTCAGACCAAATGATGTCAAGCTACGCTGCTAGCCAAGTTATACAACCTTTGTTTTTAGAGTAATAGTTTACAAATTATAACTTAAGTAGTTATAAGCAACCCTATGAAATAAGTTGGGTGGTTATAATCAGTTAACAATTGTGGCAAAAAAGATGATGACACATCCCCACTTAACATCGCTGTACATAATGAAGTCAATCTATTCATGATACAGGTGCTACCTTCTTGCATTGTTGACATCATCTGGAGCCAGAGTCTGTGTGGTGGTGATTGGTGGATGAGCCCACATTATGATGGACTGGGTGGGTCAGGGGGATCTGTCACTAATGATGTTGCACTGATTCTAAACTTATCAGAAAAATAATAAACACAAGAACTATCTACAGAAACCATATTTGAGGATAATTATATGCAGTTCCTTTCTCGACTTTTTTGGTGCAGCTAACAGAAATGGACAGGATTTATGACCTATGCTGCAACGAGAAAGCAGGGGTGATCAAGATTTTTTGGCAGTACTTTTCAGGGGCTGTTATGTCACCAATGTTTTCATAGACGATGTACACTCAAGCAACCTTGAACAATGCACATCAATATTATTGACAGACGATGTATGATTGAATCCAAACAAGAAGGACAAAAACTGAAAGCATATTAACTGCTCAATGGATGGAGCCTGCCTATAGTCAGCGACAGCACCATCAGGGGAAGGACAAGACCCCTTCTCTCAGTGGTGTTGCACTCAGATTTGTCACAATGGCTTTGCTGACCTGCATTACCTAGAAGACATTTCTGAACAGTGAAAAGACATAAAACAGCAGGATGATTGGAATATTTTACAAAGAAGGTTTTAATAGACAAGAAAAAGAAAATGTTTGAATGTAACTCCTTGTAATCACTAACATTTTATTTGGTAACTATAATTTAAATATGAATTTCTACTCAGTAGGTGTATACAATTACAATAACATTAATTCTGTAATTTTATTGCATGTGTAACTTTTGAATACAATCCATGGTTAAGTAAGTGTTCCTGAGGTTAAACAATGTCTCTGTGTTTACCTTAAACTTATAAAAGCATGTACTCAGAATTTTAAAAATTGAGAAAATTTATACCCCCTTTTCAGTTTTCCCCTGGAAAAATAGTAATATTTATTAATATTCTGTCCTGTAACTATTGTTCAAGGATATAAATGGTGAAATTATCTATTTTTGATGATATTTACAAAATTCAAAAATAGCCTTTCAATAAATGACCTAATGTTTATTAACTTTTACAAACAGTTCTTATTAAAACTGCATCAAATCCAGACAGTTTTTACAATAGAAAAATGCCACAGGAACGACAACATGACTGTTTTAATCCATTCTTCATTTTCTTAAGGTAAAAAGCTATTAATTAAAAACCTTATTTATAATCAAACCAGGGGAGGGTATTTAAATCTTACAATAACAAAGCAACAACTATTTTAGAGTTACCTTAGTTTGTGATTGAGATGCAACTGAAACTGATCGAAATACAACAAGACTATAAGTGTTTTTAGACAGCAAGCTGTCACTGTCACCCCTTTCACTTTTCAAAGTAAACACGCTGACAGATGTGTTGCCGAGGGCAGATGCAGTGCAGTAGCAAGGAGGGGAAGGGTGGCTGCCACTCTCTGGAACATACACAACTTGTGTGTGTGCTTAACTGAGCAGTGGCCATTGCAAAAACTCCTGAACATACGCAAAACTCATCAAAGCTCTGAGCTCTGACAACTCATGTTACGCAGATTTCTGTTGTCTGCAGTTGTGAATGGAACACAGTCTTTTGTTCTCTCTTTTTTTATTGAATGTGACAGCTTGAGCTCTAAAACTGACTGTCAGAAAAAAAATGGTGCAGAAGGATGTTTTCACTGTTGGCCTTTTGCTCTGTACCACTGTATTCAGAGTTATAATAATGCTTGCGTCAATTTTTCCTCTTCCTGCCACAGCTCGCTGTGTGACCATGGCAACCAAAGAAATCACAGAGAGGAAAACAATACTGATATCTAAGTTCCTTGAATGCTACACATTTTCCTGCACCAAAACTAACATTGATGTTTGTAGCAATATTCCAGAAAAATCTATAAAAAGCTGTGACATGACACCAAAACTCTAGATATAACCTGATTTGGGTTCTAAAGGAAAACTTAGGATAACGCAAAATTATAGTGATTTATTCTCTGTGAACCATGAATGTCTGTACAAAAATTTACTTTAGTTCCTCTAATTTTGATGAGATTTTTTAGTTTGGACCAAAGAGCTGGATTGACCGACCAACTGACAGGCTAACATTTCCAGTAGTCAAGCCACACTGTTGACATTACTGATAAAAGCAAACATACCAGTTCAGCCTCCCGTAAGCTGTTTAGGACAAAAATCCTTACATACACCTCATATACAGTATTTATGCAACTCATCATCCACTGCCAAGGTGTCTTAATGTCTTGCAGCACAATTAGCCTTTACTTAATCAACAGTTTTGAATAAAAGTAATGGTCTATTTATTAGTAAGTTTTAATCCTGCTCATTTTTGGCCTATTACATAGAAGACACAGAAGACAAGTTAGTGTCAAAGTGAATAGAATACGATATTAATTACAAAAATTTGAAGCTATTCAATTATAAATTTATCTTATAATCTACCTGAATAATGCTTCTCTTTGAATGCTAATGATTATACCACATCGTGACCTCATAAACCTCAGTGGTATTACTTTAGATAAGTTTTCTTTTGTATTACTGAAGCCGAGACATGTTAAGAGAGTGGCTTTATTATCAGCTTTTCACCCCTCCCACTATCTGCCAAAGCCAGAAACTTTCAACTTATTTTGTGCATCAAGAGCTCTCTTGTTTTGTACCGTAAAAGCTGTTACATTTCTTGTCAGATCTAATTGTGTGGCACACAGTGTAAAATACAGTGTAGAGGCTTTTTTTTAATCCAAAACAATAATGCAAATGTCTGCAGAGTGACTGTGGCACTTTTTTTATTGATATTCACCTTTTGAAATATCAGTGCATTAAAAGAAGGACAAAGAACTTAAAAATCATGCTTGATAAAATTTAATAAAGATCAGGTCATTCATTAAAATTCTATCCTACTACTGTATAAAGCCACAAAAAAAATAATAAATTGCCATTTTGGTGTTCTGGAGTTAAGTAGAGGACTGAATAACAGGAGAGACTTTAAAATCACTCCCAAAGTGCTGTTATAGAAACTAAAAGAAATATTAAATAAATATGTTTATTTAACTGCTGGGATTAAAAAATCTGAGTTGTGTGAGTGCTTACCTAAGCAGTCAGCTCTGCAAAAACACCTGAACACACACACACACAAAACTTCTGCCCAGCAATAAATTCTTACAAATCATGTTGCGCTGCCACATGAATATTTCATGATTATTTGTTGAGGGAACTGCACTGTTGGCTCTGCTATTGTCAGTGAACATTGTTAACAGAATGCTAACAATGTCGTTCACTGACAAAACTGTATTAGGAAAGTTACAATTGAGTTTAAACCAAACCTTTTACAGTCTTATCTTGCGTTCTTTCTGTGCTGTTTTCTGCAGTTGTAAATGGGTCAAAGTGTATGCTACTCTGTTTTTCATGAAGGTGACAGCTTGAGCTCTAAAACTCCATGTCAAAATGGAGTGGTGCAGAAGGATATTTTTTGCTGTTGGCCTTTTGCCCTCATAAAAAATTTATATTCCCACTGGAATCAATGATAGATATTTAATCTTGTTTCGCTGCGAGTCACCTTTCGATAACCTGGGATAAAAGCAGGGAATGTGACTTGTAGTTCCTTTGAAAAATAGAAAATAAAAAGATAAATGATAAACCTTTCAATATTTTTACAACATAAGACAGGAAGTCCACCTGTCAGCGTCCGTGGACTCTCTTTCAGTCAGTGGTGAGTTTCTAGATCATTCCAGCCAACCAAGGAGGAAGAAAGAGTCCCACGGATCCCAGTATACACACCAGTACAAACATCCAGAGGAATATCCTGTCAATGACCATGGCCACGTACTTCCAGTCCTCCTTTACCTAACAGAAAGGAGACACAACAGTGAGGGACATTTCAAATTTCACACCACACCACCTCTCTTTTTACCAGCTGTCAGTTTTCACCCTTGATTGATTTCTCTCGAATGGCTGATTTTTCCATTATGAGGCAGCTATCTCCTAAATGTCAGTCAATCCTTGCTTGTCTGTCTTATGAAAAATTCAAGGTCAAATTACTGAGGTCCCATTGTTTCAAAGAAAGCCTTTTCTGGCAAGAGATAGAAAGTGCATTGTAGTGTTGACAATGACTAGTGTCAAGGAGTAACTTCCACCACAGATTTTAGAATAATCAAACTTTTTTTTTAATTCTCCATTGCACAAAGACACCCTTCTTTTTTTATTTTTTTCCCAGTGAGTCAGTTTTTAACACTGAATCAGTAATGTGCACTTAAAGCTTTTTGCTGCTAAGCAGTTTAATAAATTTTAAAAAAATCACTGATATAGTTTGAAGTGAGAAAGAAAATTCTCTACACTTTCAAAAGTGTGGACCAGCAGTATGACGCATGAACCATTAACATGAGGTAAAGTCTGAAGTCCTGATGATAATTATGTTTTTTGAAGCTCTGATTGTGTTATTTTTGCAAACACTTTAGCAACCAGATGAACAATGCAAAGTGCCATGAGACAGACTTGTGGCACTTAAACGCTGACATTTTTAAAATTCAAATAGCTGATTACAGAGGGAATATCCTTTTTTTAATATTCAGACAGAGGCTAAAATGAAATAAATGAGATACACATATTGCGTGAGCTGTATTTGGGAATCTACCTGTATCCACATACAGTGATCTGAATAACTAATTGTGACAACATTAAGCTATTTTATGCTCTTTTTAAAAATGTGTTGTTGTTTTTTTAAAAAATTAAACCTAAATATAAATATTTACTGGACAATGAAGATAATTTCTGTTCACTCACTGAAAAATCTGCATCCTCTGCCCTGAGATGATCAGCGACGTACTGGACTCCCTCTATGGCCCGCTGCATTGCTGGAGAAATCGTCAAAACTGTGGCGTCCTGTTGGGTACTTGCATCTTTCGTGGACTCTGCTGTGAGGGTTTCCCCATGGTGATCTGTAGGAGATTGTTTCTTCACCAGCCCTGCAGTCCCGATGACACCAGGCCCTTCATCGTGCAGACAGCAGTACTGAAAGCTGCGGGAGCGACATCGATGCCCAATCCTCTGAGGGGGCTCCTTATGTTGGTCAAACATTTGCTCTACACTGAGGGAGCGGCCATTTGGGGCCAATGTGTTGGGTTCTTCCCTGGACAGGCTGCGAAGTGGGCCCAGTGGAAGAGTTAGAGGTAAGGACATTTGTGAGGCAGATGAGGCAGCAGAGTTGTATCCACGTAGGGGTTGTTTCTCTGAGAGAACCGAATACTGACCAGATGTGGGCCGGCAGAAAATGTTGGCCTTCAATGAGTTGTCTTCTTTATTGTGGTCTTCAAGAGGTGAAGAGGGTGGAGAAGGTGAGCAGACATGGATGCTGGGACTGTTGGATTGACTCTTTTGGAGTGTATTCTCGACCTGGCTCATCTGTCTCAACCCTGTCTCTAACCCTGTCCAAAAGGCCTGCGAGTTACCTGTTGCAGATACAGTTGTAGGACGGTGCATCATCTCGATGAGCTTCTTGCAGTGCTGCTTGGCCGTGCCTGGCGGACGCTTCATGAAGAGGACTCGGGGCACCAAGTCCAGGAATACTCTCCGAACCCACTGAGGCATGCCGTGGGTTTGGGGTGATCGGTGATGTACGTTTAACACAAAGACAGTGATTATGATGGAGAGCGTGACAAAAACCATGGTGAACAGCAGGTATTCACCAATCAGTGGAATCACCAGCGATGTGGAAGGTATGATTTCTGTGATCAGCAGGAGGAATACTGTCAGGGACAGTAACACAGAGATACACAAAGTGATCTTCTCTCCACACTGTGATGGCAAATAAAAAACCAGCACAGTCAAACAGGAGATGAGAAGACAGGGGATGATAAGATTAATAGTGTAGAACAGCGGCAGCCTCCGGATGATGAAGTAGTAAGTTATGTCTGCGTAGATCTCTGTGCAGCACTCATACTTTTTAGTATTGTACTTGCCCACAGCATTGACAATAACCCACTCGCCGCTCTCCCAGTAGTCCATCTGGTCCACATCACTGGCCATGCTGATCAGATCAATCTTGGCGCGGTCGTAAGTCCACGAGCCAAACTTCATCTTGCAGCTTTGCTGATCGAAGGGGAAAAAAGTGACATCTATGCTGCATGAAGACTTGTAAATTGCTGGTGGCATCCACTTGACCCGACCGTCATGGAAGAGATGTGCCTTTGTGAAGTGAGTGACAGCAAAGTCTCCATCAGCACTGCACATAAAGAACAGGATGTCAGAGGAAAGAAATGTTCTAATATAATTTACTTTGTTATCTTCATCCAAAGTTACAGTGCTACCTTTATCTTTATCTTAATTTAATTTTTTTTTTTATTGCGTCTCATTGCCATCTTCAATGAACGTATTTTGATCACCTTTTTTCTGCTAAAAGCTCTGAAAAACGTAGTGGATCCTGGATCCTGATTTTCACTTTTAAATACACTGTTTCAAAGGTCAACAAGAACCTGTCACACTCAATACCACCATACTTTCATAAAACTAAACAACATATATATATTAGTTCTCATTAAAACTATTTACTTCTATTAACTGCAAGTTTGAAGCCTGAAGCTAGTATATAAATATTTAATATGCAAATTTTTACATCACAGATGTTCCTTAAAACAATGTTTTGCATTTCTATGTTCCTTAAAAATACAATGCAAATCATAGAAATGCAATACACTGAAAACAGTATGTGACAATAACTTAAGATGCTATGATTTAAATCTTATTACCTTTAATCTTTTTACCCTTTCTCTACATGCTTGTATAAACTCCCATTTTGCCACAATAAAAATGCAATATTTGTTCATATATGTATACAATGACACTCATATTTACATGCATTACCAAGTAAATAAAATATTGGATTTGCCAAAGTTCTTACAAATAAATACAATAAATCAAAAGTGAAATTTGAAGGCAGTTCACACTGAACACTGTCAAGGCACAAACTGCTCCATCCTAATCTCTTTTATCTTCCTTTTCTATAATCTGATTAGTTTTTGCTGTTGCTAATCCTCTCATGTCATTCCAAATCTGCCATGACACACCTCAACATCACTCATTACTTCCTGCCTCAGCCCATCATCCGACCCAGTCATCCGCCCACCTTGTTGCAATTAGCTTTTGTACATAGAAAGATTAGATATCAGTCATTCTGTGCTGGAGCCTCTATGTTGTCGTCATTCTGTTCCGCTTGTATCTCCTCTAAACATCTGCCTGCCACAGCCCTCTGCCTCCCTGTTGCTGACTGTCAGCCTGTGTTTTGACCCTGCAAAGACTAACGAAGGGCAACAAACATACATCAGCGTTGTTATTTAGCATCAATACCTATGTTGCCCTTCAACCTAATCCAGCAGTCAAAATAATGTTGCAGGAATGACTCTTGAGATCCCAAAAATAATTAACTAGCATTGTTGAACTCCATTGGTTTTTGAATAGGGTTTTTTTGGTTTGATGACTGCCTGAAATAAGGACTATGGTGAACACAAGCTTAAGATATTTTATGGTGTGTTCTACAACAGAAAATATATCATAAAACATCCAGCTTGTAAATTTTTAGACTTTTACATGTTGCTAACAGATGACTCAACAAGGCTACAGCTACAAGGTTTTCAGGGACGTCATCAAGCTGAACACAGTGACTAATATATATTTTAGTCTGCTCTACAGCCTTGTTCACTTTTTGACTTGTCAAGTGATAGTGTGTGTTGTGGGGCAGGAAGCTTAGTGGTGGTTGCAATGAAGTTGTGTGCCCATGGTGTGGTTTATTTATAGCACACCATTAGCTCTATACTTCTGTCATTTGCATTTACATTTCAGAAATCATAACAGTAGTATCTACGAGTGAAAAATTACCCAACTTAACAGAACATGAGAGTATGCTAACCTTTTTCATGCAAAAAAGCTCATCTTCGGTAATAAGACAAAAACCAATGAAAAAAAAAAACAATTTGCTTTTCGTCAAGTAAACAGGACAATGCTAACTTCAGCTATAGCTAAGTCAACACGACAACCAAATCAGAATGCTACCAACACATTGCATCATGATAGATGAAGAATTAATGTCCACATCTCTCATCTGCATTTCTGGTTGGTTTAGAAATTGAACATCTACTGATGAATTTTGCCCAAGGTCATTTGAAAAACATCCAAATACATTTCATTCATTAATTTCTAGCCTAATGTCTCAAATTGAACGATGCGCCAAACATTGTTTGTAACCATATCCATTAAGGCTGACCTTGTTCACATTTATTTTAGCTGAATTACTTTATGGTACTGGCACAGGACAAGATGCTTGGCACAACAACATTATCTTCATGTTTTCCTTCCAGTTACACCATCTGGAGAAATTAAATCTTCAAAATTTGACCATTAGTTGCTTAATGATTTTTTTTTTTTGCCTTGAAGATGGCAACATTAAAGAGACCTCTTACAATTTCTTTACATGAGAGCATATAAGCTGTTGAGCTTCAGATCCTCACTTGTTATAGAGGACGATATCGGGCCTCCAGATGATCTCTGAGGGAATACGGATGGAGGTGACATTTTCGTATTCCTCTGGGTTCCATCGGAGTTTGTAATCATTCCATTCCTGCAGAAAACCATGAATCATAATTATAGGCTGTAGCTTTACATTTACAGTTTCTTAAGCATGTAATTTGTCTTTCATCGACACATACTTGCTTGACCCAGACGTTTGTTGTCATCATTTGGTTCTTCTCATCCTTTTTTATGTAAACAGAAGAGAAAATTACTGTAAAATTAATCTCTCAAATGATTTATCTGTCTAGACTTCATAATTTCATAAGCGGGCCTGCTGTGAACATCTCATTTTCTAGTTATTTATTTTCAGAAGCCACTACATGCACTCATGAATCTGTTGTAGAACAAATCAACATATTTACTCTCTATTTAGATAAACAGATTAGCTGTGTAATACACAAGGAAAAAGTGTAAGGCAGTGCTCCATGCAGGAACCCCTTCACTGAACCCTGCCTATTGCTTTCCCAGCACAGTGAAGCAGCACTGCTAAGCTGCTTTCTCCAGCTCTCTCCCAACAACATCTAACACATGGCAGTCAGTGAAATCACTCTGTAGGAGAAGACAACTTTACCCAGAGCTGACTCTCACTGCAGGCGTGCAAAGCAGGCACTGTCAGCTAATTGTGTGTCAAAAACCTGGAGAATCATGCAGATATGCACATATTCAATCTTGAAGCTGCACCAGGGAACTTTGCATTGCTCAAAAAATGGCAGAGGTATGTAAAAATGAACCTAAGCCCTATAGAATAATGCACACAGAGGGTCTGCAATGCAAATATGCCATAAAGACATGCGAGAGTAAAGATATTGTTTTATTTTGACCAGCTGAAACTGAATTGCTGTTTAGGAGACAGTTTTGAATATCAACTGCCACTGTTAGCATGCTTGACAACTTAATTTAATCTGGGAAAAAAATCCAATCTCTTCTGTGGTGGTTTAATTTCCGCTGATAAGTGATCTGTGTATTTAAATGTATCTCTCTTGCCAAGTTTAGCTTTGAGCTGGTTGCTGTTGATGTGATCAGAATGAATATAACACAGAAGACAGAAAAGAACGGCCAGAAATGAATCACTGACATGGTTGTATTGTATCGACAAAATCGCAACATTCATAATAAAAAATCAGCCTTAAAGGAAGCACACTAGCACCCAATCAGACAGAAGTGGTATTTGCACATAAGCTTCTAGGCTGTCAAGTCTGCAAGCTGATATTAGCAGTGCACTCTTCACTGTTAAATGTTTTGTGGTTACTTCTTTGAGTAGCTAAAATACGAGGAAAGAGGTGTTCGTGTTTTAAGGTTTGGCTGAAAAAGTTGATCTTGGTGGTCTTTTGCCTTTGTGTATCTCTGGGGCTTAAAGTAATCAACATAGAAAACTGCAGTTCTTCGAAAGGCCACTTGAAGTTCTAAAAATGAGTCAGTACCCATAGAGCCCTTACATTAATATGCCCAACTTTACAGCAGAAATAAACATGTTGCAGCCTGGTAAAAATTGTGTTTTTGCTCTTTTGCCAACTTATCCATTCTTGACAAGTGTACAGAGGTTGAAGTTTTACACAAATCACTTATCTAAATTATATTAATGCTTTAACTTCTAAATGATTAACAACAGATTTTGACTGATGCAATAGGACATGGGTCATGGGTGACTGGCTGAATGGAAACAACATTTATTTAGATGAGGAACTAACATTATTCTGACGGACCATCATAATATATAAATATGAATGAGGCCTAATCCAATGCCTTCCAAAATAATATATAAGTTTCTCTCTCTATTTCCTGATTTGTCCACAAAGATCACAAGACAAGTTAATGACAGAGCAGATGTGTCAGTCAGGTTAGCTTTCGTGATGATGTCTGGTGCTTACTACAGGTAAAATTTAAAAAGACTGGGAGGTTTTACTCACCACATCAATAAGCTGGGCGATAGATAGTCCAAAGTGGACTAGCACAGTGTCTGTAGTATTTTCCACAGGACGTGAGTGCTTGTTGTAATGTACAAACAGATCCTGGAGCAGCCTTTCTTCAGCATGGGCGCGAGGTCCAACTTGGGAAAACACTGAAGTAGGAGAAAAAGAGATTAGAAAAAATGGAAAGCTTAAACTAATAAAATGGTTGTTATGTGCCACTTAGTGTCCCTTTTGTAGTTGAAAACTATGCATTCACATCTTCTCTTAAAACTGTTAATACATGCAATTGTGTCATGTTATTGCAACTTCTTCCTTTTCGCTTTTTTGTGATCTTCTGTGTCCTCATAACCAGTTTGGAGTGATTCCTTTTTTTTGCACATTTAAATAGAAACCATAATTTCAAATGCAAATGCTTTATAATATTATTTTATACATTTTTCCATATCTACAATAAAGTCATCTATTTGGATTTAGCTGATGTGCCATATAGAGGCCACTGTTATAGATACAGAGTGTAATCTAAAAGAGGGGTGACCTCTATTATACAGGTGGCCTGTGGTTACATGAGACTGGATCTGAGTGATGAGACAAACAGGGAGGGGGAGGGGGGCAGGAGATGAGAGCGAAAGGAAAAAAGAGGAAGAGGGAATCTGAATCTGAGGACATCCGCTGTGTCTCCGAACAGACGTGCTGATGGAGCGATCTTTTCGAGACGTCTCGCCCCCTCTCGGCCTCTCTGCCCCGATGTCTCTTCTCCACAGCTGCTCTAATGGAGCAACTCAATCACATACACATCCTCTTTACAATCAGCTCACATAGCACTGAGGATGACCTAACGAGGTCTGGGAACAATTAAAGAGACGGGGACCGTCCCAAGACTCATGCAGTACAATGTCCTTTGTGTTAGAAATCCTTTCTTTCATATTCAATTAGGCATTTCTCTATTCTTGACATCTGTGCAGGTAATTCAATGGCAAAGCAATACATCATTGGATGGGACTTTGTTCCCTCGCTCATATTTCATTATGCTTGGCTCAACTGCATTATCCAGGATTGCGTGTTCAGGATTATATTGTGTATATTGTTTATTGTACAGAATATAAATTATGTTGAGGGTCGTTTCCTGTTATCTTGTCGTAACTGGAATCACATGGTAGCAGGCATTCCATTTTTCTATCTATCTAATCAATAGACAAAGATACTCTGCTGTGTAACTTGTATTCTTGAACCAGGAACTCAGGTGTTGTTGTTATGCTGCTGGCCTCCCTCTCAGGTCCTCCTCCCCACTCAATCAAAGCTGATGGGCTGTCCTTCAGTGGCCTGAACACAGGCATCCTCCATTTTTAAGGCTAGAGATCAATATCTTAATAAATGGATACAGGTTGTTTTTCTTCCTTGTCCTCTATTCCTGCTTGCAACTGAATCTGTTGGACAAATCCAGACGCCAAACAACCTTGAAATGTCTCTTCGAACGAGAAAAGCAGACACGAGGTACCATTGTTTGACCACATCAGCTCAGTGGTATCTGTTGAATGCAGCTGGTATTAAATAAAGAGGAACGCTTCAGTAGATTCTAAAGCAGCATTGCAGCTAATGGGTTTAGATGAGGGAGCTCGGAGAGTGTCCTGACTTTGACAATTTGCGGGTCAGAGCACTAATGTGTGCAGAACACACTAGGTAACTGTTGGGCGAGCTCAGTTCTGTACAGTGTGCCTTACAGGGCGCTATGAATAGCACGAGTACAGACTGTAATGTCACCAATCACTTGAATGGGAAAAAAATCTCTTTTCATTACAACTGACTGTAATGTGATTTCTTAACTTTTTTTTTTCTTTTGCCTTTTTTATGGGAATATCCAGTCCCTTCACTTTGAGATCAGGCTGTTCTCCGAGATACTTTTTATCTTTGGTCTACGTATACGTATGCAAACTGATTTACTGAGAAGGAAAGTGAAAATCCAAAAAAGATTATTTAAGTGAATGTTCCAGAAAAGTTTATACAATTTGGCTTGAAAATGACATAAAATATCAGTGCAAGTAATCTTTATTGGCTGATGTTCTCAGTTTTGCAAAGCTACAGTTTCATAGATGTGTGACTGTAATGGACCCAGTTCTGTCCTCATTTGATCAATGTATCCCCACAAGACAATAATGCATGGGCAGCAAATATTACTTTTTATGCCAGTGAGATCTGCTCCTGAACCAGGCACATCAAGCTCGTTACCAGGTCACTAAGCAACAGAGAGAGTTTCTACATTTTTATCCAATAAACACCATGAAAAAAAGGGCATTTCTTTTCTCCTAAAGGCTGTGCTTTTGTCAGTGATTGTGTTACTCATCTCATCAAATTATTCTCCAGAAAAATCAAGACATTGACCTTATGAATAATGTGACTGGAATTACATTAGAGCTTATATGAAAAATATTCAGATGTGGAGGGGGGCTAACAAATCCTTTATTTCATAGTAAAAGAAAGACCCTCTCACCACCACCACTGTCTTTTTAATTATTTTCCTTGGACCCATTCCCCTTAATTAGAGAAAAAAACTGTAATAGCCGCCTCGAAATATCTCAAAATGACTCTCATGGCAAACAAAACAAAATAAAGGAAATGGTATAAAATATTAATTTACCCCAACAATGGTTGTTTTCTTGAAGCCACTCAATGGTCCAGGCATAAACTTTGTAGGTGCTGGCTGACTTCACAATATTTTTGCCCCAGACAATATTTAAATAATTTATCATTTGTGAGTTTAAAAGTTTGAGCATGTTCCACTGCTCACCCAATAAATAAAGATACACCTTCATTTAGCAAAGAGAAGTAATTTTCATTTTAATACAGTGAACAAAGTTGTAAGCTGAAAATAATATAAGAAGCAAACAGAAAAAGAAATAATTTACCTTGCTGACCAAGAGTGAAGAAAAGTATGCTCAAACATTTGTATATATCCATAGCGTCCTTAGTAGTATCCAACTCTATGAGTGAACTCCCAACTTCTGCTGGATTTCAGTCCCGGTGGTCAGTCACCTGTCATGTAACGGCGAGTCTCCAGGAGGTTCAGACTAGGTTAAACAGTCAGATGGAGAGGTCATGTCTGTCCCTGTCAGCCCCGGGCCCGGTGCTCCTCCTGGCTCCATCTGTCCATCCCCTCAGTTGTCCCTCCGTCCAGCCTGTGTCCACACAAAGGACCACGGACGTGTAGTTTAGTTGATCCAACACTTGAAAGTCCCTCCTCGCTTCACTGGAATCCTTCATCCAAGTGTGGCTTATCCCTCTCTTCTCCACCCTCCCTGTCTACATTACTCCCTCCCTCGCCTCTCATCTCTCCGCCTCCTCATCTCATCTCCCTCTCTCTCTCCGCACACTCACACACACACACACACACACATACACACCTCATTTCTCTCTCTGCGTTCTCTCTTTCCCTCCCACCTTTTTTCTTTTCTCCTTGTTCCAGTTTTCTGTCTTTTCCTCACTTTTTTCCATGAAAACTAAACTTTTCTGTCTGTCTGAGTGTGTATTTGTGTGTGTGTGTGTGTGTGTGTGAAAAAAAGACAGAATGTTTCTGTTTTCCTACCAATAAATGCAGTAAACATGAGCAGTGCTGTGTGTGTTTTTGCCAATCAGTTATTTGTCTGTGAGCTGTGTTACAGTGTGTGTGTATAGAAGCCTGTTAAAGTCCAGTCTTATAGAAGTGCCACTGAGTCACAGACCTGGATACTCTTCAATTGCTACCTGCCCTGTTTCCCAGGAGCGTATCATCCACAATCCCCCCCTTTTATCTCACCACCTTCATTTCTCTTCCAAACACACTTGACCCTCACCTGCTGTCAATTTTTTCTCCACGTAATGTCTTCCCCACAGACATAGATTTCTCTCTGTCCACAGCGTCTCAGTGCTTCGCTGCCAGCCTCCTTTACAGCTTTTCTACGTCAGCAGAGCTCAGTGCCAGAGCAGACCATCGTTTGAGACAGTTGCATTTGCTTGAGGTGTGTTTACTGTTGTCCTACATCTTTTCAGATTTCCCTTGCAATGCCAGCATGTCATGATTTGATGACAGAAAGAGAGAGGATAACCAGGAGACACTTAAAAAGCCTTGACTTAAGAGTCATGTTTACTTGAGATTGGCGAAGGCAGAAGCCTTCTTTTGACTTTCCGACAGTTCTTTCTGACTGTGTTATATGATAAGAGTGCTACAAAAGAGGTCCGGGTGGAGATATATTTTGCTGCTGTAGATGTCTCTGTCAGATATGCTTTTTTTTCACTACACTATGAGCCCACAGAGAGAAGCCTCCGCAGTGTACACATTGATTTTTCCTAATCAAAGACGCGGCTCTCTTGATCCGGTGATGACTAACAGTGACTTGACAGATGAAGAGATTCCTCTCACCGGTGTGCCACAACAGCACAGATGTATGTTCTTACCATCAGAGATTTTATAGCTGATTATCAAGCTGGATTGCTGACAGGAGTCCAGCAGGAGTTTGTAAGTGGGACATTGCAGCAGCAGGGGGGCACTGGAAGAGGAAATTTCACTATCAGTAAGGGCAGGGTGCATAAATAGGGCATTTACAGCCTGGTGGTAGACACATGCATTGCTTTATCTCACGCCCACATATAGACACATATAAGCTCCTTCTGTGGCCACCTGAGCTGATGAAAAGGGCCATCTGTGCACTCTCTGAATGCTAAGGGAATACAAGAAGCGACAGTATTCCCTGTTTGCAACAGCCTCCTTAATAATTTAATGTGTCCTGATGTTGGAAATGATTTGGTGACCCCAAAAAAGCACTTTGACCTCTGCTCTTCAATGGTCATAACTCAAACACATTTGCTGACACTCTCTGGCCATCTCTCTCAGCAGTTTAGGTGGGTGGCAGCTATTGTATCTATAATTGGGTGATAAATATTGTTTGCTAAAGGTAGTTAATATGCAGATGACTATCTTTCCAGAGTCTAACAATCTTGCACCAACACAATTTGAACTGTGTATTGTCTAGGCACTGAGCCTGCAAATTTAGATGATTTGTTTCAATGCCTAAAGTGTCATTTATGCTGCTGGAGGACTTTTAATCAAAGCAATTTGAAAAAAAAAAAATATTGATAAACCACCACCATAGCTGATTATAATCTATGGAACGCAGGCAGAAATGTTCACTGACAAGTTAATAAATTAAGGTTAAAGACACAGTGCATGTAGTCATGCTTGCCAATTCCTTTCCTCGGTCACTGACAGATTTTCTTGGGTTTCTTGGAATTTTTACAAACAGAAAAATGCACCAAGCCACAGTCCAAGTGTGGCAGATAGTTTGATGTATGGATAGTCTCTACTTATTCCTACTTGTACTAAAATTATAGATTTCTCTGAGTTTGAACATTGTTAGAAGCAGTTGAAACAATGAAAGTAAATAATCTTACAATGTACATACATATCATATGATTAATTGTCACATAACAAGCTAACATCAGAAATGTGCTCAAATCAAAGCTTGAACTAAGAATTGCTCACAGAGCCACCACCATAGCTGAAGACTGTGTGATTAATTGATTTCAGCTTTACATTATTCTGAGGGTTTGGCCTGTATGTTTTGGTTTTTAATAAATTAGACAATCCTGGTGACAGTTTGCTCAGTCAGTTTGTTGTTTGCAGCCCATTCACTGCCTTACCCAGGTCACTAGAGTCTGGCAGCATGCATTACTGTCTGCCAAATTAGTTCTTATTAGTGCTACAAGCTGGAAGTGCTGTAGTTAAAAATTCTCAAATTTCAGAGGACTTTTTTAGAGCAGAAGCTTTAAATGTTTCTATCTTTTGCAGTCTCAATAAGTTCCCAAACCAAATGAGTCCTCCTTTTTTTGTCTATACCATAGCTAATGCCTCCAGTCTTGAGCCTCAAGCTACATCCATACTTCAGTCACGTGTGACTTTCCATATATAAAATAAATAAATAAACAAATAACACAAAGAATTAACTCAAAAGACCTTTACTTCCACTTAAACACCAAAGACTCAAAACTCCACTTAGGTTTTAGCCTTTTGGCTTGAAATGAGCTGATACGCTGCCAGAAGCCAAATTCATAATTGTAAAAACTGTGCTTGTGCTCCTTCCTCTCTCACAAGCCTGTTACACTCATGGGGAGAAAATCAAGAAGAGAGACAGGCAGATATGAGGGATGAGAGGGGGAAAACACATTTATAAAAAATACAATGCGTATAATGGAATGTATATGTACTGTCTGTACTGTGTTAGTCTGATAATTTTATATTTAGAAAATATTAAGCTAGAGTTTGCTTGTTTTTTTAGGCCCTGTTCATGGCTCTACAGAACAGGAAAGGGAAAAGGGGAAAAAATAAGCCAATTACAGAATTATTAATGAATAATAAAATAATGTGTATTTGATCATTTTTAATGTTATCTAATGTTATTGATTTATAGAATATAGGGCTTTTTTCCTATTTAGAATAAACAAGGGGAAACATTTATCAGGTGCATAAAATGCATGTATAGGAGTGATTTGCCTATGTTTAAATATTTCAATAATCTTTATAGTGTTTTGGCACTTTGAAATAGTTAAAGTGGATCACAGGTGATGTGGTGGCTGCATACAGGCTAAAAAATGTAAAATTGCATTACATGTAGTTTTAGAATGAAATGTAGTGCTCAAAAATCAAGAGGCTTTAGTGCTGAGACTCTATGACTTGTCAGTGACATTGTCCTGCTAAGGCTTTAACTGATGTTGGTTACCTCAGCTTGAGGTAATGTTTATTCAGGCAGCCACATCAAGATCCTTGCCAAGCTTGGCAAGGTAAATTGAGGCTGAGAGTGCACATCCTGCAGCTGAAAACTTTTGCATTTTAACCTCTTTTTAATGTTTGATGGCAAACTTTTAAAAGTCAGACTTTTATTTTATATACATTTGTAATCAAAAAACTCCATCAAAACAATGACGACAGTGAAACTAACTATCCACAATTTAGTCCCATATCTTTAAGATTTTCACTAAAGGAATACAACCATAACATTACTGTAAGATTTCTGAGCAGCTGTTTCCACATTAGCAGAGTTACCTCTAAGGGATCATCAGCAAAAAATAATTTTTCATTAAAACATAATAAAACCAAATGAATGAATATGTAATAGAAAAGGAGACTGCTAATCTCCTCATGCAGCAGAGAGAGTTACAGTAAGCCTTAGAGACAAGGCTTATAACTATAAGCTTTCTTTAAAAAAGAAACATTTGAAGCCTCCTCATAAATGTGAAGAGGATGTCACCTTCCTTACTGACACTAGAAGATGGATCCATAGGAGTGGAACTTGAATGCTAAAGGCTTTGTCCTCCGATCAACTTTAAGAGACTATAAAAACCACAAGTAATTCAGCATCCTTCAGTGTTCTAGTGGGGTACAAGCACATAACCTGGTGGAACTCCCTGACAATTTTGACATGCATGGAGGTCTCATCAACATGTACAAACTGAAATCAAATAATAAATAGAACTTGAAGCAGCTAACCTTTCCTGCCTTACCCTTCCCTTATTGTCAATTAAACGTCTTAGTCTGTAATAGATTATGATTGTCATTGTGCATGTAGCACTTAAGTTTAGAAGACAAGTTCAGAAACAGAACAGTTCTTTACTCTTAATGGAAACTGCTTCTTAAAAATATATTCAGTGTAGTTAGTTAGCATTAGCATTAGCATTAGCATTAGGAATATTCTGGAGAATCTGTTAAAACTAAATCCACATTCAAGATGTCACACTTCCCTCTTTCAGAAAGCTCAGTACTACAATTATGTAAAGAACAGAGGCGGTGCTTTAAAAAGTGTTTTTCTCCTCTATGCCTAAACGATAAACTCCTAAGTCTGCTTTATAGGAGCACTGGGGGGTCATCTGCAATTTTTCTGTACAATTTAACTATTAAACTACTTACTGTTTGTCTTGAACCTCTGACTTTTTTTGAATAAACATTGTTTAAAACAATTTTGCCAGAGAAGCATTGTGTCCATCCAAGTCATAGAGTTGCTCTTATCTCAAGCCCGACAGGAGACCCCATTACTGTCCTTGACAGTAAAGAGAAAAGGACTTCTAGTTCTGAATCTAAAATCTCTCACTTACCCCATTTTGTTTGAATACACACAAAACACTGCAGTCATTAGCAACGATCTTTGATAAATGCCCTAAATTAACATAGCTTTGTTAGCAATGACACATACATGGTACGAATGCACATGCATATGACAACAAGGATAGTGGGAGGCCAATCTATAGATTTCATGTTTATCAGAAAACTGCCAGTACTCACAAGGGTAGTGAATCATACATAAGATCAGTAGCATTATTGATGGGCACCCAAAACCAAGTGAGGCATCTGTAGTATTGATTAAATCACAGAGTATGTTCCCACTGAAGCCAGCTTCTGTGAGGAGAACTCCCTGGAACAGCCCCAGGATCTGTGATCACCAGGTCAGCTAGCAGTGATTCACACAGCTCCATTTTTTTACACTCTACTCTCACTACCTGTATACACACAAACCCACACAGACACAGGGATTCATCCCTTGCATGCATAAACACCAACCAGTCTACCAGGGCTGCCAAGATCACCTGTCAATCATGGTTACTGCCTGGTTAAAGAAGAGACAAAAACCCCATGTGCACTTTTCCTGGATTGTCAGTGTAAAATAAAGATTTGCTGTTCCGGTAATGCTTTGCAGGGATTTGAATGAAACGGCAGAATTTTCGGGCTTTCATAAAATAATGTTGTTTTCATCGCAGTTTTTTTGTCAAGTTTGCCTTTAGCATGGAGTCAGTTTGGATGGAAGAAACTCCCTGAAGCAGTGGATGGATGTTGAACCCAACCTGAAAGCAGTGTGCTAAGGCAAATATTGACACTGTGAGATGCCAACCGTGAACCCACCTGCAACAGCCCCGGGGTAAGCGAACATGGCCAGTGACCAGGTACCAACAATGATGGAGCACCTGAAGCATCTGTGAATGCCATCTGTTAGCCACATAGACACACAATGTTCACAAAAAGTCCCCATTTCTCTTTTTGGTCTTTTTGAATTGCATTGATGGAACTTTTTTTTTTCTTGGAAGACAGAAAAAATGCTTTTAATAATAGACAGTGTCATAACAATTTAATGTTTTCCTTTCTACACTGGCTGATGCTAGATGCTGCTATCAGTGCTGTCCAAGATCAATATTATTGTGATTACAGTGAAAATCAATATGCACAAATACCATTAACTCTAATGATGCTATGGCCAGAAACAACAGTAGTTCTGCATTTGTGTCTTGTATTCCAGTGACAGTCAGTAGAGTACAGTACTGATTTAGTACAGGACAGTAGACTGATCACGATTATTACATTACAGACCCATCAGAGCTACATTATAACAGTGTTCATGGATGTCACAAGATGGTAAGAGTGATGATAACAACTTATATCTGGATATTGCAATTTCAATGATGGGGCACCACTTATTAATACCCAAAGGAAGACAAGATTTATTCATAAATCCATAAATTTATATTTTCACATAAAACATTTCTTTATCACATAAAAAGAACAGTTCTTTAGTAGCTGCCAAAAGTGATGGATAACTAGAATAAAACCAAGACATGAATCACCTTGGTATAAAGTGCTACTTTTGTAATGCTGACGTCACCATACGACAAAACATGACAAATTCTCTTTTTATAAATGCTTTGCAATTAACATTTTTGAAAGCAGCATGTTGCATTAATATTAGCCAAGGCTAAAGGGAGATCTTGACATTTTTAGTGACAGATTTTTCTTTACCTTGTGCATTTGAAATTTTTGTAAAAAAAAAAAAAAAGAGCTGAGTTCCTATTCTGCATGCAGCCAAGTCTGCATGTTTAATCTTATTTTAAAATACAGAGAGAATGTTTGTTATTCACAGAGGTACCTGTCTAGCAGTGTTTTAATTAGGATGTTCATCACAAAATAGGAACACTAGACATGGATTTATGAGTCAATCTGTACAGTTTTAAACATTTTCTTCATATGAATGCTAGAATAGCATGTATTTTTTCCCATAGTAGCAAATTATAACAAACTCAGGGGTACTATGCTGTACTTTTTAAGCACTGATGGCCTTGCTCATCCATATGACGCAACATTAGTTATTCTCTTTGAACGTGCTCAAACATGCCTAACAGGAGGCATGGCTGCATGTCTGCTCTCCCTACAGAATGCAGGAAATAAAGTTTCATTTGTACATCTACAGAACAAAAGCATATTAAATATACCCTGAGCTTACTAAGATAGCTTTTGAAAACTGAAAATCAATTTGTCACTGACACACATTATCCATGAAAAGTTCCTTCGAATAATTAGCCCTACACTGGGAATACCTTTATATACATGGACATATGGTTTTTGAAAAAGTGGTTACTAGTGTTTATTTACAATTTCTTCAGAGCAAAATTATTGGTTGGTAAGCAGAGTGTAGGCGACAGTGGTCAAGGTAAGGGGTTGGCTTGCTGCAGATGTTTTGCATTGAATTTTATGCAACTGCAGCAGCACTGCTTAGGTTAAGTCTTACTGTGTATCTACAGTGTGCATAGCAGCCATGCTAACAAAGCATCCACAAGTGGCAGTTAGAAATAACCACAATAGAAACAAAGCTGATCAATAAAGCACAGTTGCTTAAGGGTTAGCAACTGTGCTATATTCAATAGCTGAGTTCACAGAACTAATGTAAAGATTATGTTAACCACAGTTATTGCACGTAATTAAAGATGTGTTCCCCTAACACACAACTGGAACTTTGCCCTCAGTGGTTTTGTTGAGACAATGCAATATCCATGTCTGATTTAATTAACTCAAAGTCACCTGAGGTTTAAGGTAATATAGTAAAAATCAGTGGGTACATAGTGGGTGCAGAAAATTCAATTAAAGTTTAATCACTATACACAAATAATTAGAGCTTCACAATCCTCTGCCGCCACTGCTGACTCAGAATTTTTCCAATTTTCCATGCAAGGGCATGTACCTATGTGTTCTTCATTTCTGTTGAACTACACGCAGAGGGACGCCAAGTGTAAAAGACAAAGCTACAGTTTAAATTTGGAGACAGTGACCTCATTCAGCGACACTGTTGGTTAATTTTATTTAACCTTCATTTGTTGTTTAATGAGTTTAATCATAAAAGCCATCCAGTCATGCACCTCTCCTTTTCCCCACACTTTCTTACTAGCACTTTGAGGTTTGAGGTAGCAATGTTGCACGAGAGGGGGGAGGGGTGATCTGTCAAAAATGCGATATTGCTTCATATCGCACATGCTTGCATCATAGTATGTAAGCTCTGGAGGCATGGCATAGTTACAAATGGGAAATAATAGGCAACTGTAAGTGTGACACTATTGTTGTCCTCCCAGAGGCACATGTTTACCCTCCCTCATAGAGGACCACCCACTCCAACGCTGATTTGACTTATCTCCTACAGTGATGGAAATATCTGCCTGCAAGTCCATGTTTCTGCCTTAATCTGGAGCCCACACTGTCTCACCTCACCTCTGTGTCTGTTTGCAGTGTGTTGTCAGAGCATCTGAAATATACTACTGCAAACTCTACTTAATCTGCCTCAGAACCTGACGGTGAAGTCAATCCATATTTACAAAGGCATTGGTGTGGATTTTTTCAAAATAAAAGCATAATTAGAATAAATGCCTTGATAAGAATAAACTAACCCATTTGGAAAGATATTGTTTTAAAAGTGTGGTTGTCTCTGGGTCTTATGTAATGTCATCAAAAGATAGAATTGATGTCAGCTCTCCTACCTATATTTTTTCTGTGAATTCACGCCCACTTGATGTTGTCCAGTTTTTGCGAGGTGGGTGCTGCGCCTACTTCTGTTTATTAACCATGGGAGAAGTATGCTCGCATAAAAGTGATACTTGAATAAAAACTGCAAGAGTAATAATGATGTAAGGAAAGTTACACAGGTCCATCCTTTTCAAAAGCTTGTCTGTGGAAAAGAACTGTTTCGTGTAGGTGCAGCCTTTGTGTAGAATTTGTATGTTTCCTTTATAAAGGCAAAGGAAAAAAATGAGCTGGAACAAAGATGATCTGTCATCCTGTCATTTTACGGAATAAGTTACATTCAGAGAGCTCATAAAAGAGAAACGTTCATATACAAACCCCATTTCAGCTCCACTCAAAGATGAGTCCAATTGAAGTGATCACAAAAGCAACTGTAGAGGAGAGAATAATACTATGAGGGGAAATGCTGCACGCTTCCCTCATGTTTCTTTATTGCCTTATAATGCAATAAAAAGTAACATTACCTAAGCATGCAGCCATAAATCAACTTCCAATGATGTTTACACAGTAAATAGCTAGGATAAATATTTGCTCCATACATCATCTCTATGATATGGCTGCAGAAAGTGATATATCTGGAGGATGTGTTTAGAGGATAGTGTTGTATGTGGGGGAGTACGGTGTGAAGTCCCTGGTGTGTCAGCAACATATCAGCAGAAACAGCTGAGAAGGTACCTCTGGGAAAAAGTGCTGGAGCACAAATTCACATTTTTTTCTGAGGGTAATATTCAGTTTTTCTTATTATTATTAATATTATTATTTTCGTTTTACTGTATTGGCAGACTGACATATGTATCTAGACTGCAGTAGAATTAACATTTGAAAATCAGAGGAGTAAAAAGTCAGATTTATTTTTACTTGGTTGACATTATTTACAGCTAATATTTCACTGTCAAGACCACTCCATTAGGACAGAATAAAAGTCATTTAATTAGGAATAATTAAAGGGGATGAAAATGGTTGATTAAGGTTCTTGTTCCATGAGATGTGTGGGAGTCAAGTAGAAGGATCACGGTGGGTCGACTGTGTGAGGACAGAGGTTAAAGGGTGTAATGTGGCTACAGTATCAAGGTACCTAGGGTCAATACTCAGTGTGGAAGCAAAAGAGCTTGGAGCTACATCATCTTACAATAAAATATCTTTGATGCTTTTGAGCTGCCTGATTCAGTGATGATGTGGATCAGCGTGGTGGGCTTATCTCTCGTTGATGTAGGTTAGAACTGGTTCAAAAGGGCTCAGACACAATGTTTAAATGGAGGTGGAAAATGGAATGAGAGGCCAAAATGAACCGTTTTGCTTTATTTGAGCTTAAATTTAAGGATGTCTGAGGAGTGGACAGAAATTTCAGAGAAGTTTGCATGCTGTGAAAGATTGTAGGTCGATGAGTTACTTGTGCATTCTGAGCATTGTGAAAAAACTGAAGAATGCTAGGAGGAACACTGGTTCAAGGGTAGTGTTGATTTATAGGAATAGGTACCCTGCTGGGAGTATTAAAAAGACTGAGGAGATTTGCTGTAAGAGGTCTGCATTAAGGATGGAGCTTGGGTTCTGTCTTTCATAGGACTTTTAGTCAGCATGTGAATGTGGCTGGAGCTTCAAAAAGCAGCCTGACAAAGACATTTATACCACTCAGGCCATTGGAAAGCTGTAAGTTTTGATTTTGAGAACGAAGACGAAGCTAGTCAATGAAATAATGTCAACCAAAGGAAATTGTGCACAGTGTGAGAGGTTTAATGTAGTATAGTATTATAATGATAGGGTTCAAAGACTGAGACCTTTTATGATTGCAAGTGTGATGTTAGGCTGAAACCTGAGATGTCTGGTTATCTCGATAGAGCATTGTTTATGATACTACAGTGATGTGGTTGTCAGATAGGCACTGCTTACTTTTACCATTCATGCCCCTAAAGAAGGATGGTGATGACAGTGGGGTACAGTTCAAAGAGAGCAGAGGAATGAGAGTGCAAGTACAGGTCTGGTGGCCAAACCATCACCTGCCATAGTGACTTCTGAATCTGATGGATGGTGCTGCCTGAATGAACATATGAATGTCTTCAAGCTTGGTCATGTCATCTCAGAAGAAGAAATGCTATTCCGTGAGGAAATAAAGTCACATCACAGTCTCAGCTTTGTTTTACAGGCAGCGGCCATGACTATTTGGTTGTCAAGTGAGAGGACGGTGGCTGACAGGGACAGTAAGCGGCAGATGAAAGAACAACCATGAGGGATGATTAGGATAGCAAAGGTTGGGAGGAATAGTTGGAGCTGGCCCAACAGGCGACGGATCAAAGCCTTGCAAACATGGAAGGAGCCCGTGCAAGTGAAGCAAAAAAGGGAACACAGAGGTAAGAGGCCAGTCAGAGAGGTGGCAGAAATGACGGTCTCTTCATTTTGTACGAATTATGTCAACATCAATAAAAAAAATAAATAAAACTGCACAGTGACCACTGTTATGACTCAGGGAGAGAATATAGAATGTTTCCATGGAAACAACAAGTTGAGTTCTTCAGATTTACAGGGAAGTTTGGATCAAACATCAACTCAAGCTGCCAATATTTTCATCAATGTTGCATGCGTCCTTAGAACTTTTGCATTCTTACCCTTGCTTCTTAGTTCAACAGTTGCTATGCTGGATGTAACACTCATCACAAAGCCATCCAACACTCTCTGTCTTCTAGCTCTCAGGATCTAATATTTGAAAGATAATAAACAGAAAGCATTTGTGGATTTTGGGGG
Source organism: Acanthurus tractus (assembly GCA_029783725.1). Classification (NCBI taxonomy): domain Eukaryota; kingdom Metazoa; phylum Chordata; class Actinopteri; order Acanthuriformes; family Acanthuridae; genus Acanthurus; species Acanthurus tractus. Next base: position 6,232,753 of record JAQNCA010000002.1, on the reverse strand, counting down.
AGACAGTCTGGGAGTTTTGGGTTGTATTTTGCTTAGGGGCCGAAACTAATGTTTTATGAGAAAGAAAACAGAAAACCTCTTGCACTGACTACAACAACTGAAATGTGATGTGCGAATGAGATTGATTCGTATTTTCTACTGACTTGTTTCTTTGGAAAGAGATGAGCTTGTTTATGTAGAAAACTTTTTTACAATCTTAGTAACAGTGAGCCCAAAGGCCAAATACTTTTTGAGAATACTGTAGAAATATAACAGAGCCCAAAGACCACAGAGATACATGAGGAAGAAGCTGCTTCAGTTAAATGCATTTATTAAATACATTTATTAAATGCATTACATTCATCATATTGTGCTAACTGTGGTTAGCATCTTAATGATGTATGACTTCACCTAAGTGATGACATCCTCGATATTTTATTGTCATTTCATGATTCATATGGAGATATTCTCACCTTCAGCTTTATTGCAAGAAAATCACAGCGTTTCCTGCGTTTGCACAGAGTGTTCCTTCAAGGCGTTGTTTTTTAGTACTGCAGGACTGTTGCATATGAATGTAATTCATAGGAGACAGGGTGGAATTAACGAGACGTCTCTAAAATGTCAAGTGAATCAGGGGGAATCTCCAATGCATATTAAGAGTCATTTGTCTCGGCCGCAGTGAGCAGCCCACATGCTAACACCAGGATCCCGGCCATCCTTGGCCATCTTAGCCTGTTGCAACAGGCTTCATAATCCATCACGGGTCAACTTGACAGCACGCAATGTGGCTGGCTGACTCTTCTGACTATTAGCCTCTGATCCCTCCCTGCTCATTTCACTGTGTTTCCCGGCAAGCCATATGTGATTTTTTTTCCAGAGGGTGATCCATCAATGACATTATTACTACAGCTAACATTTCACAATGCTGGCACCCGTACCGTACCGACTCCTCTATGAGGAGGCTGCCAGGCAGGCACTATGGCCAGAATTGTGCTCGTCCCCATGTGTTGAGATATGTATTTTCTCTGCTTTTTATTCTCTCAATTTTGGTTCCTTTTTTCAGACTTTTATAGAGAATATTGAACTGCTGTTGTTAACCGATTTTAACATCTCGTGAGGGCAGGTCTGCTCCTTAAAGTATTTTTCCTTCTGTTCACACCTACAGTTGTATCCTGTTGTTTCCACATGAGCATATGCTGATTAGATCAGAGAGCAGTGTATAGCACACCAGAAGCATTACTGTAGGATGTGCTCACAGGCACAGCTCTGCACATTTCTGACTACATCATCCAAACAGCTGGTTGCGGTCAAAAGTGAAACATGTTTAAATCTTTTAACCAGAGAAGGTAGTGAAAAACTGCTCATAAGCCTGTTTTCCAGGGATCCAGTGTTTAGGATTTAGTGGCATCTAGCAGTAAAGGTTCCCTCTGCTCGTCCTCCCCTTCCAAACATTAAGGAATCAATCATGACTGCAAAACTAACTTAAAACACAGAGGGGCCTCTTTGGCCAGTGGATGGTTTGCCCATTCTGGGCGACAACATGGGGGATCCCCCTGAAGAGGATCCACTCCTCAAAAAATCCATAAAAGGCTCAGGGGTAATGAAAACAGTCGCTCTTAATTTCAGGTGATTATACACTCGTGAAAACATACTTATGAATAATATAGACTTTTTCTGCTGTAATCTATTAATCGATCCTCCTAAAATCTACATACTGGACCTTTAATGCTCAGTCGATATTCAGCAACATACTTAGTATTAGCCATCATTAGTCAGAAAAGGAGTTGTTTTTACAGCTTTACAGCTCATTATGTTGTTATTTAACAGCTCCTTGTTTTAATGTTGTTGCTGGCACTTGTGCTGTTCCTGCTATGACAAGCCTAAGTGTGAAAAAGACCTGCCTGTTTGAGTTTCATTGGTCTTCTCAGGGGATTAATCTTACTCCACACTGCAGTGAAACTCTCCAATCAAACGCCAGAAAAACAGTGAATATTGTTATTTTGTTTAAAATAGTTTTTAATTGATGCCTTGTGGTTTTGTGAATGTCTCTCATTTTCTGCTGTTTTTTCAAGTTTTAATTAACTCTGAAACTTCTGAATGTTAAACACTTGCAGTTTAACTGCAATGAACTGCTGTACGTATCATATGCTAATGATGGTACAGGTCATCTTAGTGCAGTGGTAATGTTGTATTTTTTCCTTCTTCATAACCCTCACCTCCTGCTCCACCACAACACAAAATAATATAAATCTCTGCTCCTATTATCAAACATGTACCTCAAATGTGAGCCCACCAGCTGGAGCAACAATAAACATAATGGAGCCCATCTCATTTTCTTGTCTTCTATAATAATGGAGGAGGAGGAGGCTGTCTGACTCCAGGCAGCAAGCTCCTCAGTGATTGACAAGGAAGTCATTTGCGCTGCTGAGCTTTTTGGGGTGTCAACAGCCGAGGGGTTTGTTTTCTGCAGTTTCATAACCAACAGTTGTGTATCCAACAGCTGAAGACTGTTATGAAAGTTCTGCAAAGAGTAAATCTCGGTGCTCTTAAAAGCAGCTGAATGTGCTGTACGTGTGTCCGCAAGAGGAAATGTTTTCACCTTGTATTAAGTGCCTAAAAGCTAAAAGTCGCCCATCAAAGTGAATAGTTGGTAGTTTTCCTCTGAATAAAACACTTTCAACACAGAGGCCTTGATCGCTGATCACTGACTGTACTCTAATCATTCAGAAACAATGCTAGAATATCTCTCTGCTCTGTAAATGTCAAACAGACAAATTCCACAGCAATTTCTAAAGATACATTGACTCAGAATTTTAGAAAGTTTGTCTCAAAGCTGTTTTTTTCTTCTGACTCCTTCCTTTGTCCTCCCATCCCCTTCTCTTCTACCTTCCACTTCCACTATCTGTCCCTGTTTGGGCCACTATCCATCTTAATCTGTCTCTCCAAATCCGCCTGCTGTCATCTCTTCTGTATAAGGAGAGTCCAGGGAGTGTGTGCACACACACATATTTGTGTGTGTGTGTATGTGTGTGTGTGTGCGTGTGTGTGTCTGAGTGTCTGAGTGTTTTAACAACATATAGGCAACCACAAAAGCCAACAACATCACCCACTCTGAGCAACCTGTCATTAGTGGAGTGGATCTCAAACTTCTTGTGTCATGTCGCCCCTCAGGAGGCAGAAAAAATTCAGGCACAAAGTTTTTACAATCATTCAACAATAATTTAAAGTCAACTAATATAACAGGATCCAGGCTGACTTTACAGTAAGTGGAATAAAAGGCAGCACAATATGGGTTATCAGAGTCCTGTTTGTTTAATTTTCCCTTATTAACATAATTATTCATTTTCCTATATATTTTCCAACATTCATACACACTTCCCCTTCAAATGGCCCGCCAAAGACAATACAATCAGTTTTTTAAAACCAAAAAAGACACCTTTTTTCAATTGTATTGCCATGAAAGTAATCATTTGTGATAGACATATATTTTCAAAGTGTATGTATGTATAAAATATGTATGTAAATGTAAATATGTTTGTATAAATATGTAAATATGTATTGTATGTATAAAATATGTAGCTTATGTATGTAACCTATTAATGTTGTCATTTTGAGTGCATGTGCATGTGTATATGTTCATAACCATATTACATAGCTAAACTAATTTAGATCATTCAGGATGGGGAAAAACCAAATGGTGGCCAGTTAACTTCAAAGAGCATCAAAATATTCAAAACAGATCTCAAATTTCCTCATTTTGAGGACAGAGCGATGAGTTATGAAAAGCTTCACTGTTAGCTTTATGAAGAACAGAATGCAGTGCATCACAAGACATGATTCACCAGAGACACTGTTGTTGTTAGCTGCTGATCTGTCAATCCACACACAGACTGACAGACAGAGGAGCTGATAGATAGATAGATAGATAGATAGATAGATAGATAGATAGATAGATAGATAGATAGATAGATAGATAGATAGAT
>JAQNCA010000002.1:6216677-6228691 GCA_029783725.1 Acanthurus tractus | reverse complement strand
TAGATAGATAGATAGATAGATAGATAGATAGATAGATAGATAGATAGATAGATAGATAGATAGATAGATAGATATTCCATGTGCGCTGTAACATTGGGACTGTTCTCTTCCAGCTATCTACTTTTTTTAATTATTGATGCAGTACTACCTACATTAATACTTTTTCTGCTCTTGTGTGCAATTATTTGTGACATACCTGTGTAAAAGTTCCTTATAATTAAACAAAGGTTGTTTCCCTGCCCCTTCTCAGATTGGCCTATTTGAGGCAGAGGGAATAGCCCAGGGTGACATTTAACAGTGATCACTGGCCTTATTCGAACCTGAAGAAGGTTACACTTATAGGTTCAGTATGTTCGAAACAAATGACAATGAGCCCTACAAACATGTCTGAAGGCAGATGTGTTTATGTTTATTCCTGACGATCACACTTAAAGGAGTCATAGCCTCCTCCTCTTCCCATCGCCTCCCTCATGTTTTTCTAGGAACTCTATAACAGATTCCCCGAGATTTCCATGTATTTATTTTGTACTCTAACAACCCTCGCTGCATTCATGAAGCACATCCAGCAGGCTGGAGCTGCAGTTTGCATGTCATTTGCACACGTGTCTCTCCTCATTGAATATGCATTTAAGGGAGGATCATGCAAATTGTAGGAGGAGGAGACAAGTTCGCAGAGGTTGATTATTTATTTTGCTGGATTTATTGAGGTCACACCATTTGCAGCTGTCAGCTTGGTGGGGAAAATTATCCACCTCTGAAATGAAGGTATAAACCCAGCATGGATATGATTTACAGGAACCAAAACGAAGATTATAGTGGGAAATCAAATGTTTACTAAATGTAGATTCTACATAAATAAAATCTAATTAAAGGGAAAAAGGGCAAATTCTAAGCAACTGATGAACAAAACATCTCATTAATGAAGTTAGTAACAAAGGAAGAGTTGCAGATGTTGTGTTTGTGTCATCGCGGTTGAATTTGATTTTGATCGTCAATGATCTCTCTGTTTCGCTAATGTGGTGAAACAAGGCTCATCTCCAATGTTACTCTGACAAACAACCAGTGCACTACACCACATGGTGACTAAGCCGTCCTGTGTTGTGTCTTGGGTATTCCTTTCAACAGTCTCTGGCACTAAACGTCAGAGACACCGTCTAGCTGTGCAAGGAGGGCTTTTTTACACTGATCTTTTATTTATATGAATACATCCCTCCGGAATGACATTGCTCAGGTCCATTCTGTGTGAAACAACTGGCCAGAAAAGATGAATAAATCAAGTGTCCTGCCTCTGAGTAGGACCTCAGTACTGTAAATCCCATGTGTGGTACCAAACCAAGGTAAGAGCATGCTGCTGGAGTTATGTGTTACTCTTCTGCTGCACTCAGCTACACTGTGTATACATGACCGTTCCTGCTTTTGTAAGTTTGTGGGAATGTTTTCGGAGATAAATTAAAGGGTAAAAATACTGAGTTTACTGGCTTGTGTTTCTGATTTGGTTTTGTAATTACCTTCTTTGCTCGCTATAGAGAAAAACAGCACACTCCTGAACCAAAAGACTTTCAAATTAACCTTTTATTTTATTCATGCACTCCAATTTGCACCTCAGTGAATTTGTAAATAGAAAATTAAAGCACTTACTTTTCTTTCTGTTCAGAGAAACTCAGGATCCCATGTGCACAGTTGAATATAATTGACCGCAGAGTTCATATCAGCTGCAGTATTGAACCACATCAGAGAGGGCTTCTCATCTCCAAAAGATGAAAATGTTGAAGACATTTTTTTTTTCCTGCAACTGGCATCATTACATTACATTGCAGTGTAGTCTTCTTTAACATGAAAAGGTATCAGCTTTACTATTCTTTTCTGCATTTGGCAAAATATGAAAATAGCATATTACCTGAACAGAATTGCTTTGAGCACCCCACTTTTTTGAATGCTCATCTTTCATTTTCTTTTTGTCATGAGTGCTTCCCCGGTGCCTACAGTGCACCCATTTTAAAGAGCACCCCCCTTTGATTGGATTAATTAAATTGGGAATACTTAAGTGCATCCTGAGTGACTAATGCTGCTCCCCTGATGTTGAGGTCACCACTGGAGGTCTAGTGTGGGCAGGATTGTCAATATCTCTTCATATTTTCAACAGATAAGAGCTATTTTTTTCCCATGAGATACAAAAACATCATGTAATGACAAATGAGCATACGACAAATGTCTTTAACGTCAGCTGACACTGGCTTCTGTGCCTTTGAAAAAAGAGTGTTTAATGTTAATGACAAATTAGCTTCAGTCTATTTTTAGTCATGCATGTTACTTTGCAGTGCAGTTAATTCAGAGTGCTCTTGAACCAAAGCCCTTTGTCTGTATATACACCTCTTAATTCATTTGATGAGTCTTGGGCACTCATGCCTTCAGGCCCTTATCCAGTGGCACTTTTAATTTAATGGAAGTTCTTTCAACGGTGTCCAAATTGAAGGGCTGCGGCTTTTTATGCTCCTAATCCCTAAAGGCAGACAGACACGAATCTTACCTTTTGGTTTAAAAGGCTTATGCCAAAAGTTTAATCTTTAGTCTGCTAAGTAAGGAACAAAATTGATTCAGAAACACTCAGGTAAACAGAGTCATGTGGGAAATCTCTACAAACACAAATAAGACATCACAAATGGACGTGTTGACACACTGGAGGGCAGCGAGGATTCATGTCCTTGTCTCTGCATTAGCAACAAGTGCCTCCTCATAAACTGTAGTTGAATTTATGCTTCGCCATGAAAATGTTCCTAACAAAGATGTCTCCATTTTACGATTAAAAAATTGCAGCTCAGCCAAGTTTTTTTTAACCCTTTTACTGTCGAATTGCACCACTATGAAAGCAGATGTAGGAGTCTTACATTTCTGGCCTTTGCCAAGCCTTCATTGTGTGCTGGAAGTGTTCATGTCAGCATTTATCTTTTCACTGACCTTGTTGCCACCGTCACTTTCAATGATCAAGTCAACATTGTAAATATATACACTATATAAGGAAATAGACATGTGCATCCAAACTGAAAAGGAAAAGATTGCTTGGTCATCACAGAACACTCGTTTCATGTGTGTAACATCAACAATCTCTTCTGGCATCAGACACACTGAAGGACAAAAACATAAGCCTAACCTGAGCAGTTATTCTGGCATCCACCTGGTCTCCACGGTCCCTGGAGAACTAATGTGTAGTCACAGCTCCTGTGGCGCCACATGCAGAGCAGCTGAATGTGTGTCACTAATGCAGAAGCACACCTCTGTAAATGTGGCTTAGGAGGAGAATCAGCCTGAATCAGTCCAATGTTCATGGGTTGTTTGGCTTTTTCTAAATGTACAATGGAATTACCATGTTTGAATGAAAATTTGCACGTTTTCTGGGGGTTACATTCTGGGTAATATTGGGAATCACTGAGAGACGTCCTCACAAGTAGGTGATGGAGAGTGAATTCTCCAGTAATACAATAGGCTACATCACAACAACTAATTTTGGTTGCATAAAATAGTACAATCAAGTTAGTGCCTATATTCGACTTTGAGGCCACTTTTATTTTAACTTATAACCAGAAAACCTATTGAGCGCAATAAACAGTCAAACACAGTTAGATGTCTCCCTCCTTGTCTCCTTGTTTTGTTTTGTTTTGTATTTCCATCTTTTAAAGGGCAAAAGATCTGATTCCTGCGTTTTGGACACCAGCTGTGACAATAATTGTAAGGTGAGTACGTCTCTGTCAGTGGAGATGGAGAAGATGGATGAGATGTTAAAGATGGATGAGCGATAATTGTGTTGCAGAGCTTGACAAGACTTCCTGGGGTTCCCCATCGAGCTGTCCCTCACCACCCACTGCGGTCTGTGGCACACTTCACAGCACTGCCATCTTTTGCCCGGCACAGTGTGGTGAAGCTCATAAAGTTGTGTATTTGTTTTGGATTATATTTAACTGATATAATGAGATGTGCCGGCTATATGAACCATGGACAGTGAGATTTATTTTTTACTTTTTCCAGCTTAAAAAGTTGAAATTTTGTCTCCTTCGTCTGATTTGGGGTCATTTCTTTGTGTCACGTCTTTATGATCAAACCCAGCAGTTACTGGTGAGAAGACATTTCAGCAATACAGCCATCTCTGAGTCTTGTAAATATGATGATATATTTGGATCTCAAGGTACCTTATGCTCTAAAGTGTCTAGTTCCTACAGCTCCACTTGAATCAGCGGAGACCTTGAGGAGGGCAGAGACATTACTTTGACTATTTCTTTCAACGAGCATTATTGTGTATTTCTGTTTATTTTTTTAATATTTGATGCCAAAGTAGACAAAATTCAGTGCATACAGTACATTTTATCTATAAAACCTGCACTGTAGGATTCCCAATATCAACTACAGCTAAAATCATTAATATTAACAAGTGTAAGCACAAAGCCTTACCCATTATTTGACTAAGATCATCAAGACAAGTCTGCACTGAACTCAGAAGGGTTAAAAACACCAGACTATTTAGATTCAGTGTCATTTATTTGAGCAACCCTGCTGGCTGAGTTGGTGTTGGAAAGGTGACTTAATAGCTGTTTGAACAGCTGGTAGCCGGTCAGAAATAACACCCACACAAGTCACAGGGGTCACTCATCACTACAAACATAACAGTAAAGATGAAGAGGTAAAACACTAGAAAGAAAATGGTAAAAGAGTTAACAGGACCTTCACAGGGTAGGATCAATGTTTTGTCCACCTTTAGTATGATGTGCACAGAGCTCACAGCAGTTCGGGCCTCATTATCCCAGAGGTCTGTCAAAGGTCATGCAATGTAAAAAGAGGTCAAGGGACATTAACTTGAATAAAAACGTATATATATATATATATATATATATATATATAGCATGGGAAGCACAGATGGTTTTAAAAATGGGAGTCATGGAGGCCATTTATGTAGAGAAGTCGTCCCTGACCAGAGCAGGAGATCTAGGAAACCATTTATCACCCACCTACAGTGCTGTCCTTTCATCGCCTCCCAGGAGATTTAACAACCATTCACACATGGCTTCATGGAACAACTCCAATGAAGGTCGTGTACACTTTGCCTCAGGTGACTCTAGCGGCTTTAACAACAGTCATTAAAATGTTTAGTAGCACCAAAGGACCAAGGGTATCAATGACCTTGAACCTTAAACAAATCCATAGAGTTTAAAAACTCGAGACCCTCTGCATGTCAGGTAGATGTAAAGATGCCCCCTGGATGAAATGTTTTCAAGTATCTACAACCGAGTTCAGCTGCCCTAGATTCATTCTTCTTTGGATAACCGTCACCTGGATGACTGTGAATCTTCACAGAAAAGGTCAATAACACCTTTTTACCCCTACAAGCAAGACAAGTGGCTATGGATCAACTGCTGGACTATTTATGCAGTCATTATTCATCACAGTCCAACTGTAGTCAAACTATTGTTAGCTGTAAGCTAGCTAGCATATGTATGTAAATAGTTTTTTCAGGTTCTGTTTTATGTCTGTACCAGGGCAGAAAGCTATAATATTTGCCTGTCCTTGTATTCACAGCAAGGAAGGACTGAACTTACCGAATATCCGTTGCATGCTTTTTTTTTTGTCAGTTTTTCAGGGAAATACTACACAGGAGCAAGACGCATTTCATTAGCCTGATATCAGAGAGAATTTTTCAACTAGTTTGACTTTTGTCGTCAATTGTGCCATCAGCTCAGTGGATTCAAAGGTCCAGAACCAGGCAAGCATTTCAACTTCATTTGCATAATGTTAAGATCATCCAGCTTTTGACCCTCTCTTCTTTTCACATCACTGGTCAGTCCAATGTCATCTGAAATCCCACAATGCCTTGCAAAACTACTTGATCATGACCCATAGAAAAATGAAATGGGAACTTTTGCATTGTACTGGGCCACATGCAATGAGTCTTTATCATTCTATTCTCTGTGAACACACCTTATCACCAACCTCTTTGTAACCTCCCAGGGTGCACTTCTCTCCACAGCTGCGCTCCTGACACACTTTCACACACTTTCTTTCTACCCATCCAGACGGAATTGTCTCGAGGCCTTTAATTTGTCTTTGTCTTTGGGCTTCATCTCATATCCCCACACATATTCCCCCTCGGAGCTCCATTCATTTACATTAATCTCAGTGGTTCAATTGTCTTCTTTTAAACTGCAGACCGGTTCCCTCTGACCTTGAACTTACCATTTCCATATACATGTGGGTTTTTTCAGAGAAAGGAGAAAAAGGACTGTCAGTTCTGACCAAGAGATTATGTCTCTCACTTCAGACCTCATTCTGTTATCCAACCACAAATGCTACCAGCGTCCATATTTTTTGGCTTTGTGAGCTTTGAAGCTCACTTTAACCTCTGTGAAATGACATCAACTCAAGATCTGCCTATCATGCTTCTCTCCAGGAACCCTTTCTAATCAGAAAATCAGTCAAAATATCTGTGCGCACACACACACAAAACACACACTTTAACTTCTGCCAAGTTGCTAATTAGAGCTGGCATATCACCAAAGTAATAATCAAGGCATCAATAAATTATTGAAATATTTCCTATTTTAACGTCAGAAGGAAAAACACTGTGCTTTTGCCTTGAGGTTAGTCATCTGACTGCCATATTTATATTGCTCAGTCTTTCACTTGGTGTTGTGTTTCCCATCGCCTCTGCTCTCTCCTGCTCTCTTTTCTGTATATCTTCCACAAGGTCAGAGTCTCAGTACCCCTGAGGTTAGACAGGATGACTGCCAGCCTTCAGAAATTCAACAACCCCCTCACAATTTGCTTTTTTAATTTATGAATCCATCATATTTATTGTTGGGCCATTTTATGGGGAATTTGATGTTTAATTACATGTTGATGCTTGATTATTATGTAAGGATTAAAGCTCAGAGATGAACCTCAACAGCTTCCCATAAGAACTGTCATCAAGTAGTACCAGTCATGTACTGTACAAATGCATTGAACACACATTCAGATTGATGGGGTTCAAAGATCACTAGGCTTTGTTGCAAAGTGGAAGACTTACCTGTTTCACTTTTTAAAAAAGGGCAAGTCAGAAAAGTTGCCAGTGACAGCTAAATCTTCACCAACACCACAGTGCTGCTCTGTGGCAAACTCACCTCTGCGTGAAGAAGAGGACACACAAACTGAACTTTAAGAAAGACGGATAGCTATTCTCTCTATAAACACACTGTCCATAGACACTAGGTTCAACCAGTCAATCAAGTTTTGTTTTGTTTTTTGTTTTTTTACATGCAATAATATAAGATACAATCATAGATAAAGGTAGTCCTGTCAGTTCCTTTGATTTAGCCATTTGAATTTTCATTCTGTTATAGGAATGGTAGTAGTATGGTTGGGGTGGGAGGAGATCTTTTTATTGGCCTTATTCCTGCAGCTCTGGGGTATATATCACTTAGGCAGGCGCTGCCTGTTGTATGTTCGCTGGAACAAATCACTTCTTGCAGGGTCTTTTAGTCTTTCTCTGTCCAACCTCTCAAGGAGCAATTAATATTAAGGGGGGCAAAGTTCCTTCCCCCTCCTCCATTCGTCTTCCTGTAGTCCAGTATCAGTTCCATAGCCTCACTGAAGTTCAGGAATAAATTAATCACCAACCAACAGCAGGTCATATCCACTGTTTCATTGTTATATATGATCAAGCCCACCACAACTGTCCTATTAGCAATCATGGTGATGATGGTGTCAGTGTTTAAAGTAACTATAGTTGTATTTGCATTGAGATTACAGCAGGAGGCTCAAACACATTACCGGGGTGCTCTGTTGTTTGAGGCCCTCCTGATATTGTCGTCAGAAAGGGTGATTGGTGTCATATGACCTCTGCTTCAGCTGTTTGTGTTTGCTGATGGTCCATGGTGTGTGTTGATAAACTGCAGCCTTAAAATGCAGGCTGTATCTATGCATTGCTCTAATAGTTTATTGTTGTCTGCTTGTTGAACAAATTTAGCATAATTTTCTGTACAGTTGCACCTGTTGCTTCAAATATTAAATTCAGCACAGAGTTAGTTAACCTGTGTCATCAGTGAATGAGACTGTTATGTCCCACAATGTTGTTCCAGACTGCATCATGTTGTACAGTTTGTAGCAAACTTCTGATTAGCATGAAAAATGTACATACAGGTAATCTTCTGTATCAAGCAGGTATAATGTGCCTAAAGTCTGTGTGAAGCTGCTTTAGAAAGAGTCACAGTCAGATTTCATGATATAGGATCAGTGCCTCAGTCAGGCAGTCTGGTGTTTACGATAAAATCTATTTACCTTGCTCAGGTCAAAAGCAGTGAAGGTCATCCTTCTCCTAAGTCCATTTCTAGACAGAACAGGACAGTCATTCGAGCTCCAGTATGCAGTGTTTTCCCTCTGCAACATTTGGCTTCTTCCCCACTGCTGCAGTGTGATTATGTGTGTCCAAGTTTAATTTGAACCATTTTAATTGAAGCCACTCTTACAAATATGGATTAAGCTGAAAACAGCTTTTACCATTATTGTGCTTTAGCAGCATTTTTTCCGTGTTGACTTGGCGTTTAATTATGTTTGTGTTTCGAGTTCAGTTTGTTCATTTTGCTCAGGATTTATTGAGCTACATTCAGCAAAACTAATGAGCTCTGTGATTCTTTCCATTGTTTCACTAAATTCTGTTGTATCTGCAGAATTTAAACTTAGGCAAGTGAGTGTGATTCTTACAAGTGCTCTGAAGTAACCGTAGTTATATATGTAGGAGCAGTCTATGGCAGTATATGGTGGTTTTAGTCAGTGTTCAATTGCGTAATTGAATGTGTCAATAATTTCTTGTCACTGGCATTGTACCACTTTAAGTTGTGTTAAAGTGAATGTTCTCAAATAATTGTGTGCTCCATAAAGACGTCTATAGTATTTACCAGCTGTCAGCTTGCTTTGAAACAATTAAAATATAGTTTAAAAAGAAAGAAAGAACGAGACAAAGTCAAGCTGATGAAAGAAATTTTCAGCATCAGTATCAGTGTGTCATCAAATGTAATATCCTTGACCAATCAGTTATTTACGTGGAGCGTTCTGCAGATTACAGAGTAATGGCATGATTGGCATCACACACCAACAACCATGAAATGAAGATCTGTCGACTTCAATCTGGACTTTTTCCATCTTGAGGGTAACTGCTAATGATTCCTTTAGTCACAGGTCAAGTTTAAGCAAACAACATTTGTTTCATGCTGAAGTGTCAACTTATGTGGCTGTCCTGCCTATTTTCAGTGTTTGGACCGTAAAACCAAAAAATGTACCTCAATCTGAAAGCAAATGCAACAGTTAAATGATTAATATCTGCAGAAACCTGTATATATAGATATGGATATAAACCTCACACATTTGAAATAAATGATTGTGGCCAGTAAAACCAAACAAGATGCAAATCAAATATTGTATGACGTGGGAATGAAATGTCATCACCATGTTGCATAAACTTGTAATTTATGGTGCAAAACTTCTTTTACATCTTGAAAAGATTTCATTGAGGCTTCTTCTCTGTTTCAATATTACATTGAAATAAGTTCAGGTATTCAAAAGTCAGAGCTTACATTGGTTACTTAGAAATCAGAACACTGCACTGACTTAAAAGGAACAGAAGTATCTCTAACAGAACATTGCATCAGTGGTCTTGTCTCACTGTCAATAAGGAATTTACTTAATTTCTGAAAAAAGACTTCACTTCTTTGAAAGGTAAAGGTGTCCTCGTCACTTCCTGCATTCAAGAGAAATCTGCTGTAGGTGAGTCAAGGACTATTTATTTTGTCTGCAATCAATTTTAAACCTCCCACCTTCCTTTTCTTTGTGTCAATCCAGTAAGATTGATCTCACAGAAGCTGCCTTGGTGTTATGAATTCCATCAGAGACACATACAGCTGCTAAATATCACAAAAATGCCCTCGGTGCACAACAGATATGGTCACTGTTTGAAACTGCAGTTTTCTGTTTACATCTCTTCCCATACCTGTGGTGCAGGGAGTCTAAAACTAGATTTAGATTGAGATCAGATGACTTTCTGTAGTATCAAACAGGGGCTCGTATAGACAGACAAAATCATTGTGTAACTTTTGTTTTTGGTTTGATTTGGTTCAAATGTCACTTCGTTGGTTCACACTTGCATGTTTCAGCAGCAGCAGGCAGCTGTAAGGAAGCTTTGATTTGATCCCTTATTGGGGAGCAGAGCAAGAGAGACACAATTTGACCTATGATACATGAAATTAGCATCTACATGATTTTTTAGCAGCAGCATGACTTTTAAGTTGTTCATTTAAGAAAAAAAATTACATTATGAATTTAAATAGGCACTCACTGAGGTAACAAGGTACAGGTGTGTCGTGTGTAGCAGATCAGGCGATGGCAAGTTTTGGAATGTTTGGGGGAATTTGGTGGACAGGTGATCTGATGTCAAGATGTAGAGATACATAATAAACTACAGAGGCCTGTGGAGAGAGACAGCTGCAGAGTGCAGCACAGGGGTGGTGTGACAACAACATCGTATAACCTCTGATAAACACAACATAAATGAAATTGTTTCAAAACCTCTGCAAAAGTTTAGTTTTTTGGTTCGTTAGTATTTATCTGTATTTGAAGCAGAGTGTGTTAGGACTCTTTTTGTTGATGAGTGCCAACTAAGAACTGACTGATATCAGCTTGACTTAAGAAAATCGACAATTTTCTCTTCATTTTTTTTCATGTTGAATTATTAATGTCATGCACCAAATAGACTTGACAATTTTTCAGTTGTAAAATTTATCTTTAAATAATCCAAAAAGAACAAGACTTAGGGTTCCAGGTTTAATACAGTAAGTTCTTTATTTAATTCTCATTTACACCGCATGGGAATTGTAGCAATTTAGCATGTTAATCATGCAGAGTGAAGAGTTTCTTGATATAACTCTATTCACATCACTATATAATAACAGAGAATGAGGAGAGGAAGAAGGAGGCAGGTGTAGATAGGTGCATAAAAGTATATTGATCCAATAATCTGTTTGCCGTGTAGCAAACGTACAAACACACAGTCTGAATCCTATTAGTGTGAAACAAATACTGTAATTACTCCATACGAGTATAATGTAGAAAAGCTATCATGTACCTGCTCATAATGTCATCCAAATGTAAATAATGTTTACTCCCTGACGGACATTTTTAAATCACATGCAAGCACCGTTACTTGTGACCCACTGTCAGACAACCTGTATATCAAGCTAACAGGTCCAGTCAGGTACAATACAGTCAGTAATAAAAGTTGCCCTCTCCCTCTTGCAATCTGATAAATAATCACTGCATTTGCTTCAGGCAGAAGCCTTGAGGGAATTAAGATCAATTCAATTCAGTAATTGTATGTTGATTAATGACAAGCTTTGTGCACTCAATAATATTCAGCCTAAGGTATTCGTATTTTCCCACAGGAAGCAATATCTGGATTCCTGTTCCATTATTTTTGAATAATCTTGACCCAGAACTGAAATATTGTAATTTTGATAAAACAATAACATATTCGATTGACACACTACAGCTCTTCACATGATGACAACAGTTAATTATGTTACACAAAAACTTCACTGATTTATATTGACCTCAGTCATAAATCGCGCTTTCTGTCATATGACACGAATGTCCCAATGGGATTGTGTTTTGTTTGCCTTCGAAAATTTACATCTCAGTGTGGGAGCTCAGACTTTGTAATGGATTGTCATTCGGATACCACAGCGGAAGTCCTGCAGTCTTCACAAAGCCTCTGTCTGACATGCTGCCAATGTGTAATGAATCTAAATTGTGATATATGTTCAACAATGTGATTTACACAGCTGTTAACCCCCACCCCCATCATCATCACTGTGGACCTGTGTGTCTTTCTTTGTGTTGTGTTATGTTATGTTGTGTTATGTTATGTTATGTTGTGTTGTGTTGTGCAGATAGAAAGCAAGGTCATCCTTGTCTGCCCTTGGTGGACATTGATGGCGTTTCACTGG
>JAQNCA010000002.1:6200851-6216577 GCA_029783725.1 Acanthurus tractus | reverse complement strand
TGTTGTGTTGTGTTGTGCAGATAGAAAGCAAGGTCATCCTTGTCTGCCCTTGGTGGACATTGATGGCGTTTCACTGGTGTTACCTAACAACTATACAGAAATACGATGTTTATTTGGAGACCACCACATCAGACCTATACACATACAAACACACAAACACATAAACATGGGTGATGCCAATGACACCAGAGCCATATCTTCCTCTCTATATGTAGAAAATCATGTATAGCAAAGAAAAACTTTACATTTGATCTGAACCTATTTTAAAGAAACAGCATCATTGTTCATTTATTTTTACATTTGAATTACAGTCATTCCAGAGTTCAGTGCCATTTGTTCTTATAAAGAAATTAAAATAAACTGTTTGCACACTGAGTCCACTGAGCTACACTTTATTGCATTCCTGTCAGTACACTGAGTGGTGGAACATGTTAGCACACATACCATTACCAAAATGCATACAGTCCATCTGTTTTTAGCTTCGTATTCTCTTGACAGGTCTCTCGTAAGAGTCTGATCTCTAATGGTTTCATTGATTGTTGGGTCCCATCATTCATCACCAAAGGGTCAATGTCCTACCTCTATCTAATGATGCTGTTCAAACATAAATCTCTCATCTTTGAAATAAATGTCCCAAGCAGATGGGCTCATGAACAAAAGGGCAACCCTGAGGGAACATTAAAATGGTACTAATTCATTTTGGACATTATTCACAGTAAAACTCTGCGTCCGCCCTTGGTACGTTATCTTGTTATATCATGATATATGCATGTAGTCACCATGGCATAGATTTAATTTCATATGCTTGCCTCTGCTGGTTGTTTGTCCTCTGGTCACCCTCCCTTCTGTGGTCAGGATGTTTGCAATTCCCCAGGTGCCACAGGGTAAATAAGTCTTAGGTTGCTGTGTCGCCATCATCTGACTTTTATTAATGAGCCAATCAATTCTTATTTATATCGCCCTTTCAATGAAAAACCTGGCCACACAACACTTAACAAATTAGCTGACCCAGGGTTGTGCATGTGGCATGGAAATGCTACTTTGCTTTTTCATTGGCATTAGTCAATGGCTGTTAAATAGGTTGTTAAATAAAATGTGTCAGGCAATAGCAATGAATAAATCAACTTTTCGCTGACATATACACACTAGTAGAGAGTTACAGTAGCTCAATTTACACCTCATAGCCAAATATATGTGGACAGGCCACGGCCTTTTGAGTACTTTTGGTCCGGGGTTGTTTTTCATAGTCTTGGTTTAGCTGGACCTGAATTTCTAATAAGAGGAGATTTTAATATTGCAGCATGAAAAGATAAGGGGGACCAAGTGCTGACAGGTGTGTACAGAGTACTGATGAACACCTCTGGGCACCAACTCAGTGCCTTTAGGTTGAACTGTACTGTGAACCCTGGGTTTTTCTCATTATCAGTGGCCTTCCTCACTGATTCCTTTTAAAGGTTGAATGGGAGCAAATTTCTACAGCCAGTTTCCAAAAGCTTTTGAAAAACAACCTTCCACCTTTTGACAATTCAACAAAAATAACAGCTTTTACATTGTTACTAATGCTGTTATTTATGTTCAGTGAATCATTTGTTGATGCTTTACAGATCAGTTATACTGTAGATCTGGTATAAGCCATAAACAAATCCCCCTGGCTAATGATTATTCTTATTTGTTAAAAAACAAATACAAATGTTTGTATAATCTTTAATGAATACCTGTGGGCTTTCTAAAGAGCCATTTAGTTAGCTGTTCTTACCAGTTGTTTTTGCACACTAGCCACAATTCTCTGCCATGATCAAATTAAAAGAGCTTCATGATGAATTAAAGAGCAGCAAACGCCAAGGGACTATCCCCAACTAGGCAACTGGCTTATTACTGGTCTATAAGGCATCTACTGGTCTATCTATCTATCCGTCTATCTATCTGTCTTTAGGTCTGTCTGTCTGCCAGTCTGTCTGTCTCTTTGTAAATTGACATAATAGTAGAAAGGCTAAAAAGACAAGGCTTCATAGACCATTAATTAATATTAATTGCTGTACTGTAGCTGCTAAGATGGTTTGAAGCAATGTGACTTTTTATGATGTTTAATTTTTTCCTTAATTTTATTTTCGAACTCACACTCATGTAGAGCTTCTCAAACTGAGGGGTGGGCTTCCATGGAGCCTAGGTGTTTTATCAGGAAAAGCCATGGCATGACAATGTAACCAGACATCACAGATGTTTTAAGAGACACTTAGATTGTAAAACATGAAACATTTTAATGTTTTCATGTAATGTATGGCTTTAAGAGAGCTGTAACAATGCATTTTATCATATCTGTTATGATGCATTTTTCTGAAAGAGCAGAGATCTAAGTATTAGTTTTTTTGTCTAAACCTCACAGAAAATAAAGTAATTTATTAGTCTGTGTGTCTGACTATCTGTCTGTCTATCTAGCTATCAATTTATTCAATGTCTCTCAAGTACCTACTCAACTGAGGCTCTAGATTGCCATCTAGTGATGCTCGGCCACTATTACACCACACAGCTGATAAACATCTCACAGCCTTGTTTTTACTCAGTGGAACATGTCACAATAAAGCTTTATTGACACAAGCATAAAAACAGGAGATCAAAGAGATGTTTTCTTTCAGTGATGTACAAAGTTTAATTGAGAAGAAGGTGCAGTTACATGACAGTGGTGAACTGATTCTATTTTATCCTGTAATATCCTACAGGTCCTTTCTTAAGGTTGTAAAAAACATGCCAGCAGGTTTATTTCTCCTTTTCTGAAAAATATGAATTGTGTATCTCGTGTGAAGAGTCTATACTAAATGATATTTCATCTCTCATCATGTCCATGTCTGATTGTTAATATTAAAATGTTGAAAGCTGATTTGCTATAACTCGGGAGGAACTGTTCATGCTTCAGATGCCCCTCCCATGCTTTTAGCAATATCAACACTGAATGTTACCCCTAATAACTGTTCTCAGGTCATGTGACCTCCTATAGAGCACTTGAAAATGTTTTAGCACTATTTTTATGAAATGTTTAGAATGAAATTGTTAAATTTGCTTACCTACAAACAATGGATTTTCATGGAAAAATAAGGCCATGATACTGTTGTTAAGGATGGTTCTTAATTGCCTTGTTTGCTTTATATTGCATCATCTCACTGAGTGCACTGCAGGCTGAATCTCAACATTGTCTGAGCAACAAGTGTCTCACTCAATTCAACTTATGCATGTTGTGTGATAACAATACAAAAATGAAAGTTCATTTAAGCACATATTGTTTCCATATGTGGCACTATCGCATCTGCCTTTGTGTTTCTCATGTACATAATTTGTGGACATATTTGCCAAAGAAAGAAGAGCCATTGAAACTGGGCTTCGTTTACATGATTGGAGTTCAAGCAAAGCCCCATAAAAAATTAACACATTGTGGCTTGGAACCAGTCATGCATGCACATTTTCATGTTTTATTCAATGCTTCATTTGTCTGAATAGAAGAAAAACACTTGTGGAATTCCTCAGCCGACTTTTTGTAGCTGCTGCCTGGTTTTGTAATTTTGCTTATTTAAGTCCTTAAATCAACCATTAAGCATGCCATGCTGCAGGTTCACTGGTTAATTGACAGGGAAGTTATCTGCAAAACTCTGAAGGGAGATCATCTGTAGTACTCAGTAAACACCAGGCTGATTTAATGACTCTGGTAGGCAAGCACGTTTTTTTCACTCTGCGAGATTCTAATTGATTATCATAGCGAAAATTTTGGCATCATAACACCTCAAGTCATTCAAGGGTATAGAAGTTATCAAGACACTATGCTAACCATGTGATAGGACTTTAACAATCTTGCAATGCTAACTCCCACAAAGTTTTGAAAGTGGTTTCAGTAAGTGCTAAAATAAACTCACTATTTAGAAAACAAATCAAGGTGATTTTCTCTTAACGGTTTCATACAAATCAATGCACGAGTAAAAGTGAAAACTAAGGGTCTCTCACAAATCTATACTCTTACATACATTTGTTCCACTAGTAAACACAACAGAAATGTGCCCAACTGATTTAAAGAAATGGCCCTTAAATAGCTATTTTTCTACTCAATTAAAATCATGATGGATACAAGGCAACTGTAATTGAGCATTGCTTGCAAAGTGTTACATCACAAACAAAAATGGTGATAAAGGACAACAAAGTTCTTTTTATATTTTTACCATCTTTGTTTATAAACAGCTAGTTGTAACTGTTCAGTTATTGTAAAACAGTCCGTAATAGCATAGTCTGCAACAACAGTCAGTCAGTTGGCTACAAGGTCTCATGTCAGGTCTCCTGTTGGCAACTGAAGCGTCGATGTCTTGCGGAGCAGTCCCTCTGGATCTACTTCAGTCCAGGCCATGCCCTCTCCCCACACGAGACCTCGCCGGTAAAGGACAGAGGTGAGGGAGCGTAGAGGTCGGAGTCTGTGTCTGATTCCCCCTCTGCTATGAAGGGTCTGACCCTGGCGCAGATTGAAGGTCCAGGTGCAGCTTCAGTCCCGACTCCGGCTCCCCCTCCTGAGCCCGTGAAGAAAGAAGGCCCAAAGAAGTCCTCCTTGGCCTGGGAGATGCTGAACCCGCTAAAGGAGCGCTCCAGTTCCTCATGGTCAACAGACGGGATGGACAGAGATGTGTCGCTCTCCACGGCGGTGGCATCCTGCTGACACCTCTGCCTTCTTTGGCGCCTCCTGCTCTGGGAGTTGCTCTCTCTGCCGCTGCCACCTGGGCCAGAGGAGGATCGGTCATGAATCGGCGCAGGCGGAGGCGGGAGGCGGAACAGGGTGGGCGAATGATCGCCGCTACCACCGACTGGCGAAGGGGTGTTGGCCACACTGCTGTTCCAGGCGGGTTGGCTGAGGGGGTGCTGCAGCTGGTGCTGCCAGGAGGTAGAGGGGCGGCTGTGGCTGCCAGAGGGAGTACCCACTGATCTCGCCACAGACCGACCCAGTAAAGGATCCCTCTTTTCGTTAGACCCCTCAGAGCACGGAACATCTGCAGCTGAGTATGTCTTCACCTCCTTTTCCTCTTTCACCACCTCTTTATCCTCCTTCTCCACCTTGCTCTCCTCCGGGCTGTGGTAAGGCGGGGCTGGATACGGCTCTTTGGAGTTGAAAAAGGCCTCTGTTTCTGAGCGAGGGATGCCCATACGCTGCACGTAGACATTGACCAGGAAATCAAGTTTCCTGTCCATACAGACCACCTGCAGGCAGAACAAAACACACTTTTAAGAATTTGTGTTCCATCAATAGAGTTAAAATATGCTAATCATCACAAAAAACATGATTTACAAATACTCTAATGTATGACCTTAATCTACACCAACTTGTAAGACATTCATACCTGCTTTTCCACTTTCACCAGACGTCCCATCATGCTCTGGTCCTCTGCAGCCTCCCCTTCAGCTTTAGGACCTTTACCAACTATCTGGTCAACTCTAGCATACAGGAAAATGAATATCTGAGATGAAAAAAATAATACTCTCTTCTGCCGAAAAGGTTTAAGCCATTTTATCAAACTAATGTTCATGATGCCATAGAATGAACTGCTGTTACATGGACATTAGATAAAGAATGCGTTTATGATGATGATACTCGCCAAGCTACAGATATGTTTTGAAAGAATAATGATGGCCTGATGCTTCAGCACTTTCTGCGAAAGTATTGATTTCAGGAAGAGTGTGGATGCATGCATTATGAGTTTAGGAAGTCTGTGGAGAAACAGAGTGAACAGAGAGGACATTTTGTCCAGGGCCAAAATGCATCACTTGGCATGCTTTTGTTGTGCTTCATGCTTCATTTCCATTGCATCCTATTGGGGGAGCTCTCCCTCTGTCTGAGAGAGAGAGAGCATCCAACACGGTCAAACCCCTGTTGAGTGAGGTCATATGACATGGCTCATTAACATTTACTGAAAAAGCAGCGGGATGTCTGACTTTTTCTTTTTTCTTTTTTTCTTTTTTTTTAGAATATAACAATATAATATGATTTAAACACTAAATTAAGTGCACAACATCCTAAAAATGTTGCATATCAAACTTTTTCTTAAATTCTTTTTTATATAAAATGTTTAATAGCATTTTAATTCAGGTGAATGAGACACGTCAAGTGGCTTGAACTCAAAAGTGGTTCCATCAATCAACTATCAAGGTAGCATGTTACTTCTGTTATATTTGGACTATGGCTTAAGGCGCATAATGCTGGTAAAATGGCCATTCTATGGGTGCAGTCTATTAACCTAACCTAGGACCTTCAGTGGACTTCTTATGGCGAGGTGTTGAAGGGGGAGGGGGCCCCACAATCATATCTATCCTGGCAAGGCACACAGAGACGATATGAGTGCAATGCAAAATGAAGCAACGAGGGAATCACATCAGCTATGGAGAACAAGTTTCAATATATTCCACACAAACACAAGACATTTGGTGAGTCTGACTTGCTTCGTGGATGAAAAGTGCATGTACTTCACTGTTGGAATATATTTATGCTACATATTAGACCTTTAGGGGATCATACTGTGAGGAGCTGGTTTGTGGGAGGTAAAACTGATATAAAAAACAATGTGAGTTATTCATCAATGTCAAATTACTGAAATGAATTTGTGATGCATTTAAAGCTGAAGAAGTGAACCATATTTTTGCATATTAAAGTTACTGATGAACTGAGATCTGAATGCAACACATGTAGTTGGACACATGAAACAGGCAAATCAGTGACTTGTTTGTCACAACATGTGTGTATTCAGTGACACCATTTATTACCAACACTTTATTACCAATACACATCTCTACTATGATGATCAATTTAAATACATTATTGAAATATAGAAGAAAAACAGCATGTTGTGCTTCCATGGATTCTGCTTATCAATCCAGACAGCTTACAGCAAAAGTGACAATCAGAAGAGTTTACATTGACTCAACCTGTGAATGAGTTTGGATCATTTAAAGTGCTGAAGATACTGTATCCTGTTAAGTGAGTGTGTACTTGCCTGGACTGCAGATTCTTGATGCGAGACAACATGTCCAGGTGACCTGCAGAGTACTGCTCGATCACATCCATGACATCGTAAGGTCGCAAACTCTCTTTGAACCTCCTCTTTGACACCAGAAACTTCATGATGCTGAGGGAGGACACGTTTTTTATAACAAGTGACGCAGAGACATAAGAAGGAGTTTTTTTACAGATAACATTTTGACTTAAAAAAAAAAAGAAAGCACAGGTGTTACTGATACCATTAACAATGGCTTTGTTTTATTCAAGTGGAAGTCATTAACAGTGTGACAATGAGTCAGCATGTATGATATCAGGACCAAAGACTAAAGCAGCTAAATGAAATTAAGCCATCAGTCTTTTTACTATTTATACCTGTGCTTTTCTCAAGGAGTCGGGAAGATTTGTTGGTTTCGGTTTCAGAGATTCAAAGTTTGCCACTTCATTCCAGCTTAAGGATACCAAAAGTACATGTTCACATGACCACAGTTAGTAAATCACAGCCCAGTGAACCACCTGCAGCCCTCACACCATCCTTGCTGTTATTAGCTGAGGGGTTAAACAACCGACTACCTGAAGATTCATGCCCAGAGGCCTGTGATTAACAAAACAAGCCAGAGGGCAGCCACTCTGCTGATTCAGAAGCCACCACATACTTCTAGTAGGTCATAAATGTTAATGGAGAGGGATTATTTCTGTATGAGTCTTAACATTGTTTTCTGGAAAAATCCTACTTCGCCTGTTAGTGTAAAGAATCTGCCTCATTAAAAAAGGCCTGTAATAACAATTTGACACAGCAGATGTAAAAAATGTAATAATTTGGTGTAACTTTAGCTGTATTTTCATCATTTGAAGAACTAATAGCTACACTAACATTAATTTTCTCTTATAGTTAAGTTTGACTATAACTGATTTTTTTTTTAATCTCTCATATTAATCATACAAATTGTATGACTGCAGTAGTTTCTTGCTCCATAAGATTGTAATCACATCCACGGATTTCAGTACAATAAAAATGATAGCAAAAACTACGAAAATAAAGGTTATAATCAACTAGAAATATTCTTTGAACACCAGAACTAGTAAAGTTTGGACAAAAGATGACCACAATGTAAAGGAAGAGACAAACAAAACAAAATATATTTGATTTTTTTGTCTCCAATGAACATTGCTAACCATAAAAATTGGGTATTTAAATCCTTACCAGATCGCCCTTATTGTAACCTTTAAGCCTGGTGGTAAGTCTTGTGTTAGAAACTCACAGTGGCAGCTCTTATCATCACCAATTTCCTCTCCTGGCAGGCTCGCCTCTACAGAGCAAAGACAAAGACATTCTTGAAGAATATTTAATCTGTTTGCACAGTATCCACAGCGGAAGCAGAGCAGAGCTGTTGCTTTTAGCTTTAAATGTGCAAACTTTAACTAAGCTTCCATTTTTGTTCTATTTCGTACGTTCCATGCCCACTAACAGGCTTCAATATTGGCTTATCACCTTCAAGACTTTGCCATGGAACCTGAGACAGATCTTTGCGCTCACCGTCCAGTCAGGAGGTAGCAGTCACACTATATGAAACACATTCACTGCTTATTTCCCTTTTTAACTCAACCACTTTTGGTACAGACATAAACTCAAAAAAACATGGCTAATATAGTCTGTTGTCCCTAAGAAATCTCTCTTAGTAGCCCTGTCAAGTTTCTTGATACCTGTTTCGGCCTGCTTGCTTTTACCACTCTGCCCATCACTGTGGGGGGACCCAGCAGTTGCTCAGGCTGAATTAACCTGTCCTTTGAGTCCCTGGAGCAGGTGAGCCTGGATATTGTTTGGAATAAGACGGTGCTCCATTTGGCCCTTACTTCAGCTAAGAGGCTGTAGAATATGTGCACCTTATCAATGTATCTTTCATCTATGTTTATGAGCCAGTTGAAGCCAAACTCATCTCTATCATCCGAGGTCATCATCTCTACCTTTAAGTCCAGGGTCTTTCAACTGAGCTCTTTGCTGGAGCCCCTAGATTGGGACCCCTAGGTAGGTGGAACCCTGTGACCTGACTATTTTTTTCTCTCACCCTGTCATTTTTGGTGTCCACACTGTTGTGATAGGTTTTTTCTTGTCCAGTTAAGGGTACATCACATCCCAAACGACCTTTGCCTCTGGTGGTAGCAAGTATGGAAGCCACAGAGTTGAAAGTAAAATGTGCAGCAGGTGTTGTGGATCCTGCTTTGGCACTAAGTTCAAAGATCCATCTCAGGTGTCCAGGCAGAGCCTCAAAGGGGACTAACAAATAGTGAAGCCCATTAGAGGGCTACACACATACTTATAGAACTAAAGTTACATCCAGTAACTTCGGTTTTCAAGCCAGGTAGCCAGTTTGTGAGCGGAGTGAGCGAGCTTTGTGGAACAACAGAAAAAAAGACTTGGTGCAGAATTGAAGGACAGTGCTGATGGGATAAAGCTTCATTGTAACCTCTAATGACAGTACTCGCTTCCCACCACCGATTAAACTCTGGATGAGCATTGTAACTAGCATGTTTAGTTTAGCCAGAAGGCTGATCTATGGGTTTGAATTATACAGCATATAGGCAAAGGTGTCATGCCCTAATAAATGCTTATCAGAAATAAAATGAAAATCTGGTAGGGAAAGTGAGATCTCTTCATGCAACGTAAAGCGATGCTTTTGGGTGTTTCGTCTCTTGGTCAGTCTTTGATTATCTTGGCACCACTTGACTTGAACCCACAATTAACTTACCCACAACACTAACTTGCCTACTTTTAATGAATATTAAGGCGATTTGTATGGCATTGTTAGGATCCTAACATATATTTTAAATCATAACATGCGTGTCTGTCAGCTAGTATCATGCTTCAGTATTTAGTCATCATTGCAGGGGCGGGGGTGGCTAGAGGGGTTGGGGGGGGGGGCTCATATAAGAAAAACACAGAAATAAAAAAGGGGTTCATGTCAAGTGAACAAATCTCAGCGGGTTTCAGCATGCAGGTTTCTCAGACCAGTGAAGCTGACTCGTCTTTCAATTATTTCCCCCCGTTGAAGCCAACCAACAAAATACCCTAATGTCTTACTTATTAAACCTTCAATTGCTGCAAAAAGAGAGAGAGGAGAGACATGGAAAAAGATTTGTTATGGATTCTAGCAGGATGACCATGGCAGACAAATCAATTCCAAACATGGGAACTTCTGGAGTCCACTGAATGGTTCTCTACTTCATGTTTGAAAGGTCTGGTCTCTCTTCTCTTACAACTACGCTTAATTAACTTCTTATATCATAAAGCTTTATCTAACAATACTATGAAATATAAATCTAGACATTACAGACTACATTAGAGTCGAATTAAAGACATGTCAGAATGACTTGTCTAACCTGGAGAACTCTTCAGTCCAAAGTCTTCGTCCTGCATTTCAATCAGCACTTTAACATGCCATGAAGCGGAAGAAGAAAACAACTAATGAGAATTGGTTCAAATTGTTTAACAAAAAGCAAAGAAATGGTGAAGTAGAAGAAGTATACTTGTTGACAGTGAAACAGTGGCCTGGATGATTATGGATGCAGTTGGGCTGTTTAACTAATGATGGCTGGACACTAACATCAAAGCCAATGGACCTCTGTCTCCCCAGCACAATGTCAAATACTGCATTAGTGTATTAATATCTGCTCCCTCCTAAATGGTTTGATATATGAAGGAGAAACTATAGAATAATTACCTGCATGCTACACAATCTGCACAATAACTGCATCTTTGAGAGCTTTGATCTCCATCAGTTAGGCTCCATCAACACCCTAGCTGTAAACACGCACATCTGGGGAGCAGTTGGTCTTGAGCTGGCATGGTGCCTGTGATGTAAATCTACGACTAAATTAAGGACTGTGGAAAGATCCAGTGACAACTGGGTGAACAGCAGTAAACTACTGTCTGCGTTTTTTGTCATAAACAGATGTACAGCCAACAGACTTAATTTAGAAAACTAGTGTTAACAAATGGAGTATTTTTGGCTTGTTAAATTACTGGTTGCACTGTATAGTTGTTGTTACCAAAGGCTTGTCGTGAGCTCAACAAACTTAAAATAGAGCAAATAGATCATTTATGCTACTACAGTCAATTTGCTATTTGTTATTACTACTACAAAAGTGGTGGTACTGACCTTCAAGAGTCTAAATGTATCAGCCCTGGTCTGAATTCTCACACTAATTATCATTCTGGTCTAGTGTTAGTCTGTACTGTGTCGAGTTCCCTCACCCTCTGAGTTTTGGCGGGAGGCGCTGCCCCGAACTTTGAAGGCCTGCTTTGGCCCTCTGTTCTTCTCATTGAAGCTCCAGCTCTTGGTGACCTTGCTGGGACTCGCTTCAGCCCCGTCCTCAGCCCCTGGAGACTGGGCCTTCCCCTTGACCACAGGAGCCTTAGAAGGACTCGGGAACACCTTGTCCTTAAGACTTGCCTTCCGACTACAGAGAACAAGACAAGGAAAATATTAAAAATGTACCTTTTTTATTTTTTTAAACAGCATTTAAATAAAGTAATATACAGCAACCTACAGTTTGCTTTGTTGTTTTAAGTGAAATATTTGGAATTTGTCGAACTCAGCACTGATGTGATAATAAACCTTACCTCAGCAGAAATGTAAAAAGGGCAATGTCCTACAGCAGAAGGAGCCATGTCCACATACGAATACAGTGGCACATTCAGTGGGTCAGGCAAGCAGCAGGAAGCTACAAGCAAGCATGCGTGGAAAGCAAAGTGACGGTGCGTGTAGAAAAAGGGAGAGCTGTGGTCTCATTCATTGCAAAATATGAACACAAATCATGCAAAATAATTCACCATCATACTGTTTACTCTGCTTGATACACAGGAACCAGTCAAAGGAAACACATTGTTAGGTACTCAGCAATATGCACCTTGCCTGCTGAACACAAGTTAATAAGGGCTGTAACAGCAAAAAAGGCAGCAAGCAAATCAACTGCATAAAGACATTTATAAACAGAAACCATGAATCAACTGTGACAGGGCGGTAAGAAAGGATGTGCATTTTTTTTAATAGAAAAGGTAAATGTGTGGGTAGATTCACTCTTAAGTTTGTATTAATCATAAAGCTTTTCTTATAAACATTATAGGCAGAGCACTTATATAGAACACTTTAAAAAGAAAACTTATTAGATTTTACTCTTTTTCTGTGATTCCTCTACCTTTACTTTGTTGTTTGTTGTTTGTTAAAAGAGGGAGAGGCACAGAGATAGGAATATGAGAGGACACACAGACTTGCAGTGCAGTTGTTAGTATCTGTGCAGCAACTATACCTAAGGGTTCTCGGACAGCACCCGCAAAGTCTGTCTTTGTGTGCATTTTCATTACTGGAGTGGTGGGCAGTAGAGGAGACACAAAAAGATAAAATAGCAGTGGATACAGTCAAAAAACAGCAGTGTGTGCCATACTGTGATGCCAGTAACACTTTATCCCAACTATAGTTCCTGTTACATTTGCAACCATCATTCCCACCAGATCATTAAGTAACACTCAAAAATAGTTTAACATCTCTGTCTTCTGTTACTTTTTCCACATGTAAAATGTATTTAGATGGCTGCAAGCATCTTTCTAATGATGATAAAGGGCTATTTTTTCATCACGTGGTCCTTTACAAACCATCTTAACATTTGTTGAACTAAGTTGTGATAAAGTGTTACTACATTCTCATTATTTACACTTGTTTCTTTTATCAAAAACAGTGTGAAATCAAGCAAGTGTTCAAAATCACTTTTTCCTGAGGTGATGCCGAAAGCTAGAGTATCAAAGAACAGCTTATTATTGAATATTTAATCAAGCTGCCAGTTGGGAGTGAGGCCAAAGTGAGCTGATCTTTGAGCACCATGTGAGCAAATGCAGCAAGACCGTTCTTGAAGGAGGCATTTTACACACAGTCACATACATGTCTCACATACAGGACTTACAATAATCCCAAACACACACAAACACAAGCTCACACATAAATAAACACATATACACACAAACGCACACTCACACAGACACATATCCAGTATACACACACTCCCCCAAGAAGAGTGTCTCAGCAGTAGCTAAGAGCAAAATTGAAGGAAGCCAAAGGAGGTGAGGAGAGACAAAAAAAAACCAATCACACCACAGACCTGGGACAGGTTTCTGTTTGAGACTCCTTCCTGTGAGAAGACAAGACAACAACTGTAACACAGTGATTTTCAGTCATGTATCGTTCCAGGCTGTGTTGGATAAGCTTTTTGCAGAGAAATCTCAAGTGAAGCTGCAGAACGGTAAAAGCTGCGCTGCTGCAAATCCAAATCATATATTAGATGAGACAAATTTTATATATTTATATGTAATATAATTATACACTTATATGTGAAAACAAATATCAGTTTAAACCTGCAATTATTTTATTTTTTTTAATGCAACTTGTTCATGAACTTGAAACACAGACCTGAAATATTTTCAACTTTTAGATTGGAATTATGAACTGATAAGCCAACACTTGCCTATTTGTTCATGTAAACACAAAGCAATATGTGTTTACTTGAAATTGAGTTTGTGTCCATTAGCCCACTATTCAATCTCTTTTAGTTCAGTTTTTGATCTCCATTAACTTACATACACCAACGTAAGTACATTGCTCTAGACATCACACCATGTTCATAAGCTAGAGGCTGAGTAGTCTGTCTTTCATTTGGTGCTTAGCAGGTAGTGCATAACTGGTTTTATCAGAACATTTTTGCCGAAAACAGCCATTTGCTGCATCCAAATATGTTGCTGTAAAAGTAAAACAAAACAGTAAAGTTGTAGACCGGACAGCCAAAACAATAAAAGACGCAGTAAAGCTCTGTGGAGCAAAGATGAGCCGCAGTCAGGTGATACTTTCCTGTGGCTTTGCCACTATAAGCAGCCCAGCTCACATTACACATAGTTATTTGAGCCTTGGTAATATTACAGATATTGATGAGTGTTGATTTAACATAGATGGAAAGTCCACATTATCATCCTGAAGATCTCATCATGATATCATCATCATCATCAGCTTACTCATCCTTACTGTCATGTTGATACCTGAATGACTTGCCCTTTAGATTCCTCAGCAGGTCCAGCTGATTCAGAGGCGGAATGAGTCTGGAAAAAACACAAAGAGCATTTTGTCATTCTGTCCAGACAGTTTCACCAATTTAGTGTTGAAAGGTTAGAACTTGCCATTAGGCATTAAAGCCAATTCCATTTAGTTTGGCAGTTATCTATTCAGCAGGTCATCAACCTTTCACTTCGAATTACTAGTGGGATTAAAATGAGCATGATGCCATTTTAAAATAGAACAGACAACTTCTAGACGCATAAAAAGCAGAAATCTGCATTTTTGAGAACCACAGCTTGTTTGCTGATTCATAGCCTTGGACAGAAATATGGTTGGGTAATTTTACAAAGTAGCCACTGGCAGTGTTTGTCTTTTGAACAGCATTTCAAAGAAGTCCAGGTGTCACTGCCAACAGCATCCTCGTCCACTGTAAAATTACCCTTATTGAAGCAGAAAGTGAAAAGTCACACCAGCATGCGATTCTCCACGACAGTCAGTAGTATCTGATTCAACAAGCCAGTTTGGAATGCAATACGACGAGGATACTCTGTAGGCTCAGTTTTCTTCTCAGCCTCACAGTTTTAAGAGAGATGGCAGAATGTGATATGGTGATACAGTTGTATTTATTGGAAACGCTGAATGCTAATATACAGCATTATTCAAAAAGTTTCACCCCTCACCTGTACATTGGAACAGCTACAGTCTGCTCATAAAAATCCCAAGTGCACACCAGATCTGTTCGGGAAAGGTTTGTAGCATAAAATCTCCATGCACCCTGGATGCCAGAAAACAATAAAAATATCTTTTTAACTTTATGTCAAAAAAGAAAGCAGAGATTATCTTAAATAAATGTGTACATTGTTTGTTTTTTTAAGCGTACCTGAATAAGGCCTGCTGCAGGGTTACGTCTCTTCTCAAAATGTTTCTGCCTGTGTTGCTCTTGAACTTTGAGGGCAAAGCCAGAACCCAGAATGCCCTATGTGGATTTAGAACAATGCGGGGATCCATTAAGTGATCAGTGATCTTTACTGACCTCTCCAGGTCAGCTGTTGCAACAAGAGCAGGATGTCTCAACTGTTTTTAAAACCCAACCACAGCAGATACCAGTTAGCAAATCCAAAAATATAAGAAAGATCACAGATTTTCACTTCTCTGCAAAGCCTTTTGGTAATGGAAATGTGAGTCAGAGGTCAGTGTCAAAAGACATGACTTTTTCCTGTTTACTGATTGCTGACAGCCTGAACATGTCTGAGCTGCACGCTCAAAGCTAACTGCTGAGTGTTGCATCTTCAAATCTAAAGTGTGACGTCAATACATCAGTGACTGAACTAACAACAGCAGAAGATGTGAGCGTTCTTGCTGGTGAGGTGTTTATTTAATTCATTTAGCTTATTTCGTCAAGTACCACAAAAATGTGATGTAACAAGCTGGCTGCTTTCTTTGCTGAGGAACTCAGAGTAAAAGACTGAAATCATATCATGAAGCTTGAATGCATGATGCCATATAAAGTACTGTCTTATACAGAAGACACATACTGTAACATTAAATGCACTGCTATTTCATTAAATTCAAAATGGCTGCATTCTGTTTGGGTTTCCAAGGTCTACGGCCCTGGTTCACTAA
>JAQNCA010000002.1:6180479-6193650 GCA_029783725.1 Acanthurus tractus | reverse complement strand
CTACATTTTGACAGAGTCGGGCTGTTGCTGTTTCACTGTCTTTCCAGCATGGATGCTTTCCAGTATCAGTGCTAATAAGTTAGCCATTTCTAGGCTCTAACTTCACACTGGCATACATACATGAGAATGCTTTCAATATTTTCATCTAAAACTCTGCCAGAAGGCAATTAAGGGCCACGGTAGTAAAAATTTCAATTATGAATTTAAAGCATTGCTGTATAATTTCCATTAGCATCTGTACTTATATGTAGCCCACATTTATTACAAAAATAGTTTTTGTTCTTGGCCCAGTAATAAAATGATCATTGTAGATAAACAATGTTTCAATTACTGATAAATCAGCATTCTAATACCACATGTGCCGCCAAAATAAGAGCTCTATGGTCACATACACAAACAAGCACACAGTATTTCACATTTCATGCAATCTGTTATCTCTGTCCCCAGTAAAGCCCCGCTTAGAGGGAAAATCACATTTACACTTGCACTCAACAAACAGCCACAGGCGCAACACAAACACGCCTCCACTTGTTGCCTGAATGATCCGGACGAAATCAGGAGCAACCCAACTATTGATCAATCATGCTAAGGGGACTGTTGTTGGAAGCAGAAAGCCTGCATTTCCTCCTGAGCTGCAGATAAAGAAACATTGATTTGCCCCTCTCAGCACAACATTGCCTTCCCAGACGCAGACATACTCATCCTGCTAAATTTAGACTGCGACGAACTCGAGGAGAGCAAATAAGGAAGACAGGGATTTTTCACTAAGCAAATCGTGCCTGTAAAGACTGCAGCGTCCACTCAGTGGGTGCCCCAGGGGGATGTTTGAGGGTGATGATGACTTTCTGGGGCCCTAATCTTGTGTAAATAAATACACAAGTGACCCTGCAGGTGTAGCTACCTGCTGTCGTTGTGTTGCTTATGAACCACAGAGGGACCTTGTACTGTATGCAGCAGCCACAGCCGTCATATCTGGTTAAAACCAAGAGGTTTTCATGTTTTAAAATATTAAATCTTCAGTTCTCATGCTGTATTTTGTGGATGAT
This sequence comes from Acanthurus tractus, assembly GCA_029783725.1. Classification (NCBI taxonomy): domain Eukaryota; kingdom Metazoa; phylum Chordata; class Actinopteri; order Acanthuriformes; family Acanthuridae; genus Acanthurus; species Acanthurus tractus. Next base: position 6,192,604 of record JAQNCA010000002.1, on the reverse strand, counting down.
AAAAGATATGCAGCTTATTCAAAAATTGCCAAAGAAAAAGTACATTAACAGCTACCAATCCTGCATCTTGTGTTCCATGTAGCTTCGAAGCGAAATGTGGAGTGAAAATTTGATCAGTGCAATGAAATACACAATACAATCAAATGTTGTTAAAACCTCCATTATAAAGAGATTCATGTGAGTTTGTGGATGAGATAAAATGTACAAGATTTACAAGTGTGGCAAATAGTTAGAGGAACAGCAGATTCTCTCTGTAGATTTATGGGTCATAGCTTGTTACAAAATTATTTACACAACCATTTTAATCAGATTACATTTTTATTTTCAACGTTTGATACCCCCAAGAAATAATGACAAAAACAAAGAGCCCTTTCATGGCTAAAAAGGGAAAGTAGAGAAGAAATCCCTCTTCCATGATCTAAATCAATAAATTTTGAGCAAAGAAGGGGAGTAGACAGAAGTAATAGCAGTAATAAACTTTCCAAAAATTTTAAAATTAGCAAATTTCTAAAATTTATATATATAAAAAAAAACGTTTCTGTCCTTTATGGAAGGCTATTTCAGAGATTGACAAAACTGAGTTTGTCGCTGCCACATGCCAAGCAACCCTGAAACACAGAAATAAATGCATATTTCATTGATTATTTTTAACCTGCATTAACTGAAACCACTTGAGGCAACAGGACAACACCTACACACAACACCTACAGCTGACCTTTTAAAGGCAAATGCACACTTTAAGCAGATAGGGAGAAGTGCCTCCACCTGATTATTGTAGGTCAACATCATGGTCCTTTTAGCTCTGTTTTAGGTCACAACCATCTTCTGAGGGAAAAGTCTGTATCACAAGCTTTGTCCCAGCTTTGTCTATTTGCTTTTGTGAGTTGGGGAGACAATGTAGAGCGGGGACTCTGTGTTGATTAAACAGCGAAATGAGGTGAAGTGAGGCAGCGCTATGCTAAGATGCTATAAGGCTCTGAATTAAAAAAAGTATTGTGTGCAGCAGTAACAAAGGGAAAAGACTTAATAAAGTGACTCAGTAATGTTGGTTTTCTAGCAACATTTATCAGAGTTTGCATACTTTATTTAACATTAGCCTAGGCTAACTGGTTGTTCTCAGGAAAATAAAGGTTTTAATGGCAAAAAACCCTGTAGTGTGTTTAGTTCAGTGCATTTTGTAGGAGCTTTCATGTCAACATCATGAAGGACAACATTATTAATTATTAAAATATCCTAACAGCTTTCTGGGGCCTCTCATCACCATCACTGTGGGACCCAATCCATTTCTAGCCATAACCCAACTCCAGGACTCAGCATTCAGATTTCCTCCTCTCCTAAAACAGACCACTCGATCACATCTCAGCAGCTTGGCAGCCAGCATCTGTCTGCTACAGTCCTCTCCTTATTTCTCTCCCCTTGTTCGTCTTCAGCTAAACAGCTCAGCAGAATCGTGAATAACTGGACCATGTCCTCAATCTGTCTCTTTGAATCACTTACTAAAAGTTTTACCCAACATTTTGTTTTCACTGATTGATCACTTTCTGAACTCTTTCTTTTGCCCTCCTTTCTTTGCAATCATCTTCACTAGCGTTCCTCTGTTCCACATCGGGGGTCTACTGATGTATCTTGACTTGGAACAGCTGCAGAGGCCTTTCAATTTTCTCTCACAGCTGGTGCTTACTGCGAGAGATCACACTGAGGCTCCGGTTCAAGCCAAATCACTGAAGATACAAAAGCTATGATTTCTGTATCAGTGCAGGAACATACACTTACTTTGATAGATCGGAAAGGATGCTGAGCTGTAGCGACAGAGCAAAGGCTGACAAATAAGAAGTGTCCCCAACAAACTGTCTCCTCTTTGAGGAATTTGTGTCAACAAAGAACAGAGACACACTGCAGCTGCTTTGCCAGCTCGCTGTTGGACGGTGCCTGTGCTGTAAAAGTATTTTCACAGTTTTTTCCTCCCCTCCACTCTCAAGAACTTAAAATGTTCAAACCCAGTTACAGTGCACTGAGTTTTACAAGATGCTAAAGATTTAGATCTCCTGGAACAAGCTAACTGCGAATCACTCTGTCCCTCCCCTTTGACGGATGCTGGAACAGTACACGAGGGGGAAAGTGGCCTTGGTTTCAGACAGCTAGACAGATAAAGTGAGAGAGGAAGAGAGACAGGAGGCAGCAAGACAGAGAGTACTCAGGATGGATATGTTCCACTTATTGATCATTCACACATGCATTACAAATGAGCCCGAGGAAGTAAAACACCTCCAAACATTTCAGGAGGACACCCATCAAATAGAAATAACTGTCGTCTGAGCAAGAGCACATTTTGCAGCGCAGTTTTTGCAGGTTCAAGGCAGCCGTGTCATTTTGTTTGCCAGACGGTGTTTTTTGAAGCAGAGATAAGTTGAGGAATGAAGGGAGGAGGGAACAGATTTGACTAAAGTCAGCACATGATAGTTTTATAAATCAGCTTCCTGAAAGAGTTGGGGGATTAAATGAAGTGTGGTGGCTATGAATAATGCATAGAACAGCCAAATGCAACAGAGGCAGTGTTGTGGATACTCTACACAGATGTTCTTTCTCAGGATGGATGGCACGGTGTGAACTTTGTGTGAATTTGTGGTAACTGTAGGTGTGTCACAGTCATGTGAATGGGCTTTCCAGAGGATTCTCAGCAGAGGATTTTTGGCAGCACACATGCAACTGACCCTGTTGTAACTAGGTTGCTTGGGTTAGTTTGGCTTCCAAATGCTGTATTATCCTATAAAAAAAACATCTCTGCTGCCTGCTCTAGATTCAACATGGATGAAGCTCGCACCATCGCAACACTGGTCAATAAGGATCTCCCAAAAAAGCAAAAAAAAAAAAAAACAAGTGGTGAAGAATTAGTTTTAGCTTGCTGCTATAGTATTCAGTTAATATTTCAAAAGCACCCTGAGGGCCTGTGTGAGTGTGTGTGTGGTTTCACATTAAAGCAAAGGCTTACTTCTGGGCATCCAGCCGTCTCTGGGGGGTCGATATGCTGTGCACAGTGAATTCCTTAATGCTATGGCCATTTCAACTCCTCACTACCAAGCATGCAGTATCACTGAGTCAGAAGGATTCAGGCACGGCTGAAGGGTAAACTACCAACTGCAGTTTACCCATCTTTTCATTTGGAGATAAGAGCTTATATTTTTAGGCTACATGCTGTAATTACCATCTTTCACCCTAAAAGGCAGCAGAAATCTTTTTCAAGTTGCGTGTTTTAAAAGGAACTCACTGATTTTACACAGAAAGTTCAGTTTGCTTGTAAGTGGGAGAACTACACAGGTTGTGCAAACAGCTGAATAATGTTTTCTGTGACTCTGGACAACAACAAAAACGGATGACAACATATTTTTAACAGAAAGTCTAGTTGTGGGCGGCTGTGAGACAAGGCGGGTGTAGCTAAAAACAATGTTGGTTGCATTATGGGAAATGTAGGATCTTAGTCTGTGTATCTTTGCTTCTGCTGCGCATATTCTACACATATTCATGCTCCTTTTTTTATACAAATCTGTCTCCTTGTTAGTCTCTCAACTTTTCTGAAGTGCATCAATGAATTGCTGCAGTATCACATGGGAGTGTACAAACTAAGGGATGTTTTACCCCCCCCCCCAAAAAAAAAATGTAGTCACTGGGGGCTTGCATGATCAGAGGTCACACATCACTAATATGTATTTATAAAGCCATCACTGGATTCTATAAATTAATTTTAACCAACTGCAAAAGGCAAAGCATCGCGTTCTCGCCACCAGAAGCTCACAGACTGTCTGGTTTCTCGCCGTAGTATCCAGAACACTCCCTTCGCCTGCACAGATACTGTCGGTATGTGGAGTCCACATGACTGTGCAGTGCTGGACTGCAACGTTAATTACTGAAAGTAGTGATGCGGCGCGGAGCTGTCCACAGACCGCGGTGCTGAAACCCGATGCTGCCGCAACACATGGGGACTGGGATCAGTGAAAAACAACGGTGTGTGAAATGTGAGCGCATGTCAAACATACGTGGGTTGCAGGAATGTTTTACAGCATCAACAGTTCAAAGCAAAAAAACAACCTGCCAGTATGTCGGAATGACATAAGCATGAGTTGCAGTATTAAGAGTTGAAGCAGGAGTTATGCAGGTGACGTGAGACCCCTCCTGTAATCACACTATAGCAGCTTGGCAGCATTAAAAAAAAGGCTTAAAGCTTTAATGCGCCATCTGAGCCATGCAGAAGGAGACACGAAACCCGCAAAACTCCAAAGCAGCTCCCCCCCCCAAAAAAAAAAATCCTCACACAGTAACCGCGGTGTGTCCCAAAGTAAAAGGCCACGATGACAGAATCAACATGCGAGCATCACTTACACATAAGCGTGATAGATGAACGCCCATCCCCGCGGTCTCTCCAGCGCATTATAGAGGAAATTCTGTAGTTTCCGATAACTGGCATTTTTCTTCGACGGTCTGGGTCTCCCGGCTGAGATGCTGGACCTCGGTCTGCAGAGGATGCCGCTCCGTTTGGTGCTCTCCGAACCGGCGATGAGAAGCGCCCCATCCCTGCTGGATTCAGGAGCCCCGGGGTCCAGTCCAACAAACCCGACTTTGTGCTTCTTCTCTCCGGCTTGAGTTGGGTAAACCCCGCCGTTGAGAGATTTCTGCACCATTCTAAAGTCGAGACGACTCTAACGAGGAGTTGTCCGTGCCCTTGCCGCGGGGATGCATCACCGGTGCTGAGGGGTGTGTGCTGCTGGTGAATGCAGTCGGTGTCGGTCCCCTTAGAAAACCAATTGCAATAACCACGCGAAACTGCACAGTGCAAGCTTTTACCTTACCCCCTTCCGGCCATTTGACAGACAAGGCGAGGAGAGAAATGCACATGATTTTCACTCCACAATCTAATCACGCTGGCCATCAGCAATTTAGAGGCTCTCTGCAGTCATTTAATGGCCCAGACAGGCATGACTAGCACCACAAAGTTAATCTGATCATGAAAGCAGCCTTACTGTGGTGCAATAACATCTGGTTTGTCAATTAAGAGCATACTATCAAAACAATTACAAGTTGTTGATTAGAGGGAGATTGTTATTAATGTTGATGGGAAACGGTCTTGTCCTGTTTCCAAAGCATTTATCCTGAGGTAACCTTCCATCCTCTCCACTCAAGTCCAGTATAACGGCTGTGAGGAAGACCTTCAGTTGATGCTGCATGTTCATATAATATTTATAATGTGGAGATTTCTCCAGGCAGAAAATGGCAGATAAAACTGTGTCAAGCTCTGTTTTAAGGATCTGCATTCTCTGATAAACAAACACAGTGCTTTGATATCTGAAAGTATATTTTACCATCACTTAGACAAATGAGCCCTCACTGAATTTATGGACACTGAAATGCAAAAGGATGTTGAATAAACCGCTACATAATGACTCCATGATACACAGCTGTATGTTCTAAATGAATTCAGTTTCTTCCACAATAAGCATCAGATGAGCTAGAGAGCAGGATGTGATCAAAGAGTGTATGTTCAGTGACTTAACGCAAAATAATGAGTAAATGGACTAAAAAAGAAACCACTTCAGTTGGAGGTCCAATCCTCCAGTGGCACTTAGTAACAGCCTGATGATATGGTGTGTGCAGACGAAGAGAAGTAATAATCTTCTGAGTCACTCATGTGAAACTACAGTCAAATTTGGTCAAACAAAGGCAACATTAACATGGGAAGGAAAATTACAAGGTGAACCGTTGACAAGAGGGAAACCACCTCAGATGTAGTTGTGTGTGTGAGAGTGTGTGTGTGTGTGTGTGCACGCATGCGTGTGTTGACATCTTTTATATTGAACACCACTTAGTAACATTGCTGCTCCACTGAAGACCAATCTGCATACTGAGAACATTTTATTTACTATCTTGTTAAGATTGCATTTACAATTATAATTTTAGAAAGATTCAACAAAGATTCTTTGTACAGTTATTTTCAAGCAACATAAAATTGCAAATAAAGTATATACAAGAACATTAGAATAATGTAAATACACGTGTAATCAGTGACATATTTGCTTGTCCAGCTACACCAACATGCTGCAGTCATTAGCTAATTTAAACCGGTGACACATACTTAAAGCCAGGCTATGACAACTACTCCTGCTTTCTGAGCTTACATAGTGTACGCTGCTCTGATTAAAACCAAATTTGATGAGAGAAATTATAACATCTATTGGTTCTCATATGGCAAAAGATGGATGCAAATTTACAGTGGCAATGCTAGTGCTAATGGATGTGCAGAGGCTATTTCAGCATGCTAATTTGGAACTAGACAGCTTTTAAATAAATAAAAAGGACTAAGTGATCCGTCTAATGAATGCAGCATGTCCAGACAGATTCTTGAAATGCTTGTCGAACCCATTAAAAAAAACAACAAGTCGTCAGTGAGGTTACAGTCAGCGAAGAGAAACGGCTTCTCTTTAAATACAGTCATGAATAGAAAATGTTTTATATACTATATTATCTCCATAAAAATAATCCAATTTAACTTAAGCATTACTCTGCTGCTGCAAGACACATCCTATCTTTTTCCCGGACATTGTTAAAGTTTGTATGTACAAGAAATTAAAACTTTAAGTAAAATAATGTGACCTTGTTTCAGTCACTAAACGATCCCTTTTGTTTACAAAAATTCACAAACTGCATACAGTACTTTTTGCTAACACTGCAAATTCAATGGACCAATAGTTGCGCTTATCTTTATACCTACAGTGAATACAGCGGTTTGAAGACGATGTAAAAACCAATTTAAAAACCTAAAGAATGTCTTAGTTAACTGAAGGCAATACTTCAACTAGTACATCTGAATTAATATATTAATAATTTAACAATGATTTAATATCTCAACCTGTTGACTTGGCTGCTAATTGAAAAACAACCTTGTAAATTTTGCTTTAGCTTTCTTTGTCCTGATTCTAATTAGCTAGCCCCTGTTCATCTTCCCTCTCTGGCTCTCCCTGAAGATCAAAGTAACACTTGCTGACATGATAAAAGTCCATACACATAAATAAAATACACAAGCAATACGTCAAAATAATGGCATGCCATTGGTCCTTTAAATACTGTTCAATATGTAGGCTGGAATGCTTGTAGATTTTTTAATACCTGATATAGTATAAGTGAGGGATACAAATGCTCCTTCTGGACACAATAAATAACTATCCTTCATATAGTGCAGTAATACAGTACTCACACTAAACCTACAGTAATTGCACAATAACCACATGCAAGCCCCCCTCCCCAGATTATCCATCTGTCCCTCAATCCCTACTTCCACCTCTCTGTCTATTCACTAACTTTCTGCATCTATTTAGCCAACTAACATTTTTGAATACCAGAGTAATCACAAGTATTCTACATCACTTGGGTCCAAACATCGAGCCCTGGGGAACACCAGCCCGAACAGAGAAAGAGACAGCTCTGTGGAGTTGCAGTCCAAGGCAAAATGGAGAACATTTGTATTTAAAATGACAGTCAGCTACAGGTAGTTTGGTTAATCCAGTTAATAATAAGAGCTTGGTTATGAGCATGATCACTGTGGATGCTTTTTTTTTCATGAGCTGTCAAACAGGCATCTCCCTTTCACTTTTGCTGTGAATATTTTGCACCAGTTGTCAAGTCATTCATGTCTGCTTTGTGTAGACAGACAGTCAAAGCAGTAATACTTCTATCAGGGGGTGTTCCCAGTTTAACAGAACATGACTAGTCTTGAGTTTCAGCTTGCATCAGTCTCATTGTAGGCGCTCTCCAGTAACTGAAATGAGTCATTTTTAAAGTCTTGTTAAGCCTGCATGTTGTACTGAAGACTCTAGTGGTATCCATGGTGGAATGATCCCTGTATATCTGGGGCAGTGGGGGGAAGGGGGGGCAAGGGTCTTTCCATTGGCAGTGTCTCTTGGAAAGAAAGCAGGGAGACTTTTCATCCCTCATATCTTCCTGTTCCACATTCACCCTTTTTCTGATGAGGTCTATGGAGTGAAATTTTTTTTTTTAAAGTTCTCCATCCGAGGGTGGCAAACAGAGCTTGAAGAGTCTGTTTAAAGAGAAAACTTAGAATAAGTATCCACCATGTCAAAGACCATAACTGGTATAATGTATTGATGGTTTGGGAATAGGCAACTGGACAAATTTTTTTCCTTACCTTGGAAATGATGGAGGCATCTGGTCCATTACCTTGAGATTTTTTGCAGAGAGCTCAACTCTCGCTCCCTAGTAAAAGAGAAAAAAGAGAAAAAATATATGCTGTAAGGGTAACATTGATCATCACAGTCAGCTGAACTGGCCTGAATAACTTAACATATAATGTCTTCTTGCTGTAATTCAGAGATGTAGAAGGCATGTATGGTTACTTTAACCATAATTTCACTGAGTCATTTTTGATCAAAATAGTTATTCTAACTGTAAATGTACTTTAATTCGGGCCAGTTGATTAGCAGCATTTATCGTTTTATGTAAAACTGTACTATGACAACATGATCATACCATGTTACCATCAAATAATGTCGTCCAAAAACATAATTCCAAACAAACTGTATCTGTATAGTAACAGCGCCCCTGTGTTTACTAAAGTTAGTTACATGAAAAGGAACTATATGTCAGTGTGTAAGTCAAACAGAGATGAAATGCCTCTGAAGTTTACCTGTTTGCGCATGATATCCATGGTCTGCATGATGCAGCGCGGCATGAGGCCGTGGTTCCTGGCTAAGATCATTGCCTGTTCCAGGGTCACATTTAAGGTGCACCTGCAGAGAAAAAAAGGCTAAAAGTCAGCGCTGTGTGAGCCTCTGTAACAAACACACTAATGTCCATATGTGCACCTGCTGGACACCTCGAAGCAGAAATGAATTCAGACACTGAGGCAAGGCTGCGCTTTGAGGTTCAGTGGAGCATGTCATCCCCTCTGCTCTGTGTTAATCTTTATCTTAGCTGACAGTCTGGTGTTGCTACACAAGCGGTATCATAATGTTGGCGTATTGGCAAGCTGACCTCTGCATGCCTGTACCACACATGGTGATGTGGCAGGCTCCCAGGCGGTTACACAGCTCAGAGGACACACACAGCACGCTGACACCTGACGGGTGGCCCTGGGCACTCGAGCGCACGTTGACGTAGGACTGCATAAGCCGACAGAGGTCGTCCAGTGTGTTCAGGGGTCGCAGCAGCTATTAGGAGAAGACAGTAAAGGTTGGAAAGGGTCAGCGGTTACATAGACTGCTGACATGATTATAAATACAATACAAAAACATAGCCATCTTACCAAGTCATATAGACTACTATTGAGTGTTAAAATTTGCATTCTATAAACCAAGCATTGAAAAAGTCAATTGTTTCCTACATAATTTCTTCTGTTCTGGTAATTATGTGAAGCTAAGTGACACTTTAATTACTTAAGAAGAACTTTTTAATGTAACACAGTAATATCAACTAAATTTGAGAAAAGTAAAACAGAAAAAGTTCATTTGTATTAGAAACAAGCAAAATAATCTCCTACTTCTATTGGTATCTTTCAAATATTTCATACTTGAGTAACAGTGACTGACTTGTTAAGATGGCCAATCAGCAGAAATAGTGGGAAAACCATCAAAGATAACACACAGAGAAGTTAAACTCCTTGCAGTCTTTGAGAATAAATCATTCTATATTGAAACTACTGTTTGCTATTCAGTTTTAATCAGTGGAATCTATTTCAGCTACAGTCAGTTGAGGACACTAGGATCTTCAGGTTCATAAGTGTTGAGGTTAGTTGGAGTTAATGGGGGAATCTTGATGAGTGGGGGGGTTTTCCAGTGGAGGGAACATGACACCAGTTCATCTTACTTTTGAAATGCTTGGTTGAAGGTCTCTAACTTCAAGGCCCAGTATCTGTGCTTGCATTTATATCCAGTCACAAAATTATATAAAAAATGGACTTATATTACAAGAAAAGGATTTAAGTTGTGTGATAAAAGACCATACAGACTGCAATGTCCACAGAAAAGGCAGTAAATGGGAAATAGATCAGAATAAGTGTATATTTACCTGGTCTATCTTCATTGCTGTGGTGTTTGAGTCCGTAGGGAGATTGGACTTCTCCAAATAGAAAGCCCTGTCAGGACAAAAAAAAAATCTATTTCAGTTTTTATAACTCTCCATCTCCTTTGGAAATCTACTGATTTTTTTTCTCCTCTGACTCACACTGTGTGAGAGCTGAGTCATCTGGCATCTAGAGTACCTCACTTTATAGAATATGCATCTGCTACAGTAAATGTTTCATCATTTATTGATGCTGCGCGAGTTATTACGTTGAAATTACTGTGCACATATCAGATATCATGTCAACATATTAACAGGCTTTTAGAGGACTTGAATATGATATAAAGCAATGAACAATAACAATAACATTTTATCTTTCTAACTTCAAAATGCTTTGAAATATACAAGATTTTACTGTAAACATTTTGTTTTTGAACATCTTACACTGCAGAAATTGTCTAAAATCCATTGTGCTATTCTCAAACAGAGATACAGCGACTATGTTTTGACCCATTAACCACATTTACAACAAAGTCTTTATGACACATGATGATGTTTGACAAGTAAGGAGCCTTTTGGGCAATTAGCAAACCTTTCTTGTAACCAACAAAATCCTATTCATCAAAATGCAATTTTGTTAGGGGCAGAATTAATGAAATGGTACAGTTGTCACCTTAAAAGATGTAGACCTTGAAAACAGTAAAATTTACACTCAAACAGCAGTCAGAGCGTAATTTCTGCTTGCTTATGCAACACCACAGAATGAACTCTCCCTTTAAGGTGAAATATATCCTGAGTGCTAGTGAGTGAGCCACTGGAGGGCTGTGTTGCAGTGCACAGCATAGTGTACCTGAGTCTGCGGTAGTAAGCCTTGACCTTCTCTAGTGAGACAGCATTGGTGCGCTGCTGGAACTCCTCCATGGCTGCGTAGTCCTGCTGGGACACTCCCTCTGGACGGTCGAGTGCTGGATAAAACAGACAGAAGGCATTGAGATGAGCGCACACAGGCACACACTTATAGGATCGCTTATTCACATGCCCACCAACTTTCACCCTAAACTTTGAAAACAATCATTATTTCTTAAACTAACATGAGCATCATTTTAATGGTAACTCTAAACACCAAATCCATCCAATTTAAGTGGCCTTGAGTGTATTTCTAACATTGATTGCACGTGTTCTTTTGAAAAGTGAGGACTTTAAAAAAATCTCCTTCTATTAAAGGAGTTTTCCATCTGTATGTGGGCATATGGTGCTCTCAGGTATACCCACACACTACAAACTGACATACTAACTTCAGTATCTGCAATATCACATGGTGGCCCATTACACCTCAACCTGCAGAGAAGATAAATTACCAGTAGGTGGCAATGTTCATCCACTGATCGGTGCTGCTGAATGGCTTGCAGCACTTTGTTCCTCAATGAAGTAGATGAGAGAAGTATGAGCTCTCTCTTTGGGTTAGTGTTCCAACTGGCACTTATCTATGGAAAATTAATGACTATTTGGCAGACAGGCCTGATGAATAATGCAATCCATTCATACTAGGCCAGCTGAGACTGATGGAGAACTAAGAGGAGCATTGCAAAAGAGGAGAACGTAAAGGCAGGGTGTTTCAAATGGCCAATAAAAGCCTTCAATCTAAATCAATAAAAACTATCAGGAAATGTGAAGGTATGGGAACCAGCAAATCACACTAACAGTGTTTTTAAGTGATGCCATTCAACGTAGTGTGTATATGATAAGTTTTCATGTACTCTTTTAATGTGGCTGCATGTCTTTGAATGAATTAAGCAGTAATTTTTTTACTTTTAATTTGATAATGCCTAAAATAACCTACAATTTTATGCTAATTTTTTTTATCTTTGTTAAACTTATTATATTCAATACTTTTGCTTTGGTACTTAGGTATAGTTTTCCAAAAGGAACGCCACATTTCTCTACACTCTGTCCCCCCGGTTTTCTCTTCAGTTCCGCTCTCCCACTCTGCTCAGTCTCACCCTTGGTGAAGAGGACGGTGTGGAGCTTCACGCTGCCTCCGTTTTGCAGCCGACTGGGTAGCTCAC
>JAQNCA010000002.1:6157217-6180379 GCA_029783725.1 Acanthurus tractus | reverse complement strand
CTCAGTCTCACCCTTGGTGAAGAGGACGGTGTGGAGCTTCACGCTGCCTCCGTTTTGCAGCCGACTGGGTAGCTCACTGAAGTGACAGCTGTCCAGGTACAGGGTGACCCTCAGGGCCTGCCGGCTGCCCTCCACCTGGTAACACACTGGTGTGTCTGCAAAATACAGACACAAGCAGGCCGGACATTAACAAAGACTGTGCTATTATACTTTTGGCTATCTAAGCAACTTCATGTTGAGAAAATCTTCAATATACATGCTAGTATGTCCATAAGCTGATGTGGCTAAATGCAGTAGCAGCAGACAAATTCACAGTGATCAATGTCATAAATGAGATTAATACACTTTAAAGGAAACATAGTTCAAGAGATTGATCATTGACTTGATTATGAGAGGTAAGGATGATTTTTATGTGTTTTTATGTTCAAAAACATTTTTTCAAGGTTTTTGCATCTAAAGCAAATGTGGTTTAAAAAGAATTTATTGTTTGTGGGCAGAGCAAATCCCTTAATAATTCTGTAAACAATACACGAGTAATAATGTACAAGCTGATTTCACCAAGCATTTTCTGAGAGTGGCACATGAGCAGCTCTCAGAAAATGGAAGCGATGACCTTTTACCAAGCGACCCCAAGGGTTAGTGCTCTTTCCTGGAGAACCCATCAAGCCATAATCCTGTGGAATTGGCAGTGATTATTGAGGCTGAACTCAGGAGCTTCGGGCTCTGCGAAGCTTACATGATACTAACCTACCTACAGTACAGCTTTCAACTTGCTGAAGATGCTATTAGCAAATCAATACTGTCCAATGGAAGCTGCCGCCACAAACCATATGCCTGCACTGCAGCAGTCTGAGCAGAAATTGCATCTTCAGCAAAATTTGTCTAAAAATTTTTTTTTTATCAAGGTGCAAGAGTCAGCATACTCTATAAATCATTACATGCTGCATATTTCTGCACTATTAACTACACAATCAACATATGTTGCATGCATTGATTTGCATGCTTTTGCAAAGTGCATGCATGTGTGCACTGAATACTTTCTGCTGCCGAGTGTGAACCTGTAACAGCATATCCCTGCTTTATCCATGGCTTTGCACCCTTAAAGCAGAAGTGCATGTTGTGCTTTTTCCTTTGAGCGGCAATCTCTGCTGGCCATATTGAGGCTGCTGAAAAGAGACCTGATTGAGGATGCAGTCCTCCTTTGTATCTGCTAGCTTTAAGGCTTTTGGCAGCCGGAGTGTCTTCAGTGAACACAGACACTGAGGTTATTAAAGGCAAAAATACACCCAGGTCTTAAACTTTAAATACATACACTCATGTCAAGATGCTCACAGTGTCGACTGTGAACCACCTGGGAATACCTTTACTTAAGGTAACTGCAGCACACTACTGAATTCAAATGCTTACTCTAAAAAATAAATGTTGCAACGTAACGCAGTTTGACAGGACAGAAGTGATGAAAAACCACATTATCATTTTCATTCCCAGAGAATGACAGAATTTCTCTATACTGCAGCACATGCTGCCGTTGGTGTAAGAATATTACGTATGTGTAGGAGTAGTTAAAGGTCCTTTTTGTGTGTATCTATGGCTGCTTCCTTCATGTACTTGTAAGTATTTCTTTGTCTCAGAGCAGCACTATAGTTTAAATGAAGCCTGTCAGAGTCTTTTAGAAAAGTACCATTTAATCTTTAATACAACGACAATGTGGATGAGACTCTGCCCTTGTTTAAGATGATTTATAAGGCCATTATAGTGTTGTTTTGGCTCTCTTTTCTGTTTCTCTCCACTGAAATGAAAATTGAATCTTAATCTGAAAAATGGCAATTTCACCCTCAATAGCTGCCCAATCCACATAATGGAACTTTATTCAGAGATGGTCAAATCATACAGCTGCTCATTAGCAGCACTGTGGTTTGAATGAACTAAGTCAGCCTTTGTTGATAGAGTTTCTTACTTGCAACCAGGCACTCATCTTCCAGTTGCCTGAAGAACACAGTGACTTTGTCCAAGTCCAACAGGGCCGCCTTGGTGTCTTCCAGCATGGTCCGTTCCTCTTTCTGCAAGAGGACAGAAAGAAAGCTCAGAGGTCACACCGGGAACACAGTTCTGATCATTTAAAGACAGCTGCATGGCTAACCGGTCATAAAGACCCAGATCATACCACAAACATGGGTTCAACAGGACATCCATTACATGTTGTTGTTTGCTCAAAAACTGCATTCGATAAGGCTTCCAACATAAAAAAGCTAAATTTCAAAGCCAGGCTGCATAAGAAAACCCATTAAATGAAAACAGAAAACCTGTTCTCACCAGGTGTGGCGCTAATGTGGACTGGAAGTGCAGCAGGACGCCAATGGCAGATATTTGCTCCAGCCACTTGCGGCTGGTCTCTTTGCCGTCTTCCTGGTACTCGCCAGCATTGTTGAACCGCAACCGCAGTGCCGCGAGCAGCTGCTCCGCCAGCGTGCACAGGGCACCCGTGGCCGCCTGACAGAAGATCACATCACGTCGCAGCTGCAGTGACGTATCTGGTGTTGGGGGGGTTACAGAAGTTTTGATGTCAGAGACTGATGGAGGGAATCAAGGGGTACAAAGGTTACACTGTAACCTCCCTAATTACACGAGGCCTGGAGATGCTCCAGTACATGTACGTTATTCCATTAGCCTGGATCCCCTGAGAGGACATCTACCATAACCAGTACCATCTGCCACTGTGCAAAGTTCAAAGTGACTAGAGCATCATGTACTCTGACACCAACACTCATTCCTGTACAAACACACGGAACAACGTGCCTCAACCTGAATACCAGCCTGATGTGGAAAATGGAAGCAATGCTGAAATATTTTACACTTAAAAACAAAACCTTCTGCTTCATGTCTTTGTGATAAAGCAGGTGTACCGAGATCCAAAAATACCTGGTATATGGCCACTGTAACAAGCACTTTATTAGAAATATAAAAAGTGCACTTATTTTAAGCTGATGGGAAGAACAGAGAAATGTAGAAAATAAAAATATAATTTATTTAATCCCAAAGAAACTATACCCTTGACATCTCAAATGAATATTTTGGTTATCATTTATAAGCTTTGTAAGGATGTGCAGATGTCCTGTTGAGGAACTGGCTGCCTTTTCATATGATAGATGATCTCATTTGCAAAGAGCTCAAAACTGTTGGAATCACTTAAAATGCTCAAGTTGTGAGGCCTTTTCCTGCTGTTTGAGACTGAGCAACTGCACAGATGGTCTTGACAACTTTTCTGCTAATTTTATGGAAAATTAGAACTGGGTTATAACTAGCTGGATCATATGCCATCACCTTGCTCTGAAGAAGAACTGGTTTTCATTTATCACTGGCATGTTACTCTACCTGTGCACTTGAGCAGAGCCAGGAGAAGCTGGTTCTTTCCTTCTGTAGAGGTAGAAAGAAAACAAGATGGAATGACTGATTGTAACTGTATACAACCACATGTACACGTGTACACATGTGTGTGTGTGTGTGTGCGTGTGTGCGTGTGTGTGCGTGTGTGTGTGCGTGTGTGTGCGTGTGTGTGCGTGTGTGTGCGTGTGTGTGTTTGTGTGTTCTACTAACCATCCACTAAGCTCTGCAGGTTCTCCACCAAGCTTTTGATAGAGTGGGGCAGGTTCCAAGGGTCCTCCCGGATGTTTTTCTGAATATTGCTACGAATGCCATCGTCTGTTTGGCGTAAGTCTGTTCACATTAAACCCAGGAATGTTTGAGTGTGTTTGGCTGTTGTGTAACAGCTGTATTAACAGTAGCACAATTACACAGATTCTTTCATCTCTCAGCAAAACAAACATGAACAGATACGTAGATATTGTAAATACGTACCTGGTTGGTTTTGGTCAGAGTTAAAGTGCTTGGTCTCCTCGCAGGCCTTTGCCATTATATTTCCTTTAAGCAGATTGTTGATGGAGTCGACCTGTGTGCAGAAAAAAAGCACACACAACCACACATGAACAAGCACGCACGCAAAGAAAGATTGTCAGGTAATCAATCAAGCTTCCTCAGTCTTTCATCCTTCATATTTTCAACATTTTTATTCCTTTCTTCTTCCAGCTACCTCCTTCTTTCCGTGCCATTTAAAAATACACAAACGCTTACCCACACACACACACACACACACGTAACTCTGCAATAGCTTCTGGCAATAGTCTTTTGAGCGCTAACAACAACAAGGCTTGTATTTGCAGGCCCCCTGAGCTGCTATTTACATGTGGAAAGAACTATAGCAGCAAAAGTGAATGCACCCCACGAGGGGAGTCAAAGGACATCAAATACCGGTAAGCTGGATGGATGGAAGTCTTTAGACTGAGTCCACATACTATTGCGAGTTTGGGTATGTGTATGTAAGTTTGAGAGTGAAAGAAGAGAAAGAAAGGAGGTCAAGTGAAAGATGAGAGAGAGAAAATCAGGATCCCGACCAGAGGACATAGAGCTCCGCGAGGTAACTCAGCCCAGATGTTAGCTGATTACTATCACAATCACTGTTCCAAAAGGTTTAGGAGAGGTGGTGGGGGTTTGATGCTGAGATGTGTGTGTGTGTTCTTGCTTCACTGTCTCTCAGTTCTTAATCTTTTGGCTCAATTCAAACTCTCAGTTAGTCTTCCAAGGGTTCTGGGCAAAGACTTAGGATGGTCGGCCATTCTGCAGCAGAGAAAATCCTAAAGCAAATGTATTTGTTATTCCCAAAACTGAGCTCCAAAGCTGACCTGGTTGAAAAGATGCTCGAGGCAGCCGTGTAGCTTGTCCTGTTTGTCAGAGGGAATCCGCATGTCACATGGCAGCTCGTCACCTAGCAGCCAAAAATAAACAAAAACAAAACAGAAACAAAAACGTTAAAAACCACCAAACAAAATAGGCTGAGGAGAAATCACACATTTGGGGACCAGCACTTTATTTTTATTTGACCATCTGCACTTATTAAACACTTTTCCATCCATCTGTTTTCATGTAAATTCTAATGCATCAAATTGGAAAGGATGGAGGCAAATAAATCATTTCAACAGAATGACTCATCGTGCACTGTTCAAGACTTACTGCTGATAAAAACAAAGCTGTGTCACACACTCTCGCCTTAAAAAACATGGCTGCGAGGGTTCTGAAATGTTGTGTCTGATATATCCGACCACAGTCACCTCCAGGGATTAACTGCAGTATTTCACTGTTTTGGCGTTCAAAAAGCATGACATGTGGCCAAGATTATTACAAACTTAAGAGGAATCATAAATTGGCAACCTCTGATCTATTCTTGTGCAAACATCCGTTATTTGTTTGACACTCAGAGAGCATGTGTTTGCTTCGGTCTATCTTAGGTTGTTTATGCTGAATTCACTTTGCAGTGCTGTCTGTCTGTCTGTCTGTCTGGACAGTTACGTTTTTTTCTTTTCCTTTTCTGTTTATGCGGCACTGGATCCGATTGTTGTTGTGCTGGACTGCAAAACAATAAAAGTACAACACAAAAGAACCCTGAAGATGAAAGGCCAGACTGTTTAATGAGAGGACTTCAGAGGCTCTGCAGAGTGAACTCCATTTACAGACAGACAGAAAAGCCACAGTTCTTTTCTTTCCTTTACCTGATCCCATCTCGTCACTCCCCAGGTAAGAGCTGTTACTCCGCACGCTGGTGTAGGACAGGACTGAATCTCTATTGCTGTTGCACTCACTGAAATAATGCAAACACACACAAATATACACTGTTAAAATGCATTGTAAAGCACGGGGTTCATTCCATTCTTAAACCACAGAGAAGATTTGGAAAGCTGTGTCTTGTAATTATGCTGCCAAATAATCCTTCTGATTATAAATGCCCTTATTTTATTTGCAGTATGTGAGGTCAAATGTAATTAAATGCTTCTCAAAGCAGCAACCACTGCTGGTTTACACAGAGAAGCATTCGGTGAGTTGTAGCCGCATAGAGGCCCGAGCAACAGATTGACAGTAAATATGTACATAAAACACTGAAATGCAGTCCAATTATTTACACAAACACTTTTACGAACACATGTTCTTTTTGGCACTGTGAGTGTGCTGTAGTTCAGTTGGCAGCGTATTTCGTCTTACTCGCGTTTGCACAAACATAGTGTCTGTGTTTGAAGTCATATGTCTACATGATTCAACATGATTACCAGCAGCATGTAAAAGATTTAAGCGGCTCAAATTATACATCGCTTGCAAGAGAGCAAACTCATGATCCAAACTCTCGATCCCCTCAGATGAGCTCTGAATGATTCACGAGCTGAATTACTATGACAAATGGCCTACGAGTGGCTACAAGCTGCAAAACTACAGAATGAACTCTGTCTTCCTGTTCCATTCCCCGACTTGGCTGGAGGACAAAGTAGGAGAGAAAATAATCACCTGCCGGGTTTCTCTACGGTCCCTGGTGTGTTTGTATCAGTGTGTGAAAGTGTGTTTGTAGAGGCAGGCTAAGCCTGAGCTGCAACAGTTATTTGGAGAAAGTTGATAAAACAATATTTCAGAAGTCTGGTTTGATTTCTCTATTGACATTTATTCACACACACTCAAACAAACACACAAAGTTTTTGTTTTTGTATTTTTTTCCCTCATTGGACTTCAGGTTTCCCATTGCTTTTCTCTTCTTTTGTGGCATAATACACACACAGTACCCGCTCTCCCTCTGCGTCCTGAGTAGTTCCCCCTCTAGCTATCTGCTTTTGCATGTGCATACACAATCTACCTTTCCCATACACACATACACACAAACAAACACACACAGAGAAGAGGTGATTTCCAAATTTAGCCACACACCTCCTGCCAAAAGTGTGAGCACCACTGTGACAATTATCCTACTTGTAGTAGAGGATTTGGCCTAAGCCCAATCTCTCTCACACACACACACACACACACACACATGCACATACACACGCATATACATGCTCTCACACACGCGCGCGCACACACACACACACAGAAAGGTTGTGTTGTTCACATTTATATTAAAATACAAACTGGTCAATATTTTTCTAAATACAGTTGGTATCAACGGCGTCTTCTCTCAAATTTTAGCTGTCCTTATTCATATTTATACTTATATATATTTACACCGAAAAAATAACATATACTGAGGACATCAAAAAATGCCGCTGTTGATTCCTCTGTTAGCAGGAAACCTAAAGAAGCTCTGTAACTAAAAACATTGTAGCCTTCTACTAAACATCTCTATTGAGCAAGTGAAGGCAGCATGCAATTGTCTCTTCATCTTTTACAACGCCTTAAACCACTTGAATCTCGAGAATGGTGTTAATGGACATATTGTTCCGCAATGCAATGCACAGGAAAAACTGGGGAGCCACAAAGCTATTGCAGTGGTTAAACAAATCTGAATGTTTGTGCCACAGCTTTGGGAACACTCTGGAGAAGCAAATCTATAATTATTAAACAATCAAACAAATTTGACTTTGCCCAATGTGTTTAAGCTCTGAGTGTTTTGGGTCCATAAATTTATGTTCATTTACTGGTGGTAATTGTAACATAATAAGCTCATTTGTTGGAAGATGACAGTATTAAACAGTTTTTATGTAGACTCTAGTTTAAGAAAACAGAGGGGATGAAAAGGGCCGTCTAAAAAATAAATGACAAAGGAGGATCAATTACATGAGATGCATTCTGATGCCTGGAGTGAACTGTAATCTGTCACAGATGATTCTGCACGCACTCTACACTCTATATTTAAATAAAAGGTTTTACAGGGCCACTCACACACACACACACAAACAGACAGAGTGCAGAAAGGAGAGAGCCAAACATTTAGAAAACAAACACTCCTTGACGATGATTTTTCCAGACACTCTCCTCTCAATTACCTTTTGTTTTCCTGTCTTTGAACCCCTGTATCTGTCTGTCTGTCTGTCTGTCCGTCTTGTGTCTGTCTGTGTGTATAACTGATCTTTTCTGTCCTTGTTCTCACATCATGTTCCTCACAAGCTGTACTTTGCCGATGACCTCCGACTGCAGAGCTCTGCTGTGGTCTGTCACCACCTCAGGCTTTAATGTCTGACTCTCTCAGTAAAAAAAAAAAAAAAAATCGCCACCCACCTCTGGTACACAGTAGCACTTTTCATCACATCCAAAATTGTGGAATGATTCATTCATGTTCACGGTGCAGCCTTACACTGCCATCTTGAACAGTTTTTTTTTTGTAAATCTGATTTAACACCTCATGGTGTGTGTGTGTACATGTGTGTGTGTTAGTGCACCACACATACTTCAGCCTACATTTTCCTTTACATTTTATGGCGATGAGGTAGTTGCCTTTCATATGGCGTGGCCGGGGCCTTAATGACAGAGTGGGTGAAGAGGCCGCGCCCCACACATTTTGCTCTATTATACACCAGCCCACCGCACCAACAACCAATAACTACGTCTTAGTGGGTGGTGGAGGGTGGGGCTCAGTGGAGCACTGCCCAGTGAACTGTGCACACAAACACACTCTTTTTCTCTCCCTCTCTCTCACACACACACACAGAAACAACCAACAGAACTCACGACAACAAGAAGATGACATAACCAGATCAGACCAAAACATTTTGAAGTCATTTTTAACTCTCGATCTCTGTGAGAACGCCAACATCTGGAACAAATTCTAGCCTCCAAAGGGGGGAAATGAGCAGCATTATGGGTTTGTAGAGTAAAGAGGAAGTCAGAATGTTGTTCAAACCCACAGTTCAGATATCCAGGTGTAATCGAAGGGTGTCCCATGTCTCCTCTCATGTTTTATTAAAACTGATGCTGTACAAGGTACGTATAGATTTTTCCCAGCATGAACAATAAACTGTGCTTTTTACCAGGCAGCTTATTGAAAAAAAAAGAATGAAAATATGATCCAGAAGTTAGCAAAGTCAAACAACAGAAGTTGCTGTTACTCTGTCTCAGTTTGGAGATACATATTTTTAAGCCTGAGACGTCATGAAGAAATAATGTTCTAATATCAAACATGAGAAACTTCGAAGAGTCTGTTAGATTTATTTGGGAAGCCGTCTTTAACTGTTACCTGTAGGAGTCTCTGTAGCTCATCGTGTCATGACCTGAGTCTTCCTGATCCTCCTCGTTCACCTTGAAGCAGACCCTTTTGATGCCCCCTTGCTCAGCTTTGTCCTGGTCACAGCCGTCCTCACAGGTGGTCAGAGACGGTGGCTGACTCGAGTCGTAAACTGGAGGTTCACCACCTTCCCCTTGGAGCTGCGTGGGTTCAGTGATGGACGACAAGAGGCTAAAAGATAAATAAAACAATAAGTAAGCAAGTAAGAAGGAAACTGAAAGAGTAAGTAAGTAAGTAAGGAAGTAAAGGGATATTTTTCCTAAACTTTTGCTTAAAACTACATGTAAAGACGTATTACTTGCAGTTTTTAACATAGAATATATCTATTTTTGTGATATAATTTTACCTATTTAATCATGAAAAATCTATCAATTGCTTCAAAGATATGAAGTAAATTTGAACTAAACCTATCAAATATAGTCAAGACACTTTAGTGCTTATATTTATATTATAATACTCTGCAGAGATGCCTTCACAATTAATCTATTCTTCCACATTGTCACACCCTTTCCTCGGCTCAGACAAACAATATGTGTCTCTTTCTCTTGATGTTATCCTGGCCTCACTCCCTGTTCCTGTACTGGGCCCAGCCCATAAATATTTTGGGCCAGAAGAATGTTCCTTTTGTAAATCCTCAGCTTTAAACAAGGCAAAGGGCAGACAGACAAAGAGAGGCTGAGGAACAGCCTCAGGAGGCTGCTGCAGGGATAACAGCTCCTGGCTTTTCATGCAGTGATTTTTAAATGTCGCTGTGAAGGCTACAAAAATAGTCTCCTCATATATAAGCACCAATGGAATGCCAATATTTGATAACAGCACAGGCTGTTAGGGCTGAAAATATTTTTTGAATGGATATGAGTAAACGCTTTGCTTTTTATTTCGTAAATGACAGTTGCATTGAGGGTGTGGGATGAAGAGATTTATATGAAAGAGTCACTTACACATCTATCTGAGCAACATACTGCCTCATCTCCCTTAAAGCAACATCAAGGCGGCTGTACAAGTAAATATAGGCGTCCTGAGTCTCTGTGTCTTCCTGTTTGAGCAGGAAGCTCAACCCGCCTTCCCCATGACCAGCTCGCCGACCGTCATTCAACCCCTCATCTCCATCCACTGTCACCTCCCCGCTGCCATCTGCCTCATCGCCTTCCAGGCCAGAGCAGGTCCAGGAAGGAGCTCCCATGCTGGTCACACAGTGCTGGGTGTGGGACATGGGGTTCAGTTGTGCTGAAGGAGAGGAGAGGAGAGGCAGTCAGAAAAAACAACACTTTGCAGTGGGTGAATGAAAGAGACTTTACTCTCTTGCAAATACATCTGCGCAAAATGTGCAAAAACCATATGCAGTAGGCGTAACTCTTGTCTCTTGTCTGTTCTACATTTAGACTTGATGAAAAACATTTTCTTAAAGGGCACTTACGCAACTGATACGCACAACGAGCATGGGACGCAAAACTGTTTGCTTGGGTTGAATGCCAAACTAAGCTGCAATAACCTCAGACATCCAAAAACTGCACGCAGATTAAGTTCTCGCAATGAGCCTGTAGTGTCTGTTAGTAGTGCATAGCAAACATAACAATTTAATGGCGAAGGCCTTATACATGTTATGTACATTCCATCCATACCTTTTAAACCCACGAAATAGTACTGTAAGAGGAAATTTTGTTAAACCAAAGTTAATAAGCCTTGTAATTCAATTTTGTTCCTGACTGCAGCACTCAAGTGAGCAGCCATCACTGGAGAAAACATCATCTCTGTAGCTGTCGGCTGGTTGGGGTGCAAAACACACCCTGAAAGGCACCAGAGCTCAATATGTTGTCAGTACAACTGCAAGGCAGATGTCTAACTCGCAGCTGGTGCTGGAACGACGAGGACTAGGCATCCTGGACAAATGCGAGAAATGCTAACCGTCTGCTGTCTAGACAACTGTACTGCATTTTCATCCCTGCTTAGAGTAAAGAGAGTTCAGCAGCCACGCCTAAATTCTAATTATTATCAAGCTTAATCATAATTAAGTTCAGCCATACAGAATACAAGACATAATACTTTTCTCTATATCTGTTGATAAAGGCTTTTAATGTTTTGTCCTCTAATTTCTTAACCACATTCCATTCCCACTCACTGTCTCCGTCCCTCACCTTTGACCTTTAGCAGAAGCAGCACTGAGTGAATGACACACATTCCTTCACCGCGGTCAGGGCACCATCTTCCCTGACATTATTCATTCACTTCCCATGTCAATAACATGAGTATGCCCCGAGGCTAATGGAGTCTTAATGGCAAACCACTCATTGAATTTACTATGGGAACCTTGCTGAGACTGTAAGGCTACTGTGGGAGGCTGGGGTTAATATTCTCCTCTCTGCTGCTGGGATTTAAACGGTCACAGAGGATAATTAGTCAATACCATCACTGGGCTGGTGTTAAGTGGGTTAAGCTTTATGACTGTGAATGGGATGGTTCTCGGATGAAGCTTAGTTTAAGCAGTGGAATGCAACAGAGATTGTACTAATGTTCAAATCTTACTGGATAGACGTGTGTGTGTGTGTGTGCATTTGTGTTCCCTCTACCTTGGTCTGGATCCATGCCAAACAGGGAGTTCTTGCGCCCAAAGCGGATGCTGAAAGTCCTGCCAGCAGAGGTAGTGCTCTTGGGGTAAGACACCTGCATGAAGTTGACATGGCAGTTGGTGGGAACAAAGTCCATGCAGCCCAGCGGGTGAGGGTGAACACCCGCCTGCCTGAAAGAGGGCCAAGCCTTGTTCCTCAGCTCCAGGGAAAACTGGGTGAAAAAGGTGAAATGTTATGTGGAGCAGGACACAGAGTTTAGTGTAAACACAAGCTGCATTACTGTCATCACTTATGTTTACAGTGAGTGTTTATAACCAACACAAAACACAGTCACAGTAGCAGAATAACACGGAGATAAAGCATATTGACAGAATGAAAAATGTTAATTATTGATGTGATGTGACCTTCTAAAAGGTTACTGCCCATTAGCTGAAAAGACATTTTGCTGTCATGAGTAGGAGAACACAAATTTAAGTAGAAGAACAAGAACTTGTGTTTGTTATGATCAGTTTTATTACATGTCATGTTTAGTGGCACATTTGCTGAAATTTGGGATTAAAACACACACAGTAACACATTCTGCCAAAAAAGGCTCTCTTGGCTGTTCTTAAAGATTTAAAAGTAATTAAATGCATCTGAACAATGAGAGCTAGTAAGACGCATATTGACCAAAAACAGTTTGTACACTTTTTTTAAAATTATATTAAAAAAAAAAGGGATGTTCCTGTATGTATAAATTTCAATGGCTGTGTTCAAAAGAGTGTAGAAGTGTGCTTCAGTACCTGTTGATAGCTCATGATACGCCGCCGGATGCTCTCGAGCTTGGTGTCACAGATTTGTCTAAACTCGTACTGAGGCATGGTTACAACCGGGTTGCTCTGGGAGATGAGCTGGCTGCAGTTACGCACGAAGAGGCTGTCGTCACCAGAAAATGCCTCCAGGATCTGTAGGGACAAGAAACACTGTTAGGAGGGATCAGTGCTACAATAAAAGTCCAGAAACTTGATTTTAGTTGATTCCAATCAGAATAAAAACAGTATTACTGGTAGCATCGAGAGTGCTTTTTTCCCCTCTGGCTAAACAAGCAGCTTTCCAAAACCAACAACCAAAACCACCAGTGAAGCCAAAAACACATTTGCTGCTCTCAGATCCTGTCATAATATTACAAGTTGAACAAATATCAGTGACCCACATACTGGTGAATGGCCAAGTTGGGATCTCTATGAAACATGAGATGTGATATTTTGGATGCTGAGAACATGTAGCAATGCTAACAACTGTTTCACAAACAGAAAGTAGCATTATATAACATTTAGCCGACAAAAGAATAAAAGTATGACTAATACCTCTGCAGAGCTTTCTCTCCTCGGTGTCATACACATTAACTTAAGATAATCAGAATAAGTCCTTTTCTCCCATAAGTACCTTAGCGGTGAGGCTGAAGCAGCCTTTGGGCTCCACCATCTTCTCCAGGACGTGGCTCTTGATGCCTGCAGTGCTGACATACTCATAGACAACTCCGTGCTCCAGATGGACGTTATCGACCGTCATACTGACCAGAGGCAGCTCATCAGAGAGGGAGAGTCTGCCCAGACGGTGGTCTGCAGAACATTATCACCAGTCAGCATGTGCACTTTGCAGGCATTCAGAGCTAGTTCTGCTTATGTGATAAAAGCCATTTCAAACACTCTGAGTGGAGCATCGTGAATGCAGAGAAAACACTCTCAAGCAAAGAAACAGAACTACATCTAGAGAGAACTATTGTTACCAGCGGTAAGGTCTCGACCAAAAATGCATTTAGCAACCGAACAAACCCAAACTATCTTCAAAACTTTTTAGTGATGACACATGTAGGATGTGGACATGTGATTTTGCAAGATCTTTTTTCAAATGTAAGGTTTTTCGGGTAACAAAAGCAATTACAGTTTATTTTAGAGGATTCTCCAAAGTCGCACTAGTATGTTTTAGTGACTGATGAAGACGGTGACTCCTAAAAAAGTCCTTTTTCAGAACTTCAGGGCATGGTTTTATTAATAAAAACATGAATAAAAGGACTAAACAGCACATTTTCAGAGGAAAATCTGTAACATTGTGTCTCACCTGTTCCATTGGTGCCGTTCTCTTCCTCATGGTCAGAGCCATTCTCCACAGGATAAGGCCTGAAAGGACTCTCCTCCTTCTCACCAGCACCTCTGTCTCTTTCATGTTCTTCCACATCCTCAAATGCACGGTATACCCACTTACACTGGAATAAAACAGATTAGAATAAGTTTACTAGTCATAAAATTATCATCGTAGTGTCAAAAATAAGCACAGTAATCATAAAAGGGAAGTGAGGAGAAGGAAGTGTGCGAGAAGTTAGCAGGAAAAGAAACATGGTGAGAAGTGTAAAATTAGCGAGGCATGAAAACCACAAAATGAGATTTTTTTTCTATTTAGGTATGCTCAAGATTGTTTCTTTTTTTAATAAACAAAGATTCGAAGAGGTAGGCGCACTGTATACACAGGATCTGAAGGAAGGAATTTGAAGTATTTCTACACGCCTTGCACACACTTTTCACCTGCAAGTCAGCGAGAGTCGAATGCAGTCAGCCACATCAACAACATCCTGCTAATTTATCCTGTTGTTAAATGAACCGGCAAACATTTGCTGGAAAATGTCCAAAATAAGACAGCTCAGCTGAGCCTGCTCAAGGGAATTTGCCTGAAGCTAAATAAAACAAAAGAAAAAATATGTTTTATTCAGTGAGGAGGACATCTGACTCTTACCGCAGCTCTTTAAAATACTGCCTTGAGACCTAATGTCCAAACAGCCGGGCATTGTTTCTGCAGTTTGACCGTCAGGCATAGAAGCACTGAGTGTAAACACAAAAATTTAGTGATGACTCTAAATAAATTTGTAAAGCCCTGTCATCGCCACTTTAAAAACAGATTTTAATCCAAACATTCTTGCCAGAGGGAATGAACAGAAATTTAGTGCAAAAGGGGAAAGTTGTTTATTTGTTACTTTGGGCGGGTTTGTATCTTGAGATGAAAAAATGTTCAACTCTTCACTACATTTGGCCTGAAGCAACAAAGTGACAGCCAGCACATGTTGTTTGATGGCACTTTTGTCTACAACAGAAGATTTCAAAGAGTGTGTTGCAAGGTCAGCGATGTCCTTGATATTTTTAATATTTTGTTCAACCACTGAGTTATAGAGTCTAATTCTAGCACTAATGCTAATGCTGTTTCATGTACCGCCTCAGGGCATTAATGTGGTCTGCTAGAATGTACATTTACTGCACTGTCTCACATTAGGGGAATAATCTGGTACAAGTGATAATAATCAGATGACCTTGTGGCTTTACTTTAATTATTCAAAATAAAGCGCTGAGATTTGACGTAGCAGACACACAATGACTGTGACCGTTCAACCATGTACAGGCTGAGATAATGTGGCTTGCGCATAAACTCTTTTGTGGTTATTTTAAAATACTCCCTATGAGGTCCCCATTACATTACAAAACCTTCTTTGATATAAAAAGACTGTGTGTGAGTGTGTGCTTTCATGTTCACCCTCACCACTTTGGGAGGCTCCTGGTGTGTGTGTTGCGCTGTGAAGTGCTCCAGGACTTCCTGGTAGTCGCTGCGGTTGACATTGTTGCCATTAACTTTCAGGATGACCTGGCCTGGCTGAAGACCTGCCGCAGCCGCCTCCCAACCTACAGTGAGTTAAGATAGGATCAGAGGTCAAAGGTCACAGCTGTGTTATAATTACAACAGAGCTGTAAACAACACATTAGACAACTATGAAAACATTAATATTAAGTGAAAGAGAGACAGTAGCTTACAATAGTAGTAATGTGTCCTATTTTTAGGATAAGTGTTTATATTAAAGAGCAATGGTTTATTTTCAATGGATGTCAAAAAAAAAATAATCAAAAAATCAATTCCCTTATCTGCATATAACCTTTTCCCTTTTGTTCCCCCAGGAAAATAGAAAATTACTCAGTTCAGTGCCGTAACATGTTGCCCCAAGCTACTAATACAGCCTGGAAGTCCAATCAACACCTCCATCATTTTCCTCTCCAGCCTAAAAATACCAGTGCTGGCATCACTTCCACTCAGGGTGCCAGCAATTACCTAACTCCAAGGCTACTTGACCCGTGCATGGATATCACGCTGGGGACTGATTTAGGGACAGAAAAAAACAACTCTGAATTCAGATGGAAAAAAAAATGCTACTCAAGACACAGAGGAAGAAAGAAGAGGAGGGGTGTGGAGGATAAAAAAGAGGAATGGGGAGAGAGAAGAGAGGTCCCAATGCCACAATAAGGCTTAAGTGAAACCACATTCCTTTGCTGCAGCAATCGGCAGCTTCTTTTCTTGCTCTTTTATGAGTGTCCTCTCTTACTCCTGTCTGGTTTACACATTGGGATTCGTCCCTCATTCATCTGGTCATAAATCTCTCATTTTTTCTATTTTGAGACAGTCTAGGCAGTGCAGACATCTGGTTTGGAGGTTGTGAGGACAGAACAAGAGGACTAAGAAGGTAAAACAAAAGTGTGGGTGTTTTTTTGGGGGGTAACTATTGCACTTTTACCTCTGATCACAGAGCATGAGTGTGTGCACATGTGTCCGCCTTTTAAACGTAAAGTTTGGTCTATTAAGGAGGTTTTGAACCCTGACCGCAGGCTGTCTGGCTGACAGGTGGCCATAAAAACCTAATAGAGTCTCACTAAAAGCAGAGTGTAACAGGTGGTTAGAGGCTAGAGTTACCTCATCTTTCCCTTCAAATCAGCCAGAATTATTTGTCTTTCTGACACCACAAACATGTTCAAAGCATTAACTGGCACTGATTCTAAAATAACAAGGTCAAATTCTTACAAATCAGTTCACAGATCTCCAGTGATGGGTTTATGAGGAAAATATATGTCAGTTGTAACTGAGTTCAAGAAATATTAATTTAATTACGTCTCCCTGGGAGCTGCGGACCGTTAAACCCCTCAACAGATTACTTTTCCATTACACGTTCAAACTGATGGTGTCCTTTTACCTTTAAAAACTGTATTGTACACCGTGTCCTCTCTCATGACAGTCACTCACCTTTCCTGACAGCGTGCACATGAGGAGGGGCAGAGCCGCACAGTCTGAAGGAGAGGCTGACCGGGTTGTCAGGGATCTTTACAATCCTAGATGAGAAGAGACCAGTCAGACCAGTGTTACCCCTATATATGTGTGCATACCTGTATGTTGAAGTGTTTTTGTGCGTGTTCACTCACTCCTTGGCCTTGGTGGCGACCAGCAGCCGCAGTGAGCGTCGCATGCAGAAGGCCTGGCTGATCATGGTCTCCACCTCAGAGAAGGCCCTGAGGAATAGCAGGTCCTCGTTAATGGTGTGGATCTTCCTGCCCACCTGCAGGCCGGCCATCTGGGGGGACAGACGGACAGAGAGGAGACAAAATGCTGTTAATTTTAAGTCGAAGCTTATTTCAGCCCCCTCTGAAGCCCCCATTTGCACGACAAGATTCAGTTGGGCTGAGTTGAGTATGAGTCATGTTTGTGCCTAAGTGGCAGGTGTACGTCACGCAGAATTAAGTGCCTGTTAAGTATATATACCTCCAAAGAGCACAAAATACAAAAAACTACAAGATAGCACAGAAAATCAGAATGAATTGATCAATATTTTTGCT
The DNA here is from genome assembly GCA_029783725.1 of Acanthurus tractus. Taxonomy (NCBI): domain Eukaryota; kingdom Metazoa; phylum Chordata; class Actinopteri; order Acanthuriformes; family Acanthuridae; genus Acanthurus; species Acanthurus tractus. The sequence continues at coordinate 6,163,052 of JAQNCA010000002.1, read as the reverse complement.
GTCTGTTTAGTCTTGTCATCATTGCATATGAAGAGGCTTTTCATAGACAGCATGCATTTCAAGATTGGCTGCAAGATATGATTAAGCTGGGTTATAATTACACCTGAGCCTCCTGCTTGATGGATCTGCATGAATTTTACACATTACTCTAGTTTTTCACAGAGATGCATTTATTTACATCTTTGTCTTAATGTGGTGACTCATATTTGCACGTCATCATTGTTGCTTTGAGTTATTAGATCTTGCCTTGTTCCTTGATATAAATACAGAGTATATTTAGTAGGCAAAAATCAAGTAACAATTGCAAAAACAAATATTCTGGTTCACATTTCACAAAGCATCAAACATCATCTGCCTCGGCCTGCCTCTAAAATCCTTTTACAAGTAACAGACACAAAACACCAGCAGCCTGCTGCACGTAATTTTAATGCAGTCATCTTGCACATCTTCAGTCACGTTGTGAGAATAATGCTGCCTCTGTGTGTTCGCTGTGTGAGTCCAGTGTCCTGGGCACAGATCCGGTGGGGTGGCTTTGCCTGAGCCGGGCCCCGACTCTGGACAACAGCCCAGGATGGATGCAGAAACGACTGGGAGGAGCCACAGCCATCTGAATGTGGAAGGATGTATGTGTGTGTGTGACTATACAGCATGGGTGCATGTCTGCACGTGACTTTCTATAACAGTTCCATATAGTGAAAGAGCTCTGTGTGTGTGTGTCTGCGAGTGTGAGTGAGTGTGTGTCTGAGTGAGTGTCTCCTCGCTCCTTTCAGGGCCCCATGGGAATCAGCTGAGCTTCATTCACTGCGCTGGCACATGGGCTGTGTCACAACTAGAAATCTTGTTATTGTGGGGCATGAGAGACATGCAGTTTGAATAACAAAGCAGGAGGGGGGGTGGGGGGTGGGTGATGAAAAAAGAGGAAGCAGACGGATGAGAAAAAGAAAGATTATTCGGGGAGTAAATGAGGAAGAGAGGAAAATGGGAAAAATAGTGTAATGAGTAAAATAACAGACGGTGATGAGGAAACTTGAAACAGAGGGAGAGGAGAGAACTGAGGGTAAACTGAAACTGTGCGGCAAAACACTTAATCTCAAGATACTGAGTAAAAGGTTTTCCATCCCTGGACCTGCTTGTGGAAAAAGAAAGATTCCACAAACAACACAGGTATCATCCTGTGTAGGAAAAAGCTGGAAAGACTGTATAAACAATACTTTTGCAATGGTTGTTTGTCGACTGTCCAATCAGAGTGGGGTGAAGCAAAGGCAAAATCACAGGAAAAGAACGGAAAATAGTCTTACATTAGCCGCAGCATTAAGGAGGACTGATTTTATTCTTGTCAGGTTGAGAAACAATAAGTCTGTACTGCTGTAGCCACAGATGTGATCATAAGAATTCATCGTTATTCATGATCTATTACAATTTAGAAATTGTTGGTAATTTAAACAGCTCTAGATGAATAAAATGGAGTGTGAGTTAGCATGTCTAATGGCCCTACAGCCAATCAGGGCATGTACATGGGAACAAAGGCAGACTGACAGCAGCAGTCAAAACAGTAGACAACCATTACCTACTGGAACCAATGCCCTGAGGCGGGGAGGGGATACAGTGTGTGTGCGTGTGTGTGTGTGTGTGTGTGTTGACCATTACCTCAGCATGTGAGCCTCTGGTGACAGATTTCACCACAATGGCCTTGTTTTTTTCTTCAATCTCAAAGCCATAGTCTTCTTCCTCAGGATGAATCTAGAACAGATAAAAACAATCTCATTACTGCCTTGTTTACACTGGACACTGACTGTTGGACTTTAATGTCTTCAGTAAGTAGCACAATTATTGTCACATTACATACTGATATACATTAAATTAGCCACACCACACACTGTTACTATTTTTCTTCATCCTGTAAATATCCTGTCATTTCATTTTGCTGCAATGATTCAATTCTTCTCAATGATTCAATCATTGAAGTTTCATGTTATAAGAATGATATATGCCAATCCATTTATGTGGTCACATCTTTGCAAAGTACACGCACATTATCATAGCTTCAGCATTGCAGGTCAGCCATTTTTGATTATAGTCTACTTTCCCAGCAGGGCGAGGCTTAGTGAAATGTTGTCATCACCAAACACATTAGCCAGCTTCCATTAGGTAAGCTGCCGGGGCCATCTTTTCCTGCTGCATGGCCCTGATAAGATGGGGATCTCTGCTGTTACATCAGAGGAGATGGTTGCAGTAAATAAAGAGTTCCTGCGTTTCACTTCAATAATACCCATGAGGGGGAATTAGTTGTGCTAATCAAGGAAAAAAAAGCCCTTCCACTTCTTGTGGAAGGCCTGATAACATAGTCTCTTCTCGCTCTGATATGAAAGGGGATGCTGGTGTTGCTACTGGGTTTCCCCAAAGATAATGGACTTGACAAAACAGTTCACTGTTTTTTCAGCATCAAGAAACCGCTGTCCGCTAGACCCAGAGCAGTGCGTCTGATCTTATTTTATATGCCAAATAAATGAACATCAGTTATACCTCCCTTTTTTGATGAGCAGGCTCTACGCTACGCGACCTACTGAACAAATTATAGTGACAAAATGACAAAAGACATCAGACAATCTTGCTGCTTTTAATGGAGATAATTATAAAAAATAGAAATCTCGACACAGGACACTCTTTATGAAACACACAATTTGTATCTGGCCTGGATACAGGATGAGATGTGCACACTATTTTTATTCAGCATGTATATTATATGCATCAGTGGTTCGTGTCTTTAATGTGTCATCGTGCACTTTCTCAGAAACAAGAAATGTCAGGAATGTTCCCACAACTTCGCAATTTTGCTGGCAGCAGCTGCTTCAGCCAGTTTGCCTGAAGACAAGGTAGGCAGTGCTAAAATGCCTTTCGTCTGATGTTTGTCCCTCTTTGGGGGTTTCTCCTCTTAACTGCCTTCTCCAAGCACCTGTTTTCTCATGTCATGAGTAAGAATTGTTAAACATCACTGTGTCACCAAGAATAAAAAGGGAGTGTTAATGTGCGCGTAGTGGAAGAGAGCATTAATACGGATGGCGGAAAACTGAGATACTGTGGCTTATTTAATTAAGTAGCTTCTGCATGATTGAATGGGGTAACCAAGAAGCCTAAAAGTGAAAGAAATATTAGGACGGATCAACCCGTCACCGCTCATAGTTTCATTTGAAGTCCTAACAGCGTGCAAGGCCATGCAGTTGATTATATTTCAACAGGATGACAATTATAAGGTGTTTATTGTCATCACAGCCCCCTCCTCATGAGGTAGAGGAGGCCTGTTTCTGTGTGTGTTGTGCTGTTAATTACATCTAGGTGTGAAAATCAGAGAGACTCAACCACATTGATGGAGCAAACAGCTAGAGTGAATAGTGCGATAGAAGCCATTTTGTCGGTTGAATTAGTGATACGTAACAGACCTGTTTTAAAACTACTAACATGCATGCACAGAAAAACACTATTCTGCATATATATGCATTTATCTGCATGAAAGGGTGATACATATCTTGTTAAATGTTAATACATATGTGTTTTTTTTGTTTTTGTATCCATCAACATTGGTTCATTGTTAAGAGTAACTTTTTAAACCTTGTAATATTCTCTTTAGTATCATTATTATCTTTTCCTGAGAAAGAAACTGCAACCTGAGTCTGGCACTGTGACAAGATGAACATGTGTGTGTATATTTGTGTGAGAGAGAAAGAAATACATGTGTGTGCCTGTGTTTGAGCTCACCACCAGGGACTTGACCAAGATGTTTTCAATGAGTTTGAAGTCATTACGCTGAAGCTGCTTGCTCTTGGTGCTGGTTCCCTCCATTTCCTCATCCGCATAGAAACGGAAGAACTGGGACTCGTCTTTGAACTCGCTCTTTTCCAAGACTGCAGGGAAAAACACGCACACAGAGTTTGCATTCAGAAAGCTGCTGCATGCAAGTAATAACGAGACAAATAGCAACGGGTCACATCTCAATCTTTTTCAATTTCATGTAGCGGAGAAAAGAGGTTTCAGCAACATTAATAATCCAGAGTGACAATGTGCTTGCACTGGCTAACTGATAATGTTGTTATAAAATTGGGTCTTGTAAAAGTTAGGCGCCTTATATGAGAATACAAGCTCAGTTTTCCGGATCATTTGCATTTTCAAAGACTTGTGAGTGTGTAAGTAAGTGTTTGCTCGAGCAGAATTAGAAGAAACCGCCACTTAATCTCTGGACATCTTCAAACAAACAAGCTAACGGTTAATTGGTTCATCAGCTAATGATGCCAGCAGGAACATCTGGAGCCAAGCCACATCTGGGCTCTAGCCAGCTCAAGCCGGCACTACAGCACTGGGAAGGATTCTCCGGAGGACACAAGAAACCGTCTGCCGTGTGTGTACGAGTGTGTTTGGAAATCCCACTGTTGGGCTGAGCCTCACTCAAGCACATGGGGCACATCAAAAAGGTGAGGAGAACATTATGGACGCTTCTTCAATCACAGCAGAAAACAAACTTCATAAACAGAACTGTAGTTTTTTGCATGTTTCTTTGAAGGCAGTGAAATACGGCCCGTACTGTATGTGAGCATTTATAGTGCTCAACAACAATTTTCGTAATGAAAGATTCTGTTCTTTAAACATAACTCTGTTGCCTTGTGTGGCAAACTAAATTAAAGGAAGTTGTAAACATACTATTCTTTTCAATAATCTTCTACTTAGGGTGGTTTATAGTTTTCATTTGATGAAAGTCAAAAGCACAAGAGCTTGACAACACTGCAACAGGTGCAAATACATAAGTATGTGTAAAATGACAGGATATCCACTGTATGCAGTTTGACAGCTGGCACTGCCTTCCAGTGTCTTCTTGATGCTCACATTTGGACTAAAGCCCTGATGTTAGTGGGACATGATATTGTGTCAAAGAATTACGAAAAATATCCAGTTGTGCATGTTTCATACGAGTTTGCATTGCTGACATTTGCCCTGAATCTCAAACACATCCACAGATTTGAGATATCGAACCAGGGGCCCCGTCTTAGGCATATGAATCTGAAAGGCCACTGTAAAATAGGGCTTGTACAGGCAACACTGTCAGCTAAAAGTACCCAGCTGTTCAGAGATTTCTGAGAGCATCTGGCACCCTCAGGTGAACAAAAGCCCTCACAAACTGATTACACACACGCCAAACCCACACACACTGGCCTTTCGCCAACTTAAACGAACCCTGAACGTGAGTTATTTCCTCTGAGTCACGGAGGCCGTGATTGTATAATACCTAAACACCACCCATTCAACTGGAGGGAGTGCTACTCCAGAGGCTGTCATACCCGAATGACACACACATAGTTACACACATGCACTGCTAATCACCATTTACATGTTGAGAACAGCTGGCAACATCTAATCTACTCATATCACATAACTTTTACGAACTAATTTTTTTTTAAGTTGTCTTCATATGATTAAACATGCATGTATGACATTAAATATTATGATGTACTGATAAAAACTAGAAGGGAAACATGAAATAACACAGTTCTTAGCTAAGTGTCAAAAAACTCAAATAACAATTTAAAAGACAGATTTCTATATTTCAAGTTCACCAGCCCCCTCTACCAGGGGTCTGATGGTTAAGTATTGATATTCAGAACACTGGAGGAAGAAAACTGTATGGAAAGAAAAGTTTGGACTTAAAAAGATAATTACTACTCACTGTTACTTCCAATACTGATATTCTGTATTCAGCACGATAAAATTGATAATTCTGTGTTAATGACATTTGGGTTTAAGCCACTGATCCTAGCCATACAAAAGGAATAACAAAGGACGTTCACTCCA
>JAQNCA010000002.1:6108599-6148173 GCA_029783725.1 Acanthurus tractus | reverse complement strand
TGGGTGCATGCATGTGTTCGAGTGTGTTCGTGTGTGCCTGTGTGTGAGTGCTCATGTACAGCTTTCTACATGAAAACAATTTTTAATCATTTGAGTTTTACATGAAAGTAAGGGCTTTTTTTGGAAAGCGAGGACATTTTGACCAGTCCTCCCTTAAAGGGCTATTTGAGGGTTAGAATTCAGTTTGGTTAGGGTAAGGGTTGTGGTTAGGCATGTAGTTTTTATGGCTATGGTTAGAGTAAGGGGCTTAGAAACCCATCAAGTCAATCAGTGTCCTCACAAGCATAGCTTATTGGTTAACTGGTTAAGCTTTCACAAATGTCCGTAACTGAAAACTCTGCAACTTTGTGTGACCCTCTGCAGCATAACAGAGCTGTTTTTGTATTTCTTTGAAAAGAAATCGTTGATGATGTCATTTTTAGTTAGAAACAGAATGAAAAAAACATTTCCTTCTTTTCAAGTGAGGCCCTTTTGCTTGGCCAAACTGGTCCACTCTCTTTCTACATTCTAATAATATGCAGTATAAACTTATTCATATATAGTACAATGTTTTTGCAGCCAGGATTCCAGAAATCAGAATACTTTTGCTGTTTAATGCTAACAAAAAGTTACTCAGAGGTTGTCATTGTATTAAATGTAACTTTGGAACATCACTAACAATTAAAATTCACTAAAAAAAAAAAAAAAGTTGTTCCACATTTTTATTTTCTGAATCTTCCTGCAGCTGTCTCATCATCATTGGCCATTCATCTTTATTTGTTCCAGCTCTGTTTGCTTTGAGCATTGCACTGTGGGACAAAAACATTCATCAACAACACAGATGTTTTATTGTGTTCTTCATTTGTTCATGTTTAGGCCACGAAAACACTTTATTCTTGCAGCCTGTTCTGAAAAAAAGTACAGTATGGAACTGGGACTCAGCTGACGTATTTTCCCTTGCAGGGTAAAAAACAGATTGAAAACTTCAAGCTGGTGAGACAGAAGCTAACCCAGAAAAGAAGACCTTTTTCCATCTCTTCCTAGTTTTTGTTCAACTCTCAGCACAAAAAGTTAGAAAAGAAAATCAGGACACATAAAACCACTTTAAATTTTCAGTATTTCTGAAGAAGATAGTAAAGAGATGATGGAATTATGCTATCAAGACAACAGGGTGCTATCAAACCGGCAGTCAGCAACTCTGTTTAATGCAATAAGCACTAAAGCAATGCTGACCGCTAATTTCATCAGAGACACAAACACAGAGCTAATGCAGGTTGCACTCGCACTTGTTTGCAGGAAATGACTGATTGATAGAGCTGGGAAAGTGAGAGACGGTAGAAAGTGAAAACAGAGTTAAGGGAAAGTGTCAGACAAACATTACTAACATCGCATTAATGAGGCAAAGAGGGGAATGAGTGACTGAAGCCGATTTAGAGAAAGGAAACATTCATGTTGGCACACGCTGTTATTTGAGTCAGTTCAACAGCTACTCTTCTGGCACTGGCTCTGAACTCTGACCCACAAGTGAAGAAATGTTAGAAAGAACAGATCTGCTCTAAGACAACACTCATACCGCACTAATCTTAATAGAATATACTCAGACAGGGAGGAAGAGTGCTGACACACAATACGGCATAATGCAATTCTGGGAAGGTCTAAGGATCCAGGCTGCATAGTGAGCTTCATCGGACAGAGAGAGGAAAACACCCAGACATGGACTTTACATGACGCCTCAAAGAAGAAACCATCTCCCGAGAAACACTATTACATTAAATCCCTTTCTTGGCAGTGGTTGCATGTAGTGTTAACATCCACTACATTTACCCCTAGAAAAACAATTGCAGACATTTTTCAGATGCATTTAATGATTTGTAATATAGTGTAAAGCCACATTGGCAGTGGTGCTGACATTAATGGTTGCTCCCTTGTTTCACTTTACAAGACCAGTCATCAGTCAACATCTTGCAGAGTTTTATTTTTTTTGTCCCCACTAAAATGGTGCCAGAAGGAATTTAATCGCTGCAGACGAGTGCATTGGTGTATGTGTGTGTGGGTGTGGGTGTGGGTGTGTGTGTGTGTGTGTGTGTGTGTGTAAAGCAACATAGAGAAACTTAAGCAAGTCTCTCATTGTCAATCGATTGCATTTAAACATTAAGGGGTAAAAATGGGGTAAGCTACAGCTAAGGGCCCTTTGCTGGTGAAAGTCTTAGTGTGTGTGCCCAGTGACAGGAGTGAGTTTGGCAACTTGGGCCATTCTGTGACCCAGAAGAAGAGACCATAAGGGGGGCTCATTACGGACAAGAGCACGTAGGGATAAAACAGTTTAGGCATTTCGCCAGGACTTGGGGGACACTGGATCCCTACTCTTGTGAAAGCCAGTTGATCTTATGTAACAGCAATTTGTGAGGATCTCCTTGTGAACAGCATAGCATTGCAGTCACATTCTTGGAACCTGAAGGACCCAGACACCACAGAAGCAAAGAACACTCACTTTCCCATGAAGCACTTGGGCACAATGCTGAGCTTCCTGCGTCTATCCTTAATCAAGTGCCTACTCTTGGTCATCATCATGTGGTAGAGCTTCTCCCCCTTCTCTGCAATCATCACATAGGCATCCCGCTCCATTCCAAGTTTAAGACCTACAGTCAAAAGAGAAAAAACAAGTAAGATCCAAGTGGACTCATCAACCTTACCATCGACAGAAAAAACAGTAAAACAGTGAACACTTTTTCAGTGGGTTGACAAAAGAGGATGTGAAAATGGAAATACATGAACAAACAAAATCTCAACCAATCATGGTAACTGCGGTGCAATGCCAGAAAAAAACACAGCACACTCATTAGGGAACAAAAATTTCAATATTCTTTCCACCGCTATCTACACGTATCAAAGCCAAAAGGCAAAGGCTGTCATGGTGCTGTTAGAGCAGACAAACAGGCCTTTGCCCGGTCGGCCCGGCTGTGTTCTGGTATTGTGCAGATGGAATAGAGCCAGTAACGGAGCATGGCAGCCCTGGTCTGCAACAACCTTCTAACTCAAACCTAGATGCTAATCTCGCCTAGACACGTTGTTTTTAGAGTGAGAAAAGGTCAGCAGTGCAGAGTGATCTCGATCTTGTTTCTGTGTTGGCTTGTTAACTATTGTTCCTCTAACATAAAGCAGAACATGTGAGGGCACATTGTAAGGACTGCTACCCCAGTAAAAAACCTTATCATCAAGCTAGATGAACTTCTGAACTGTACTGTGGTTCTTTCTCACTCGGAACAACTCAACTCTGCTGCACTACACCTCCCTAAGCTGCTTAAGTCTGCTGAGAGGCACACAGAGTGACTGAACTCATCTATAAATTACTATGATTACACGCTGCTGTACTCCCTTTGTGACACCTGGAAACAGATCTAACTTCGCAACTTCTTCACTTGTCTACCCCTGAAGTTTCTCTGAGAGCCCTTTCACACACAAATGCTGACAACATCAGCCATTGTTTCCCAATGTGTCAGTGAGCTTTGCTGACTGCCCGCTCAGTCTCGGCCAGTTCTTTTTTCCTATATTTTAAGGTTCAAGACGGGAGGTGATTTTGGTTTGAGTCCTGCGTTTTTTTTCTTTTTTGTACAAAGTGCTGAGTCGTTATTTTCTCTCATGCAGCTGCAGAAAGTGTTTGCATGCTGGCAGTCAACAGGCTTTCATTTGTAGTTCTTGCTTTTGCAGTGATTTCATCTGCAATTTTGAAATGAAGGACATGTGAAACAGGGGATTGACTTTTATGGGTTGACCTTTGTCACTCGTTCTTTGGCTTGGAGCTCAGGATCCTTAATGTTTGCTGAATCTCTACGCTGTCCACTGAAAACAATGTAATGCAGTTAAAACAAATATATCTTTTATGCTGCTTTGTGCAACTACAAGCATTTTGGGTAAAAGTTCAGTGACATGAGTTGGGTCAGAAGTCTGACCACTAATAAGGAACAAAAGAAATGAGACAAACAGTGTATTATGTTTCCACTTAACTCTTGCGTCCACTTTTCCCATTGAGTCTTTGGGATTTTGCACTGGCAGCTCATGATGAAGGTGGGGTTATATTACATTTGACAGCAGCTGGAGTAGACTTAAACAATGAGTGTCATTGAACAACAGACGGGGACCTGTCCGGAGCAGAGGCCCCCTCAGCGTCTGGTCCAGCTGTCAGAGTCTGTCTTGTGCTACTCCTCAGCTTCCTGTGCTCACTAGCACAGGCTAATACCCTATCACATAATCTGACCTTATGTATTTTCCCTAAACTCCCACGAAAACAGTGATAAGACAAAACACCTCCAGCTGGCAGTTGCTGAACAATAGGGGTCTTTTGAGAGGGTTCAAGACCAAAACATGGTAGGGCAACAAGGATTCATGTAAAAGGTCTGTCAGGAAATGCAATAATGCTTTAAGGGAGAGAAGTGAAAAAAAAATCACTGCACTGATTTATTGCAGTTAAACCTTATCACGTAGCTGTCTAGACTATGGTAAAGTGGCTGAGAGAAAGGTAAGTACACTGAGAGCAGGGTATACTGTGGAATGGGTAATAGAAAGGGAGAGTGTGTGGAAATTGGGCACTGTGACTGATCTGGCATCTGTTAGCCTCAGGTCGATTTCCGCCGGGTTGAAACTCAACACCACAAGCTGCAGCACACTCCTCCATACTCATTTGTACGCTGAAACCCTTTCATCACAGTATCAGATGCAGGTGACGTCAAACTCTGCTGTAGATGCTTAAACTAGAATGCTGTAGATGCTTAAAAGTGTACACGTTTAGATTTACATTTTACTCTGCTAATGTGCAGCTAAACTTCTAAGCACTCTTTCATTTTGAGTCAAATCACACTGAAATTATTTTGAGGATCTAACTTTGATTGTGAGTCGTCAATGCTATCAGGTGACCTGTTGTGTACCGTTCAAAATCTAGTTAAAGCCTTTCACACTGTCTAATGCACACAACATAACTAAGACAGATGGCCGGTGCTGAACAGGTGGGAACACATTTAAGTCAAAAGAGGGAGGTCGCACAAATAAAGGGAAAACAACTTAAGGACCAACAAGAATATCAGTTTACGTAACTAATCTCAAATCAGTGGAGGCGTTGCTATGTAACCTTTTTTTTTTTTTTTTACCATCAGTGGATTAAGTTGATCTCTTAGTGGATTTCTTGGCTGAAACTTAATACACTATTAACTTTCAGCATATTAATTTAAACATAATTCCAAATTTGATATTTATTATATGGCTGCAAAAATGGATACAACTCTGATTAAGCCTGTGTGAGACCAAAGGGTTTTATGATATTAAAAATAGATCCAGATAAATCAAAGATGTGTATGATGTAATTGAGCTTCACTTACTTTGAAATGTTAATGTTTCTCTAGCATTTGACAAAGATGCTGTTTTTAGCACATCTGTTGTTTGTGAAAGAGGCCTTTGATTAATCAGTCTGTACCACAGAGGGCTTTGTTTGTCACACACCTCTGCTACATTGATTTTTATGAACATGGAAAATATGAGATTGCCGCAACAGCCTCTGCTTGGTGCACGGGTCATGCGGCCCAACTGTAAACGTCGTGCCACCTAAGCCTCTATTTACAAAACAAAGGCAGGCAGCTTGTTCAAGGTGGGACATAACCGTAGGACACAAACACAGTATCCAGGTCATAAGCACATCCACAGTCATTACTGCTGAACGCTGATCATTTGGAAATCTAAGGTGACATCAGCATGTAGGGCAACAAACAACCAATGCAACAGCAGAAAACAGCCTCTCAAATTCACATCTAAAACTACAAATCTGCAATGCAAAACTGGGGACAGACACATCACAGTGTTGGCCACATTATTTGGTTGACAAGTGCTGTCTGGGAATAAAGCTCAACACTGCAATGGTTGGGTAGCACGAATGGTGGAGACAAAATTAAAAATGAGGATCTTGTAAATGAAGAAAGGAAATAGAGTGGCTAGAGAAGTAGAGGGTGCAGAGGTGCAGAGGTGCAGGCACTTCTGTTGCTCTCAGTTGCAGTTTATAGGTACAGGAAGCTAAAACTAACAACTGCTCTGCAACAAATTCCACTTTCAAAAAGGTGTTGATGTTCAGTTTTTGTTCAAACTTTTTAAGAGAGGTGAACTGAGGGTGACACTGAACATATTTCTACTTAGAAATCCTATTTATAACATACTACAATTTAACAGCCCCTTAAATGACCAGACCGTTGAATATACACTTCTCCAAACCTGACCATTACAGCCATCATTGATTTAGCTGTACCTAATCACTGGCTGCTGAGTGTATTTTGTGCAGAGATCTTACGAAACACTGTTAAGTATGAAACAAATAAATAATTGCTCACAACTGTGGGTTTCCTTGTTAAACTCTGTTGGTGGTGCTGCATTACAAAAGCAATTTTCCATGAAGGGAACTCCGGTAAAAAAAAAAAAAAGAAAAAAAAAGGAATCATTTCTGGTTTTGCATTGTAATTCTCATAAACCAGAAGTATCGTAAAAATGGCCCTTAAAAAAGTGTTACTCACTCTCTCTCTGCTCCCGTTCCCTTAAGATGGCATCCAGCCACCTCTGCTTTTCCTCTGCATGTTTAGCCATGCAGACAAACCACTTGTTTTTAGCAGTGTTGTGGATCTTCCAGCCGTTAGTAACCGTGTAATTGTTACTGTGATAGTCCGCTGCAGAGAAAGACAAAAATAATCATCAGGCAATTTTTACATGGGAAGAAGGTACACATGGATTACACTAAAACAGTTTGTTATATCAGGCCTGTATTGAGAAGGCCTTCAGGGTTAAAAGATTTACTTAAAACAAATTCTAAAATTTAAATATACTACTGCAAATTATCTGTCTGGTTCACTGTTTAAGTCAAACCTGTTTTTCTTTCCCCTTTTGTTCTACTGTTCTCTTTAAGTGTGTTTCATTTTGAGAATGGAACCTCACAATGGAACTGTGATCTCAGTTCTAAGTAAAGGAAGCAACAAGGATAATCGAATTACAAAGATGTTGTTTAATGCAATGTAAAAGTTGTTTGTAAAGAGGATTTTCAATTGGGACAATGATCGACAGGTCAAATAAAAGAGGAAAACACGATGCACCGGTGGAGCAGTAAGACACCGTCTTTTCACTGACTCAACAAAATCTCCACGTACCCCTTTCTAATTTTATCATCCATTTAGCTGCAGGTGAGCAGCTACTGAATAATGAATGGCCACTGGTAATGGGGTGCATTAGTCTCACCCTTAAAGGTCATATAAATAGATTGGATACTTCAGGCCCCACAGGGAGCAGCTCCTGCTGATTTGGGAGAACACAAACTGGGTTGGGACACACATAAACTACTGTGCCGAGCCTCTTTTCAGCCACTGAGATGGAAAGATGGAGTCTTGTAAAATTTTAAAATTTTATGTAAGCACATTCTGTGATCTGGTGCAGCATTTATCAGGAGAGGTAGGTGTACAAGGGGAGGACATTTTTCATTTTTGTGAAGGCTTTCTGCTCTGTTAACAATGCAAAAGGTTGTTATTAAGTCCGGCCTCTTTGACTGATTGACTTAAGATTCTAACATTTCTGCAGTGTATGAAATCTGGGTTATCTGTTATTATAACCTCAACCACTCCCATCGTTCGTATCTTTAACACTTAGTAATCGGATCATCTGTGTTCTCGGAGTTCACACATGTACGTATATTTCGGTGAGGGACCCCTGAGTTCTGCGAACATGTTTTTCTTTGTGGTTTTCCCTTTCAGCAGCCCAAATGTGACAGCCAGCAGCCCGCATACGGAAAAAAAAAAGGTCATGTGAGCTTGCAAAATATATTCTGCCAGCAGAGACGAAAGAAAAAAAAAAGAGGAAACATGAGTGAGAGGAAGACAAAGTGTTTGCACACAACGCGCACAATGCCTCGCAACAAACCGCAATAGCACTGTGAGCTGAGTGACGACCATATCACTACGAGCCCACAGCTGAGTCGCTTATCTCTGCCACATATTTTTCAACCAATACACGAGCACATCAAGTTTATCACCTCGCTCCGGGTGGCTTTCGCACTTCAGATTTGTATCGACACCTTAAGCTATTATTGAATAGCTGACAGCAAAAGGTGGTGGATAAGGTTGCGAGCTACATCCTGTTTAAAAACTAGGTGTAAGTATGATACTCCACCCAAACTGTCAACAAGTACCAGATTCATACCCATCCCCAGCTTTCAATTGGCACAGTTTCATGAATTAATATGTGACATGAGAGATGAGCACAGAAGCAAATTGAAAATGGTCATTAAAAGTGTTTACGCAGTTAAAATATCCAGAGAATCATGAGAATTACACAAATGCTCCGAGAGAGTCTCATGAATGGACACACTGACAGCCTCCAAAGGTAACACTGCTGGGCAAACACAAACCTGTTCCATCTTCCACATTTTCCACCTCCATCACCTCTGTGTTGATTCGGCCTCTGAACACATAGAGGGGCCCGTTGATAGACTTGGTCCTCTTGGTGGACTTCTTTCCAGAAACCCTAGGAAATGAGACAACACCGTGGTTAGACTCAGGCAGGGAAAACATCCGTCCATGCCAGTGCCACAGCAAGAAAAGGACTTGTGTCTGTAACACACGCACATTCATGCAGACATGGCCATGAGAGCTGCAGACACATGTAGTTGTTTTTGTTTATAAAAACTAGTCTACTTACACAGGAATGTGGACATTTGCTCAAATCTAATGTCTTTCCAGAAGTAAGTCAGAAATAAATGATTTTTGAATGCCTTCTTGTTCCTTTTGTTCTCCTTTGATATGCTGCTTGTTGTGGTAGCAACTGTGAAGCTGACTGTAAAGTTGCCTCTCTCACCTGGACTTTCGCTTGCAGTAAACCAAAAGGTTGTCGAACAAGAAGAAGACACGTTCCTGGATGTTGCCCGCTGAGATTTTAAGGAGATTTCCATGAAGCAGCAACTCTGTGCATATGTCTGTCAGGTTGGTTCCCTGAAAAGGAAACAAAGGGACATTAGCTACTGACATTAAAACAGTATCACAATTTAGAGAAACACAGCTTAAAATGTTAGTTTTATCCATATCATAGAGGCTCATTTGTTATTTATACAGTCTTGATGCTCATGAGCAACAACTATAGTTTACTTTATTTGATCAGAGCATGGAAATTCTGACAGCACCTTCTGTCTAAATTAGGGTGTTGCAAAGAAAACACTGTTGTCTGTATCAAAACTTAAAAAGTTCACAACCTCATTGAAACAATATGAAATTCAACTGTCACATTGTGAACAATTTGTTTTCATTCCTTTGTCAAAGTAAGGAAGGAGTAAACACAGCTGTTCCCCACCCATCGCCGATGCAAAACAGCACTCGGTTCACTTCCAGGACGGTGAGCCGCAAGCACTGAACTTGTAACAAGTAGCACCAAAATTTGGTCTCTCTGCACTGAATGTTGTCAATTCACAGCAGCTGGAGAGCCTCCCAGGATTACTCCAGGGTTTAATCTAAGTGAAGGTGTAATCAAAGTCATAGTGTGTTGGTTGATTATAAGTATATCACACTACAGCAGCAAGGCTGCCCTGCAGATCTGTTACCTTGCCCTACATACAGTTTCCTGTGGGACCTAACAAAGCCCTTGTATTCTCTGAGGATATAAACACATGTATGCATGAGCTACAAATATATGAATGCACTTAATACATAAAAATGCAGCTGTAGATGCATAAGAAATAAAAGGAAGGAAATACATGACTCGTTCCATTCTGTAGACTGTAGGTGGAAGTGCTTAAACCTTATTCTGATTTCTGCAGTAAAACCTGATCAAGTGCTTTGTTCCTCTGTCATGCCAAGCGGAAATATAAAAAATGTGATGTAAAAGCCAAGACAGCTCCTCTGTTCTAATTCAGCAAGATGTTTTATGTTACCCCACAGCTTACCACTTTCACAGAATGTGATCGAGTCATTTCTTGTCAGCTATCAAGTAGACCACAACCACTGCATGGCCTCAATCATTGCAGCATTGCAGAGGCTATTTACTCAAACCACACACACTGGAACAGTGGAAACTGTTTATAATGATCACGTCCTTGAGGGTCAAACCAAGCACGGCAAGTGCATGATTATTTCAGATTTTCTTTCTTTTGTTTTCTTAATTTCTCATGCAAATTACCATTTAATTGGCATTTGTATATAAATGAACTGCATTGCAATAAAGTAATTCAATGGAAAGATTTTGTTTTTCATGAATATTAGTGAATTTTTCCAAAATACAATATAGGTTCTCCCTCACCACTTGCCCACTCAGTGGCATTTTGTTAGCTGGCATTCTCAATTAATTTAGCGAAGGCGGCTCTAACCAGAGGTGCTTTCCCGTCGCGCATTCGTTTTCTGTCCTCATCACCAGAAACTGTGACTGGATCTCGTTTTGATAGACTACACAAAGTAGTTTTTGCTGCTGCCTCAGGCTAGCTTGTTGTTGGCAGCTTTTATATGCTTCGAGGAAACGTCTTTTTCCGTTACAATTACGATGCAGCAACAGTCTCAGTTCATCAACTTAAGAAAACGAAAAACAAATTTATCAGTTTTACATTTTTTCCATATGTTGGCAAGAATACAGCATTTTCACAGAGATAATTTTTGATTAATTTTAAATAGTTTATCACTGTAATCATGATCATGTTAAGGAATTTCCAATGTACAATGTTTCTCTGTTCATCATATTCATTATATTTCATGTAATTGATTGTCTGAATTACATCATCAAAAATTAAGAGGTGTTTGAGTACTTAATTTCTCCATCCAGTATTTAGAAAATGGGTATTTAGAACAAGTGGACCACAAATCTTTCAGTCTTAGTTAATGAGATTGTTGACGTCAATCTGGAACTGTTTAAAAAAAAAAGTCTGGCTGATTGGCCACAGCATGGGGTCTAATTAACCTTTTCACCAAGTGAAAGTGGATGAACTTCAGGATCATTCATGGCAAAATAAGTTTTAGAGCTTCAACTCATTCACATTTTCAACTCAGGAACAGAGACTGTATTAATAGTTACAGATACATGCACTAGCAACCGTAATCTCCTTTATACTCCTGCCTGAGTTGTGAATGACAGATGAAGCGATTCCCTACGATCCAAACTCAAACAGCCAGAAAAAAAAAACTTAAAGACCTAATTGGATAACTGTCTGCAGTCCATGAGCAGGAGCAGGGGGATGTTAACATGCTCCCTACCAAAGCTGTCAAAACAGAGCTACTAAAACATTAAATAAAGTAACTGAGTTAAAATACATCTCATTACTCATTGTAAAACGGATCACTCCACTTCAAATCATCTGGAACTAAATACACCCATGTGTGGACTTGAAACAACCCCCACCCCACCTCTCCTTGGCTTACAGAGTGCCCATCATCCCCCACCACATCCCCACAGGCACACACGTATACATCAGATTTGGACTTCACTGTTGTCTTTGATGTTTCTGACATGGCTCCACCAGAGACCTGTGGAAACCCCCTGCCAGGCACACCCTCTCTTGAGCGTCCATAATTGATTCCCATGAGTATATATTTATGATGGATGTTCATCGCTCTAAAGTTCATAGACAAGAAAATGATTCTCAGAGCTTTTCTCAAGGTGCATACCAACAGGATCTGAGAAGGGAATCATGTTTCAGACGATCGATTCAACCTCATGTCAGTTGCACCAGGCTGAGGTGGGGGTGGGCATGAGGCTTTGTAGGAATGCTTTAGAATTCAGATGGCATGTTTGGATCTTGGGTGCATAAGCTTGCAGGGTGTGTTAGCTTGTACGTGTGCATTTTCCTTTCGTAGAAGTATTCATTGCGTTAATTGCATGCGTAAACGTGAAAGTGTATGAATACATGGCAGCAGTGTGTGTGTCCATGTGCACAGTGTGTCTTTGTCGGGGTAATGTGTCTGGGCCTGATTCGGCACTACTGGCGTCCTCTTCCATTAGGACTGGAGGTGATTAGCCTGAAGAGTGGCTGGAGAGAGGCTGGAAGAGCGAGACTAATGCTGTGAAGCTGAGGGCTAAATGTGCATGGGGGGTGGCAGCGTCCCAGTAAAGTGCCTCTTTCTGAGCTTCAACTGAGTCATTCAGAAAACAGTGAAATTGCTTGTTTTGAACAGCAAGAATCACTGTCTGTTAAAGGCTTTCCACTGAGTGAATCAAATATGAATTTGTGCTTTCCTGTGACCTGCAGTCTGTTTAAAACTGTCTTTTGCTCACAAATCACTCACTTTAAAGCAATGCGGTTGCCACAAAGGACTATAAACAATTATCCTATCTTCAATCTAAAAGTGTCTTACAGTAATACTACTTGTGTATGTGCATTTATCATGTTTTTTTGAAGAATTTTTTGTAAAAATTAAGAAAAGTGCCAATCGGATGTCTCCAGAGTCTGAGGTGACGTCTTCAAAACACTATTTTGTTGATGTACGAAGGTAAAATATATGAAATGTTAAACTGTTCCCACATTTGCAAAACTGATTTGCTTGAAAAAATACAAATCCTATTAATTACCAAAATGACTGGGTAATGATGTTCTTGTTCTTCTTGTTTTTTTTTTCTATGATGCACAATCATCAGTCGAATGGTAACATGGAAAAGGGGTCTGTTTTCCCGAGCAGATAGTTGGATGTCCCATCCTTCAATTTTCTTCCCTTCTCCCCTTTAAATGTCCCCTCATATAACCCTCCCAGTGCATGTGAGATGAGAGCTCTGCTTCCTAGGTCTCTTCTGATTGGGCAGTGTGCCCATTGGCATCCCTCTTGGCACCCTGTGAGGGCTGATTGTCCCATTGGTGCCTGCTAAGACAAGGCCTCTGTTGTGGTGGGTGAGGGAGGCGTGAAAAATGCACTGGACCCTCAGCTCGGCTCCCAAGCCCCATCCATGGCCCCTGTGCTCAGAGCTGTGATTTGGCTGCAATGGGGCTTAACTCTCGACATCAGTGGAGACCGTGGTGGTTGAGGCTTTTCTAAAATAAGATTTTGTTGGTGTTATGATACAGGACATATGTTTCTTTCTTTGGCAGGAACCTCATATGAATCATAATTGTTAAATTTTAGGATGCTCTAGGACATAAAAGTCTCCTCATAACTACTGTCTCCATTCATCTTCCTGACCTTTCCCATTCCTCCTCACTCTGTCCTTCTCGCTCTCACCTCCCAGCCCTCAATGTGGGACTGCAGCTGTTCCAGAGCCTCCAGTTTCTCCATCTGCCTCTTGGTTTCGTTGATGTTAGAGCAGACGGCCTTCATGGCCTGCAGAGCCTCTTCCACTGCTGGATAGTCAGCATGCTTCTTTGGGGTCCGCTTCAGCAGCTCCTGGGATGCAAAAAATTTGTTGGGCTGAGTTTTAAAACATGTACTGTAGAATTTGAAGAAATAGGTACAATCAAAAGAAAAACACATCAATCTCAGAGGGGCATAAAGTACTTTGTGACCTTCAATAACAGCATCTCCTCTGCTTGAGTTCCGAACCTGCCACCCCCACAGTTGAAAAGACTAGTAGGTGGGGAAGATTGGGTGCCTGGAAATGCCAGCGTGTGCGTTTTTTGCTCTAACATGCCAGGCAAGTAATGTAAAATGAGTCACTGGTATTGATCAACACAGATACATGTGCTGTTGTGGTATGATGTGGTAAGGTTTCCGATGTTCACTATGATGTTAGTTTTGTTTCTAGACTGTGTGAGCGGGTTGTGAGTATAAAAAAACAGAGTTGTTGCTCTCATAAAATGACAACACCATGACATTGGTGCAGCAGCTAAACACTACCTTCAGCAGTAGAGGGTACTTGCAGATCCTCTGAATGGGTGTGAGAAGGTAACCCTCTAGCGGAATATCTGTGCTTTTCTTTCCTCCAAGAAGCATACAGTGCTGAGGAACAAATGCAAACCAAATAATATTACTCAACAATGTACACAAGGACACATTACATATTTAGTAATGGAGTACAGCAAAGGGAATACAGCAAAAGTTTGAAAATAAGAGACATAAATATCCAGAAAAGCTCTTTACATGTCGACAGCAACATGCACATTACAAACATATCATGTTTATTATGTTGTACACAACTGAAAATCAAAAATGCAAAAAGAAAAATGTAGTTTTAAGTCCAGCTTTGTCAGGTTTGTCCTTTTATTTAGCTTTTCTTCCTGCCAGCAAACAAGTCTGCATGTTAAGCAAATCTCAAGTTACCAGTGGAATCAATAAAGGTTATAAAAAATCCAATATTTTAAATATGCCCACACTAATTCCTGTTTTGCCTTTTTAAGTGAGACTGACTCTGTTACACAGCAATGGAGTCCATGTAATTGTATGTATTTCCATAACTTTTTCAATTATCTGGGACAGCACTGTCTAAAAAAAACATTTAGAGTGTTTGCCGCTGTTGCAACTGTTATCTCAATCTTCCTTTGTTTTGTTTAGCATAACCTGACATTAATTGACTTTTGTTGTCATTTCCATCCGGTCACAGTCTGCTGCACAGGCAGCAGATCTATAACAGGTCCAGGTGCAGTTGAATAATCTACCGAATCTCTTTAGAAGCAAAGCCTTAGCGTTAGTGCATTTCCATATTGCTACTGCTTTAATGAACATGTCATTAAATCTGTATGCAGATCGGGGCATGTTCTTCACACTAAAATCAGATATGCAACTGTGAAGAAAATGCTACGGAAATGACAGATGCAGTTAGGCTTTACGCCTGAAGACCACATCCTGCCATTCAAACTTTAAGTAGTCCAAAGTGTTTGAATAATGGCAACACTATCTGATGTTTAAAATTTGATTTTCAGATTTAGATTAATAGTAATGTAATTTTACACTACAGGGCCTGTGAGAGAGCCAGGTTTAGTTTTCAGTATTTTGAATACTGAATCCATCAATTATGTTGGGTGGTACTTTTAAAAAAATCTGTTTTTCTTACGGGACAACAGCAGCCAGGAGAGTAAAAAACCAAAAGATGTCAGCGTCATTTTTAGGGTGGCTTGTTTGGACACCCAACTCTGTAACTATACTATATTACTTCTCCTGTGCGACTGCATAACCTTCCAAAATGTTCATGCTTTCAACAAAAGGATCACTGAGAAACCTCTAAAGTGCCCTCATTCCCCAGAAGATTTGGGGTTTAAGAAACTGCCCCAACACCCCCCTCCCGAACTAGTTGAAAGGAAAGCTTTTCTTCAGAACGGGGGGCTTACAGTTACAGTTATGGTTTCTCTATGCCTTGTATTTCCAGGAGTGCTGCCTGTCAGTATGCTATGAGCTCATGGGACGGGATGAAAGATCAAAAGCAGCCATGCAGATAAACCACTTGAGTGTTCTCCAGTGGGAAAGAAGGCAGTGGATCACTTTAGAGCATTATAATCATATGGCAATTCCTTTCAACTCGACACGGAGCAGAGGAGGATGGTGTGTGTATGGAGGTGGGGGGGGTTCTGCAGTACTTTTTGATGGAAAAATGAGCAACAAAAATGCATCTGATTAAGACTCTGAATTTGGGGATTCTACACATTCCTAATGCATTATTACTAAAGAAATAATGTATATCAATTTCCACCTCAGTCTGCTCCACTTTCTTTTCTTCTTTCCTCTCATCCTCTGCTCATTTAGAATCTGCCAGCCTAAAGCCAGAGCTCCCTCTGCTCTTGACTCTGACCTCCTTTTGCTTTCACTTAACTTCTCTCTTCTCTTCCAATGCAATTAACACTTCATTTCTACATACATTTCAGAGGCTCCCTGCATTGTGTGATACAATTAGCATAAAAATTGCTTAATTTACAAAAAATCCACTGGAATCAAACAGCCAAAAAGAAGCCAAAGGCTCTACAAATTACACAGAAATGAATTACTATGACAACCATTCACAATGGTCACCACTTCAAGGATTGAAAACCTTTATTCTGTACCCTTTGAAGACACATCTTTGCTAAGTCAACATAACTTTAACAGTCAGAGTGTTTTTTTCCAAATTCTAGTAAATACATCTTGCTTCTATTTTGCTTGAGAGCTCATCCAATATTTAAGCCAGTCTGACAACTTCTTTAACATAACCAGATGTTGTGTAGCGATTTTATTTTGGAAGCATCAACGTCATATAAGACCTGACCAATTAACCGCTGCATGACTGGGCAAGAGGAAGCAAAGGCCAAAGCACAGAGCAACACTCTGATCCCACTGTTTCCAGTCCTGTGGGTCAGAATAATGCCATGGAAGCAAACCATCAGGCAGCGACAAACGCAGGACCTCAGATCTGTCAGCCAAGCCCAAAAAGGCTGCCAACACTCCACAGCTGGCTGGCCTAGTATCTACAGATGATTTCATTGGTCAGGCCCCCGCTCAAAGGCCCCTTCACCATCCTAAGTTCATTGTCCAGGGCCCAAAGGTTTGGGTGTCAAACACAGAAACAGCTGGCGGCGGAAACACTACAAGAGCAACACAAAAATGACCTTAAAGGCAGTTGCATCCTGTTCAGGCAGGAAAACCCCTCTGGCATTGTTATGTTTTCTGCCCTTTATTCAAATGTTGACATGGAAATGGAGGTGATATGATGGAAGGAAAAGGAGGAGGTGAATGGACAGATGACAAACAAAATATGAAAATGAAATAAGCAAAGGACTGGTGGAAGGAAAGAAGTGTAGGACAATAGAAGACAGTTGTGATGGCAGAGAAAATAAGAAAAGAGGATTACATGGGAAAACACAAGTCCAAGTACAATTGAAGGAAATGGTTCATAATATCCATGTGACATTTCACAATGAGAAAAGATTTATTTCTATGTAATTAAGAGAAGTCAAAAGTCATAACAGATAGAGGCAAAATTTAAAAATTAATACAATTTTGATGAGTAGTAGAGTTTACAAGCAAATTGAAGAAAAGGCAAGATAAGCAAAGCAGAAAAGAGGAGCTGTGGTGACTTACCAGCAAGAAGGTCCTGATGTTGGGGATCTTGTTAAGCTCCATAAGAAGCCGCAGTGCCTTCTCATGATTACTGCAATACTCGCCATATACTGAAAAACTCTCTCTCTGCAAAACAGGAG
The DNA here is from genome assembly GCA_029783725.1 of Acanthurus tractus. Taxonomy (NCBI): domain Eukaryota; kingdom Metazoa; phylum Chordata; class Actinopteri; order Acanthuriformes; family Acanthuridae; genus Acanthurus; species Acanthurus tractus. The sequence continues at coordinate 6,131,126 of JAQNCA010000002.1, read as the reverse complement.
AGAAACACTGGTCAGAATTGCTACGGGGGACTTGATGCCATATTTTATTGGCCAGTTGGCAGCCTTGAAGAATCAACTGAGACAACTGACGGGAGAATGATAGACAGTTCAGAGTGGAAACTTTGATGTCTCCAGTTACTTCAGTCAAACGGCATTTCGTTGGACTTTCTCAAGTTAAGTGGTGGATAACTACACTTTGATAGCTGTCATTGCTTATTATCATTAGTAGCAGCAATAACAGGTTTTGCTATGCCAGGCTATCATGGTAAACTTAAACTTGAATAAATACTAGACAGAACTGCTGCAAAAACCCTGACTCTCAGAACGATTTTTCAAATGACTCTCTGCTAGTATTCATAGACATCATTTGTCCCACTTCTCTTTTTCAGAGTAATCTCAACATAGTGGAAAAACATGACATGCCAACATGGGACACTTCCTCTTTTTCTGAAGTGACAGCATCACACTTTGCAACAAAGCCAATCAAGTCTCGCACTTATACATGCGCTTCTACCAGGCTGCCATTTAATTTCTTTCACAATATGTAATATGAAACCTGTGTAAGTGAATGCATTATTAATTCAGAATACTGTAAAAAACCGTACACACACAGTATCACAACTTCAGTTGAATTTATACCCTAGAGCTTATTGAAGCCTATTGTGTATTCTTAACTATGTAGCAGTAATTGGGATGTGAAACCATGTGCGTAGCGAGGCCTGAGCTTAAGGTCTCGAAACTGATACTGTCATTTGAAACAGCCTGGTAAGTGAAATCTAAAACTGCAGGTGTTCATCACTATTCGCCTCAACTGAAACTCTACTTCCCAATGGCTTTGTGTGTAAAGCTAACCTGACCATAGTGCTAGTGCTTCCACCTGGGTAAAGAGCTTGAAAGCATCTTCAAATAATCTTATTCAAAGATGCTATAAAGTTTCCTAAAATGTTCACCTTTCACAGCACCTTAAAAAATACCATGGATTTTCAAGTCAGCATCATCCAAGTCGATTACACGTGCAAAATAATTACATTTGATTTCACTCCAATACACACACACACATACGGAAACAGAATGTCACTGCAGAGTGTGTATGTCTGTTCTAAACAGAAAAACTAACAGTGTTGACAAAAACAACCAAACAAAGCTAACAGCTCACAGTCTTTTTATAGAACTCTGTGTTTCTGCTCAATCTCCGTCTCTTAACCAGAAGGAGGTGGAAAATCTTTGGTAGATGTGTAACACAAGAGAGCAGCACAGTGTAAATGGTGTGCAGTTTTACCACACAGGCAGACAGGAACACACCCAAAGCCACGTTTGGCAGGAGATTCAAGTCCAAAGTGCCACTGGGAGCAACAGCTGGGCCAGCATATGGTGTGAAAGCCCAGATACTGACGAACCAAGCAAATACACTATATAGCTAATAAAAGAGAGTAGAGGAGAGGCAAGCCTGTGTGTGCATTGTAAGTGTGTGTATCATTCTTGTATATTTATGTATACATGTAAAGGTTAATTATTTGCATTCATAACAGTATGAGGGAGGCAACATATTCTAAAGTCAGTGTTTTTAAATGTTTCTGCCCAACTTCTTGAAATTATGTGTGGTATATTTCACAATGTAGGTTTCTTTACTACTCAGATGGTCTTGTAGATAAGCAGTCCTAAAGCTCTCTAACACAACAAACAAACACAAGGAAGTGTGACAACAGAGTCCGTCCAGGATTAAAACATGAAGTAGCCAAAAAACAGTCCTATAAAGTCTTAATCTTGGCTGATGAAGAAACTTAGAAGACACACACTCGCCAATAGCTACTTATGAAACCGGTGAACAGAATGTCTCCAGACTATCTTTTCACTTCAACTACTGGTTACAAATAAAGTTTGCATGCTGACATTCTGAACTAAAACACTGAACAAAAGAGCATGTTTCCATGCATCTGTATCCCAGACACTATCAGAGTATCAAAAACAACTGAAGGTCTTCTGCACCTAAACTAAGCTGTTTCAGTCTCCATTGAGGAGTAAAGAAAAGAAATAAATGGGGCCTAATCACAAACTGGGCAGGCTGAATATCAAGGGAGTGTTTAGGGACACGTAAGTGTAGCCACACTATCAGTTTACACTGACATGCTTCTGGATGCTGTGGCTCTTCAGCTGCTGAACCTGAAAACAGCAAACTTTTCTGCAGCTATGTTTACAACTAAAGCCCACTTCAAGATATTTCCTTCTCAGGTGACAAAAACTAAGTAGTCTATTCATGTTCACCTATAGGTCCTACAAGGGCCAAAATGTGAACCACAGAGCAAATTTAAAACATTAAGACTACTCTGTGAGCCTGAAGTCATCAGCTCTACCCAGAATAGCTCAAAGACGTGGGTTGTCCCTTTGATAAACATGTGTCTTTATTTGAATTCTTCGTCACTGGAATGTTATTTGGAGGCTAGATGAGAGGGTAGTATCACACACTAGGAGTCACGGAGAGTCAAAGCATAATGGAAGTAGTTCAGAAAGTGCATAATGACATGACTGTTGCTTCTTGCACAGTGCTTAAGTATACGCTCCAAGAAATAGAGCAAATATTGATGTCTCTGATTTATGAGTCACTTTTTTCACCTTTGCACAGTCTAAATAATCACATCCACACAGGAATCTTTAAACAAGGGTTTAAACATCCCTGCGTGAGTTTTTCTGTGTGTTTGGTCGGAGAAAAGGGACCGTTCCAGATTTTTGCCTCAAGTTAGAAAACTTTTAGTTAATAAAGAGTATAATGTCTTGTATGCTTTAATAATGATGAATCGGCATCTTTATTCTACTTCAGAAAAGTAACAATGACAATTGTGGTTATTTTAATTCAAGATCAAAGACTGGTGCACTTTATTTTTTACAGCTGCAGCCTCTCAAACCATCTTGGCAACATCTGACTTTGAATAGCAATGAATCTTCCCATTTTCTTCCCCTCACTGCGAGTGGCACAGTCTTGTAGAACAATGCAGAAGGTTAATCAAACCCCAGTCATGGTGTTGACCTCTGGTAGAGGTCAAGGGCTATGGCTGGAGGGCGCCAGACAGGGCCAACCGATTGGCTGAGAGGTGTCAGTGTTAAAGGAGACAAAGGTCAGGGGTTGGAAGGGGAAGTGTAATGGATATGCAGGGTGACACTTTCATTCTACATATTTACATTCATGAGCAGTATAGGAACATTTATAGGAGTAGGAATTAAGGAAGGTCTGTTGACAAAAATGACAAAGAATAAATTATGCTTGTTTTTTACTATCCAACATAAAAACTGTGTAGTAGGACGGATAATTATTTGGATGCTATCTGTAACATCACTGCCAGATGCCACTAAAGCCCACACATTTTATTTAATTCATAATTTAATATACCATTTGTAACACGCCATAGTTTTTTAAACCATGTGAGGCAGAGAAGTGAAAAATAATGTTGGTGCCTTCTTAATGTGTTCACATTCAACATAAATGGTTGAAATGATTCTTTTAAAAAAATCTACAAACAACCTGTGATTTAATCATGATTTATTTAAAGGAATTCTTTAAAATTGTGCACAATGCACTTATTCACTTTGCTTATTTATATGCAAAAATAATTTCCACTCTAATATTTACACAGTAAACACATTACATGATGTCAGCAGACAACAACATGTTGGCCATCCATTCATTAATAATATCAAACACGATCTGGTTTCATTTTTTGACGGAAAGGATTTTCTGCTCTAATGTTTTTTATAACTTTGTTGGTCCAGTGGTCAGACAAAACTGACAAACCTCTTATCATTAGTTACAATCCTAAAGAAAATGCATTCGCTATATTATCTTGTTTATACAATACAATTTAATGTGTCTATATATCCTCTGTTTTCATCCATATTTTTAAAATGACATCACGATAAGTTAACCAGTGCTGTACAAAAATAGTATTTAAATTTGCCACAGTGATATTTATTGAGTTCTGCTGCATGAGTGACTCATTGTACCTAATACTGATATGCAATACTGATTTGAGTCACAAGGGTTTCTTTTCTTTCATGGCACTGAGGCAGACTTAAAGTAGACTAAAATTATAGAGAGACTGAGGCTATTCCTCCCATCGATTTAGTTGGAAATCCAAGCACCTGCAGCCTTCTCATTACCTATCCAGTCTGACCTCTATATCTCTCAGTCTGACCATAAAGTGATGGGAGAAAAAAACAGGTTGGCCTTTAATCAATTCTCCGCTCTGACACTGGGCCTGACAGAGCCAATGACCGCAACGCTTCACACATGTGTGAAGATACATTTTGATTATCCAATTCAACCGCCATCCACAGATGTAATCAAATGTGATTAATGCCACAAGCAGATAGTGGTTATATTATCCTTGAAGAGTGATGTGATTAATAGAAGGCTATGCAGGTTGGATTTTTATCTATATAAACATGTCTCTGAAGCAAAACCTGCTCTAGAGGCAGAAATTATGCCAGCCGTTCAGTTTAATCTTCATAGAGCAAAAGGTCCTGAGATGTTGGCTTTATAATAAAAGTGAATCTGACTGAAAAGGCAAGGGGCAGAAACGTGTGGGTTTATTAGCTCTCCGATAATGAGATTTTTCTTTCTGTCTTTAGAAACTAAAATTCAAATCTAATGGTGTCCCGCAGCATCGACACATTGTCGTATGGGACAAAATGATGGTAAATAGCTAGCTGAGGTGTTGTTTGCCTCAGTGAAAGTGAATTGAAGATGGTTTATCAGAGAAAGACAAACACAGAGAGCGAAGGAGCTTGAGATTGAGTGCTACCAGCAGAAGCATTGTCCTCTCACTGAGTGGCACACCATCTCTTCCTCCCCACAAACAGACCCTTCTTTGTTTGTTCCCTGGGGCCAAACGAGTTCAAACAGAGGAGAGGGGAAAGGAGGGAGGGGGTCGGAAAGGGAGTCTTTGGATGGAGGGATGAGGGGTAGGGAACAAGGAGATAGCAGAGACAGCGACTTTCATGGACTGATGAAGAGAGATGGAGGGTAGAGCAACGCTTTTGCCTGACAGGATGCAGGCCCGTTTGGGAAAAGAGGAAAGGCAAAAGGGTGGAGGTGTGTGTGTGCATGTGTGTGTAATGGGGTGTCCAAGAGATGGGAGGGGTTTTTCATGTGAGAAAGAGAGAATTAAGGGGTATTTTCTCAGCAGGCTTTGCACGCTTTCCCTGCATCTGTGGTTACGGGTAGCCCCATGAAAAGAGTTTGTGTGTGTGTTTTTGCATGGAAGAGGAATTCATGCATGCATGCGCTCACACATGCGTGTCCATGTGCTTGTATATGTGTGTGACAGTCTGCTGTTCTGTGTGCATTTTTGTGTGCAGTGCACTCACAAACTGGAGGAACACGTGTCCCAGTGCATGCTGAGGGTGGGGTTCAGGCTGCAGACTGGTCTCCACTGCAGACAACACCTCTTTGTGCAACTCCAGGATGTCCTCAATATTTGAAAACAGGATCTATAAACAGGGGGATGATGTAAGGGGAAGGGATGTGCAGGAAGGAAGAGGGAAAGAGACAGGGTTGGACAGAAGAGAGAGAAAGAGAAAGGAAGTGATTAACCAACTGAGCAATCACATCTTCAAAAACCCAAAAAATCACTTTGGTTATTCTGACTTTTAAGCATGGTCTTCTGGCTGCACAGATATTGAAAAACCATTCATACCTTGACATGTTCAGGGGAGAGACACTGTTGATCATCTGCAGTTTGTCTGATTCGGTGCAAAAATGCCTGAGGAGGAGGGAGAAATAAAGTAAGTTAAAAAAATATATATACACACAAACAAACCAATTTTGTCACATCACTATGTATGAGCATAAACACACTGGCCTCTGTGCAGTAAACGGTCACATGCACACTCACACAGTTAACAGAAAATCGCCTTTCTTGACATTAGACACAGATGTGTCACAGTTGTTTCAAATCCCTTAGGTTCACTATGTTCTCACTATGAGACAAGATTTTCCCACTGTCTTGTTACACTTGAAGTTTATAGTATGGATCTCTTGTAGTCGAAGCTCTTCAGTGAAAGCTACATAAGATCCAGGCTGAGTTTTTTAGCTGTAAGACAGCAGCTAAAAAGCTGCTTTATTGCCGCAGCGTCTTTACACACAACTTTCCTGAAGATGCCCATGATAGGCTCATGCCAACTAGACTTCACTTGTATGGGTGTGTGTGAGTGTATGTGTGCTCACACTGGCACACAAACTTTCTAATCAGAAGGCCTTAGAAAAAAAAAAAAAATTGGTAAAGAGGGGGAAGTGAATCTGCAAACAGTTTCTTTTATTCTCTCTTCCCCAATTGTCCGTCTGCCTGCCTCAGTCTGACTGTCTGCCTGCCTCAGCTCAAGATGACAATGCTGTCTTGAAAAGAAGAGGGGAGATGAGATATGAATCCCCAAACTGTCAAATAAAACTGTACATCTGAAGCCTCCTTCTTCTGACTGGCTCCTGCTGTTATGTCCGTCTGCATTGTAGCGCCTCAAGACTGTAAACTGATAGCTTGCCACATGGATAAAGGGTGTTAGATGGATAAAAAATCTTGGTTTAGCGATGAATGAAAACTGACTCTGAGGGTATTACTTGAGGATACTACAATAGTTTGAGCTGATTCAAACCTTCTGATTAAAAGTTACAGAGATAAAAAGCATCAATGATCTGTTCATGTCTCACGTGGGGGTCAGTGGTGTATCATTACATTTGATTGATGTGGCATAGATTTTCTGCCTGAACCCTGTTTGAAGTTAAGGTAAACACAATTACATTTTTGCCACTCGAAGCATTGAAAAATGATTTTTTAAAAAACAGCCTTTTCTTCCCAAATCCTAAGTAGTGCAGGGAATCATAGAAATACTTGATACCCATCACAATAATTCAGCTCCATTACCATCAAATAGATTTGTTGAATATTGTGCACGATTTGCCCTTGTTATTCATCTAACCAATACAACTGCTCTATATATCAGTGCTGAATAAAGAATTCTGAATTAACGAAACACAGACTGAAATTCAAAAAGAGAGAAAATTCCAGTTTATATCAGGAAATATGTGGTCAGAGGACTGTAAAAAGTAAAAACACATTAAATCTAAAAGGAGCCTTTGATGCCAACTTGCTCCAAATATTTTCTATTCTTTGTGCTATTTTAAAGCAGAATTGTTGTAGTTGTGCTGTACTAAAAAAGATTTTGAAAAAGCAATATCAAATCCAAAAAGATTGACTTGGAAGCAAAAACAGCGACCTAAAATGTTTGCATGGCTACATATCATTAGAGGTAAGAAACAAAATCTTTTATTGCAATTTTGGATGAACTGACCTTTTATAGAAAACCCTTGCATGCTCTATACAGTCAAACATAACATCAGCCTACTCCATGTATTACTTACAGTAAGTGACTTGCCTATAATGAAAGACTAACACTTATAATCACACATTTGCTCTCAAGATAGAACCCAGCCAAACAGGCAGTCAGGCAGCAATCATATCATTTCCTCTGAGACCGAACACTTTAAGGGGATTGTCTACGTTTTTTTTCCTCTCTTTACTAGCTTTTGCGTAAGTTGCACCAAAATAGACAGCAAAGGTCTTCAGCAGTGAGCTGCGACCCTGCTAATTAAGACCAGTATTAAAGGGAAGCAGTAGTCGTTATGTTCCTGACTGGTTTTGGGAGGGAGCTGATTGTGCTTGAGGCGTACACTAATTAAATCTCCCATATGGCAACTTGTACCGTGTCCACACTGGAGAAGTCACTCATGTGAGAGATTGCTCCCTAGCAGAGAAGACAAGAAGAAGCAGGAAAAAAAGAGTATTTCTCAGTAGCTATTAGATGGCGGAGAGCAGTGTGAGGGCGGGGTGGGTGCAACATAGAGCAAAGGGACAAAGGATGAAAACAAACAAAGGAAAAGGGACAACAATGGAACAGAAGGTGAGGTAAAATGCAAGTGTTAAAACTTTGGAGTCCTTATTGACATCTTAGACAGCTACCATCCAGACAGGATTCAGTCTTTAAAGAAAATGTGCCACACAGATGTGGTGATGAGGGGGTCAGCAGGGCGGACGGAGGAAAGAAGCAACAAAGAGGTTCTTTCAGTCAAGGTCCTCGCCCCAGCATGGCCATTCTCACCCAGGGTTGTGTTGGCTGTCTTCATTGTTCCATCACAAAGCACACAAGTTTATTTGGAGAGAAAATTGGAAGCTTTCTCTGTCCACCATCATGACTGAGACACTGATTTAAGCCGAGCAGGAGTAGATGACAAAAGAGTATAAACAGGGGCATGCACACCAAGCATGTCTGAATTTATTCAAACAGGATTTTCATAGTCTAGACTGTAATATACTGAGAGCGTGATCAAAATCAACAACAGGAAAAGGCCCAAAGAGAAGGTATTATGGGTATAATTTGACAGCTGATGGACAGCAGTTCATTGTGTTTAGAAAGCCGTGCATTATATAATTGGGCAAACTGCCGTCTTGACTGATATTCATATTCAGCTATTTCTTGAGCCCCTCAAATCACCATAATTACCATCAGTCAAAGAAACTTTCTGCCAAGACAATGTAAGAGTCAGTTATACTTAGCATAAGTTACAGAGTCTGGAATCCTAATTGTTTTGACTTCCTCCATATCCTAAATCTGTAACTTCGCTGTACCAAGCTACATGTAAATCTATGATACTTTTGTTTCCGTGTCAAGTTTTGCTTTCAGATTTTAGCTGTTTGAGACAATATTCCCCACTCTGGACTGGATAACACAAAAGATGCAGATGGGACTACATCCTCAGATAACCCACAGCATATTACAACTCATGCATCATTTGTATGGCAAGGGCAATACCTCAGAGTATTACACACACACACACACACACACACACACACACACACACACACGCACACACACACACACTCACAGTGACATTAAGGTATGAGATGAATACTGAAAGAGTTGTCCTTTCCACAGTACAAAGCTCAGCCACTTGTTATTGGAAAAAAATCAATCATGAAAAACGAACACAGGATTCGTGGCAAACAGTGTAACTCTACTCTTCCTGCTGGACACAGTTGTTGATCTCATTACTTCTTAATCAACATGCTGAGTGGCAGCAGGATGCGGCTGACGCTCGTTGTTTACTGTCATATCTCCATCTCTGGTGACCTTTCTGCCTCTTTTCCAACATCAGTGCACCGTCATCAGCGAGTCAATGGTATGTAATTACTTTAAGTGGAGGATCAGACTCTGATCAATAATATTAACGGAAACTGCAGTACCTGTCTAGTGTAGTTAATAGCCACAGATAAGTCTGTTAATGTCTGAGATCTAATTCAGCCACAGTGTCAGCTCTTGACATGCACGGGCTCTAACTTTGATGGAAATGAGTGAGGAGATTTTTATGTTTTGAGAGCCCACTGCCTAAAACAACTTGTTTTTAAGGACCTTAAAATTATATCATCGATTTTCTTTTTTAACAGCTGTGTATTCACGGAGTGGCCCTGCTGCATATATTATCCCTAGGAGCTTTCAGCAGTTTGTGTAAGATGTCTTTTACTCTCTGATAACTAAAAATAGTGGTGACATCAGTCAATGTGTTAATAATAGTTGGTCAGGTGGGACACAAATTCATTTTTTGATACCCTTAGACTCAAAATAATGAGTCAGAGTGGCTCCACAGAGGGGGCTCAGCTGCTGCACAGAGCACAACAGAGATATTACACATGACGGTCTTTTGCCACAGGGGGGATAGCTGTTAAGGGAAACTCATGATGCAATCCCACAGGAGATGAGAGACAAAACCATGAGGTTTCTTGATAGACCACAAAGTAGCTGCCAAATCCGAAAATTTTGCAAAATTATACCTCTAATATATAAGCACAGCAAAGCCAAAGAGGTACACCACAAAGGAAGTAGTAGAAAGTCATACTATAAACATCATATACTCAAATTTGCCATCTCCAAAAGTCTGTTTGCTCTAAATAATTTCCTCCTTACTCACTCTTAGTAGGCTGTACACACTTTGAATCCACTTTTAAAAGAAACACCTGAATCAGCACAAAATCCTGACAGCAAAAACCATGTATGAACAAAATGGCAATCTCAAAACTTTCTACCATGGTCTCTTCTTGTCAAGTGCAGAGACCCGATAGTTTTCCTTGTAGGCAGAAAGCTAAGCTACAATTGCTTAAATGAGTTACTAACTAAAGAAGCAAAAAATTGCCAGTTTTAACAGTTTTCACAGTTTTTGACATTTTTATACCAGGGAAAAGTGAGATACTTAACAAGGCTGACTGATCTAATTTAAACCTCAAAGGGCAATCTTACATGACCCTAAAAACAAGCCCATGTTCTATGTATAGCATATCAGCTTTTTGTTATCATTTTCACAACCTCACACACCCTTTTTTCTGTCCTAATTTACAAATAGCTGTGCAAGTTTTTTTTCACACTTTAACTTGCTTGTGTTTCAAGAAACAAGGGCTGAGTTCTGCAAATTTACTCGAGTGTGAAGCCTCTTGTTTAAGTTAGGCATAATTCCGAAAAGCACTCTGTGGTCCACTACAAATATGAGAGCCGCCTCATCCTGAGAGTAAACTCTGTACTGTACTGTCTACAGTTATTTGTAGAAACCAGCCAGGGTTGGTGCTCAGGTGGATCAAGCATTAATTAAGCCCTCACATCGATTTATGTAATGGCTGTCAAAGGCACCACTGATTTTCAAATCTTACCAAGTTCTCTCAATGCCTGCTTTACTGCAACAATTAGGTACAAAAAAAAATGAAGTCAAGTAAAAAAAAAATCCCAATTTGCAACAGAAGAGGTATGCACGCATCCCTCTTATGGCGTGTTGATGTTTGCGTGTGCGTCTTGCAAACAGGAAGTGAAAACAGTGCAATCAAACTGAACAAAAGACAGCATTCTTTTTTAGACACTAAAACCATTGACAAGAATTTTTTTTTCCCAATTTAAGCAAAAAGGTAGTGGTTTCAGGTTTCACTCAGTGGGGAAGGAAAGCAAACTGCATAATAAAGAAGTGGCGTCAGAAACTAAAGCAGCATTCTTCGCTTTTGGACAGAAGTGTGTCATTTTGTGCAAAGGAAGTATATGACATGTCTGAATGGCTGCTATCTATCCTGTCTGCTGAAAGTTAAGTCTGACAATTGTGTGCTAGCATGCAACCAAAGTGTAATATACATATCTCATTGTGCTCAACACACTTAATTAATATGATTTACACTGCATAACTTTATATCAACAGTTAATACCCAAATGAAATGAGCATGAAGCCTGACTATAAGGCTCTAAAGATTACAATGGGACAAGTGGGAGATCATTCTCAGGGTGAAATGTTCACATTTTTAACATGTCTGATAAGGCAAGGGGGTTATAATTTTACCTGTAAAAAGTCAAAAGTTTTTCTGGTCCTGTACAAATTTTATGATTTTGTGTTATAGAGCTTAGATGTTTTCTGCTTTCATTATGGCACACTAGCACTGTTTTTCTTAAACCTATCATGTCTTTGAAAAATAATCCTCTTATCTGCCTAACTCTCAAACTTGCAGCAAACTACACAATACACAAATGTTATGCTCATCCCAAATTCTGCTGAATGCTGTCCAAGTTAACTTCTATGCTAAGGGTTGCTTTAATATTCACTTGCATGTCAGGTCATTAGCTTCTTCAACTGTTTTCTCACCAGTGTCTAATGGGTACCTTGCATATGCAACCCTCAACAGAGATAAAAAGGAAGCGAGATGGTAGGCACATTAGCTGCGATGTGCAGCCCGGAACAGCATGACTTCAAATTGTCTATTCATCACTTCCCTAAACAGACAAGTGAATGGCAAATCACAAGCCAGACTTAAAATGTTATTTGCCATAGCAATTGGGCAATCTTTACTGTTTAGCCCTGAGCTTATTGTTGCTATGAACTGGAAAGAATGGATAAAAAAAATGCAAAGTCAACTATCTTCGGTACTTACACAGTTAATTGTCATTTGTCACTGTACTTAGCAAGCTGAAACAACATGCACCCAGCATTACCCAACACCCGTCGTCACTTAACACCCCAGAAAGGCAAATCTCATTTAACACCAATAACTTGTATAGTGTCATTTATGTCATTGAGCATCAACTCATATGACTAATGTGACAAGGAGTCAGATGTGGGGTTTTTGGGGGTTTTTTTTGAGGGGGGGGGTTGCTAAATGTTGAGGTTTATCAGAGCGAAGAGGGGCCAGACAGTAAGGTGTGAGAATACAGACAGGCCATATGCTGGTGTGGGTTCAGTGTTTGCTCCACTGGTCAGTGAGTAGGAAGCCTGCTGCCTTCACGTCTGCCTTGTCTGCTTCTGAACTTTCTAATTGCAGCTAGGCCAACTACAAAGCATGACTCAACAATAGCTTCATTTCTTTGACTCAAGGTTTTGACTTTGGTCTGGAACCCTTTTAATCAGCTGCCGTAGAGTTTACAAAAATAGAAAAAAAACCCCCACCTCCTTCATTGAGATCACTGTAAAAACAAACTATGTATTTCTATTCTTTTTTTAACCTGTCTTAACAATTTCTTTTTTTTTTTTTAAACAAGAAACTCCACAGATTTTAAATTACAGAAAAGAGAAGTAAAAAAATGCTATTACTTTTAAACTAGGTCAAGTTGCAACATTAGTGTTAGTCCAGCATACAGTCAGGCACATGGCCTCACTGTGGAGTTGCCTAAAGGGTCATTCAGAAACAAGCACAGAGGATCAAATTAAGTTGTATGTTGACCTTCAGTCAAGGTCATCCATATTAAACAGGGAATAATGTAACATGAATGTATGTAATAACATGGTCACGTTGCACCATGACATTTTAAAAGTTGTGGCTATGTTAGTCTACATTACAACATGCTGAAGGTTTTTTCCAATATTTCAATAGAAGGAATGAAGAAAGAATGTGTCCACAAAAGTTAAATTAAAAAATCTGTAAAAAAAAATGTGGATTTCTCTCATTTTAAGCCCCAAAACTATACAAAAACAGTGCTGTTTGTCTCTGTATTGCTCATTTACCAACTAAAGGAAGAGATCACCGCTATAATTGGATTCAGGTTTTGGACTCGGACATATAGTATATGTCCCTTTTCTTATCTTCATTAAACTCCACCTTGGAAAAATATTTGTATCTAAAACAGAAACATATTAATGAAATCTGACAATGACGTAATAAATTCTGTACTTACTGTTGATCTAAACAGTCATGAGATATTTTGTGATCATTAGATCATAACAGTGAACTCGTACGTTTAATATCTGGGAATTCAATAACAGAATGGTGTAATGGCTTAACAAGTCAAATCTTTGATGGGGCAAGTCAATTTTCAGAACTGCCACATTACTACATGAGTGTGTCTATTGATGAGCCAATCAGATTGAACCACTCATAATTCAAAATATTAAACTGGATTGCCTTCTGTGGGAGTGAATCTGAGACCAAAGATGGCTTTAATGGGGACAAATTGGTGCATTTTCCTGATTGCTCATGGCCGCATCAGCATTCAGTAACAATCCTGAGCCACCTCATTTGATTCAGATATGTTACAAGAGACTCTGTATGTCGAGCACAGCTCTAACACTTGTCAACGTTTTTCCAGCAAGCCCTGGGAGCTGCTTTTCAATTCGCTGCAGTTCCCACACCTACTGAAACAACCTTTAAACAGAATCACAGATTCACTGATTCAGGACTTTTCTATGCGAGTTCTCAGGTCACCAACCTCAAACTCTCTACCCCTACTTATCCAAGAGAAAACAACAACAAGCTAAAGACAATGTGTCCATTAAGGGTCTCTCTTTTCGGGGGGAGGATTGGGGTGGCTAACCATAAAGGGGGACAGGGCAGTTTCAGAGAGGGAATGGGGCCATTTGGAGGTCGACATGGCATGAAATTGAATAAATAAATGAAGAAATCCCCTCTTTGTGGCCTGAGTGCAGTGGGGCCAGAGAAAGGCCCGTGGCGTTGCCACAATGAAGGACCCCAGCAAACCTTAGCAGACTTCTTTCTCTCTAAAGCTGTAATTCACATCTCTCCCCTACCCTCCAAAAACTCCCTCTCTCCCCTTCGCCCTCTAGCCAGTCCTTCTCTGTCTTCCAAGATAAACCCTTTTTGGCAGAGCCAATCACCAAAACACAAAGTCTTCTTTGAGTCTCATCCAGTTTTTTTTCTCCTACTTTCACTCACTTCCGCTTTGAAGGACTTTAAACTTCAAGGCTCTTTTAGTAACTCACATGGGCGGAAACTAAACACTACAGGGGATGAGACAGTGTCTCGCCTACAGAGGACAGACAGACAGCACTGGACTTGAGACTTCCTGTTTAAAACTGTCTACTTATCAAGCCCACTCTAGCTTTATTGCATTAAAAAATGTTTGATTTCCATGATGAATATTTAAAACTATTGATTATTTGTAACACTTTCAGCCTAAATCAGGCTTAGCAAGCCTTTTTAGTCCATCAAAATTCTGTTTTCAAACAGTTTCACCACTGCAAAAAAAATCCTTTCTACATTGTGAACATGCCTCGTGTTTATTGTCCAAGAGGGCAAGGAACCAGTAAAAACTAAAACTCTTTTGGTTGTACTCAGAGAGAATCAAGCACTGCATACATTAGCACAGGGTTGTGTGGTGATTCTTGTGTCAATAAAGTGTCAATAAATGGCCCATTTGCCTCATGCCGTGCTGAAAACATTAACCTAGGTCTGGGGGATGCAACATCTCTGACAGGGAATTGCGATAACATGTATGTCGAAATAGCAGATTATATTTGGAGGTTTTTACTCAGTGGGGATAGATATAACAGCCCATCACACAGTAGAAATACATGCAGCTATAGTCAGTCATTCTGCAGGTTTGCAATTCGAAGTGCACAACCATTTTGTACTAAAAAACATTGGTGAATATGGTAGATGTGAACAGAATGTCCTGTGGAAAAGAGAAAAACAATCAGTGAAACCAATGGGGGGTCAAATGTAACTTTTGTTTCTCTGCTTCTGCTTTCTATCTTGTCTGTGTAGCCGTCTGTTAGCACAAGGAAGGCAGGACCTTAGCTCCATACATACAGGAATGAAATTCACTAGAAGAAATATTTCACTTGGGTCAACAATTACAGTGCTCATCCACACCTGGTTTGTTTTACACCGAAACCCAGAGCTAGTCAACTTGTGAAGTGCTAAAAGTGAACTTTCATTACCCTCCAATGCTAAGCAAAATGTTGACATAAAGGGTGACACAACATCAGCCATACAGAAGTGGTTAAGATCTCTTGCAAGCTACAAAGTTTTCATTAAGACAATTAGCAAATTATGCTGTCAGCTGAGCTGACATTGACAGAAAACACAGCGAATTTGTTCTAATCTTGAACGACAACACCCCAGTGAGCACATCATTACTGTATTATGTTGCAAGGCAAGCTACCTTGTGATTTTTGTTTAAGCACAAAAAGCATGTTTGAGCATGATCAAATGATCATTTTAAAAGTTATCATGACCATGTTCTGTGACGTTTGGCTGTGTTATGGCAGTAACTGAAAAAATCTACTCAAGATAAATTTCTTATCTCCTAGGATTCCCAATAGGCTGCTCTCCACTGTCGGAGGCATAACATTAATAACACAGCAAAGCACTCCCCCTCAATTTAGTATTCTCATATAGGCTGGAGACTGTAAGATTTTGCTTTCATGTTCGTCTTTCCTTTGGCGTCCTCCAGTCTGATCACTGACTTACATGATTGGCCATCACAGCATGAAGTCGGGTAGCATACCTCCAAACGTAGATTGTGTTTCGACTTTTCACCGCAGGGTCACAATGTGTTTTTTCTGCACCCACTTCAGAAACACTGTCACAGACTAAATGACTACCCATGTACAAATGAACGAGAGGAAAGGTGTTTTTTCACAGCAACGCCTAGTTTGGTCAGCAGCTTCTGTAAAGAAAGTACAGACTCACACTCACTATCACTTGTTGCACATCCATAGGACCAAAAGACAAAGAAGCACATCACATTTGTTTTTACATTCACCTCTTGTGCTAATGGAAATGGAAATAGTGTGTGATGCATGTTGGAGTGCAGGAAGACATTTCTTCATGTTTGTTTCCTCTTTTATACTGACTGTTAACAACCAGATCTTGCACATCTGCTGTGACATGTAAATCTGTTAAAATGGTCATTGGTATGGTAATGGTAATTGTATCTATATTTGAAGTGCTGAGATGACATGGTCTCTTCACAGGGAAAATCCCGCTATCAACTAGACTGCATAATCACTTAATTTCATCTCTACCAGTGCTGACAATCACAGGTTTGTCAGTTAGACCCTTTTCTAAGTGGCTTTCTTGTTGAGGGGTGACATGTGGTGTTCAGGAGATAACATCATGGACCAGATTGCAGAGGCCATCTGGTCGTTTGGACGTGAGTTTCTTGGTGCTGACAGACGTAGGGATCACAGGCTGGATCAGAGTGTGGTGAGTATGGTGTTGAGTGAGCCATCAGAGACCCATGCAGCTTCCATCCGGCTAAGGGAAAGGATGAAGCACAGCTGATTGTTTGAGCTACATTTAGTTGGCAATTTCTACCATTTTCTGTAAAACCAGCGCATATGTGTGATTCAGGGCAAAAATGTGTGTGCTTTAATAGCAACTTACATTATTGTCTTCACCTGCATGTGAAATAATAGCTAATAAATAAGGCAGATAATATGGGGCCAGATTTTTTCATGCACTAAGAGCAGCATAGCTGCCCCCCAAACCTTTCCTCTTCCTTGATTAAGCAAAACAGCCTACAATATCTGGCTACAGCCTTTTAGCTTTTTAAGTGTTTAAAAAGGCAATAGTCAATGAAAGCCACATTTGTGGAGTTTTGTGATCTCTACTAGATTACATTTAAAGAGTCTCAGCTTTGGTTTCTGTTATAAGTGATGTCAGTTAGAAATGGTGTTATAATTGATTTTAAAACACAAAAAATATCAAATTATTGGTTATCCTCTTAATATCAGCCATGGGAGGGCAATTACTTGTAACTGGTTTTTGACTAAAAAACTGTGAAAAGGCTAGTAGTAAACCAAATTGGTGCCCTACACTACACAATACTGATCATTTGACATAACAGTAGGGAGATCACAAAGCACACACTGGCTCTGACTCAGTATTTAACAAACTGATGGATAACGATATTGGAAAGACAGCAGCTAGTTAATGCCCTTTCTCACAGAAAAAGTCTTATTGAAGCACCAAAACACAACTGACCTACTTTCTATCCCAACTTCTCATTTTGGCAGGAACTCATGTGACGAACACTGGCGTTCATATCCACTTCTGAAAGTGGAGCTTCAAGTATCATCTTGATTCACAATATTCCATCTTGTTGCAAGCAAAAAGTGCAACCAGGGAACAACAGAGTGTTCAATTCAAATTGTGAAACTGAGTCACATGTAATCAGATGATGAAAAACCACAGCAGTCCTGCTGAAATAACTATCAAAACAAGGGCCTCATTCACTCGTGTTTTTTTTCTGTCACATATCTATCATGTATAGGGTTGTGTAAATCACAGCTTGAAACAAAAATCCCCCCAAAAACTGGCTGTTATAATTCATCACATCAAAATGTAGTGACAAAGCCTCAAGAGTTCCCCATGAGCATGTGAGGACAAAATCATCACAGTAACAGCTCAAGCATGTATGACTCAAGCCTTTAATCATGCCATCTTAGTTGGCAAAAAACGTCATCACATTAAACAAATGCCAAAATAACAGCCCTTCGGCTACAAGACCCAAAAATTTGTCAGTGGCTGTCGTGAATGGTTATAGCAACATAGTCAGCAGCTTCTTTAATTTGCAGGGTTAGATGACATGAATAGTAGGGGAAAATATCTGGTAAATTGAAATTGTTTGTCTTGGAGATAGTTTTTAACTAAAAGACAAACCATGACAAGATCTCAGCATGAGCCTTCATTTTCTCCAACTCTGAAGATGTTTTTTGTTTTTAGCGTGGCTCTTTGCAAGAAAAGCTAAACCAGTGATGACTGGTCCTTCATCTCTTCACCATTGGCTCAGGTCGTCAACATGTCTGAATCTATTAACATCCCTACTCTGAGCAAGTTTTGACACAAGATGTATGACAACAGTCTTGAAATGCAGGGCAGACATTTAGAAGAGGCCTATGTCTCCACACCAAAGTAACTGATGAAACAGAGATACAAATTTGTCACCCACGCCAATTTCTTTCATAAGCAGGAATCTGAAATCCACTTTGGATTGCAACACATCAATGTCATCAGGATGAACAGATTTTAAATGAAATAGTTTGGTTCAGTTCGTACAGCCATGGTCTTGCATCGTGAATTTGCCTCTGCACTGTAGAACAAAAGACCAAAGGAGACCCATGCAGGAGTGTGAAGGGTAGTGTGTGATGTGTGCAGGATACTCCTTTGTCCCATTGTGTCGTGTAAAGAGCTTCCTGACCGGACGGCAAATAGGCCAAACATGTGCTCTGACCCACCCTGACCAGCCAACACTTTAACAGTCCTGTAACCTGTAATCTAACCCAGGCTTTCTCAAACATTTTTGCCATATACTCTAAATTTAAGAAGCTTTGTGTTAAGTTGTTCTATGGTTATTTTGTTGTTCAGCATTTTTTCTATGAGGCAAAAGACCTCTGACCCTGAAAGAAGCCACACATCTGGTTGTATTTGAGAAAGCAAACAAACATCGTAATCCTGCTGCCACAGTTCGTAAACCAAATAGGAAGCTCCCGGGGGAGAGTCTATGCCAAGACATTCTGCAGGTATCCATCCTTCCTATTCATTCGCACTTTAACTGCATTCTGCATTCAAAAATGAGCTGCACAGTTACTAGAACCAGTTTCCACCCTGAGAAAGTACTTGTTCCAACTTTGTCCGGGTCATGATCTCCAAGGGGACATTAGAGATCTCATGTTGCTGCCCTTTTACAATTCAGGCCAGGTCACCCACTGTCTCATATAACGGTCTGTTGAAAAGGATCTCACAGAGTCACTTTTCTCATACGCAGTGGTTGTGTCTCTTATTTGGTGTTTGCTCTGGTCATAAAAATGTCCCTGTTAACCAAACAGTGCATCTAAAAAAGTCTCTCTGGTGTGCATTCTTGAAATTACATGGTATGATATTTGACTCATTGTACAAATTGTAACCTGATACAATGCCAGTGACTTTTGGCTCATTACTTTCTTGCCTTTGCACACCTCAGATTCCATGACACTCACTCCTAATTAGATTTCCCTCCTTAACTGTTTAACCACTAACTTACTCAAGGATTAAAACACCTATTGTAAACCATTAGAGTGACTAAGTCAATATTCACAAAAGACATCCGTACACATACTGGCCATGTAATATGACTTTTCTCCTATTCTAATTCACAGCTGAAACCACAAATATCTCCTGCAGAGGGAGGGAGGTGGTTGTTGGTGGGGTTTTTTTTTTTTTTTGAGATCATGCCTCTGGGTGATACAGTGGTTTAGACTTGTTAACTTGAATTCTTAAAATTCCTGCTGCAGTCTCATGCCTTGAAGAAATAGCTTATCAACACACATGACTAAAAAAAGCACTAAGATTAAGAGGGAAACTGGCATTTACCCCCATTTATGAAATATGCTGCATTGAAACAGGTAGTCTGGCACTGTACTGCAAGGCATCAATTGTTCAAAGTGAGATGGAAGAATGCAAGGAGGCAAGTTAAAACAATAACATTAAATGTATAAAAAGCAGGTCAGTGGTTTATGCAGTGATCTCAGGTTATCGTAGTGCTAAGGGTCCTTGAGTGCAAACGTTTGACAACATTTGACATCTGACAACCAACACTGCTTTGCAATCAGAGGGCCTACAAAACAGTTCAAGTAAGGTTGTCCTGAACACATGTAAACCGAACACCAGCATGCATGCTGCAGGTTACATGATGAGACTCTGTACCTCATCTCTCAAGTATCAAGCAGCAGAGTTTAAAGCCCAGTGATTATAAAATCCTCACAAACCCCCAGCAGTCTGCCACAGTAACTGTTCTTCCTGCTGTTTGGGCACCACAGACTGTTTTTTTCTCTTCACTCTTGCCTATACGTAGTGTGTGCCTGTGTTGCATGACTTTAGCTAGGCTAAGGCTGCAGTGAACTGAAACCAGCCCATTAGCATTGTGGCCAAGATGAGGGTTATACTCTGAAGCTATTTATACCCACCCAGCCAAGAGAAACTCCATGCTGGTCTTTCCCACATAGAAGGGAGGGTTGGAGAGATGAAGTCAAGAAAGAAAAAAAAAGAAAGGAAAGAGGAAGACACAAACTCAAGATTGGAGAGGAAACTCGAGGCTGGCTTCCTGCATGTCTGTCTTCCTGGGCACCGGCTGGGTCGCAGAATGTGTTTGTATGCATGAACACGTGTCATCCTGTTTGCTCAGTAAGCCTTGTCAACAGTAACTATGGGTGTATGCATAGAAAGTCAACAACAGCAAAAGAGAAGAAAGAGGTGTGAAAAAAACCAGCTTCTATATATCGTACAAGCAGTCACACAGCAAAGCACGCAAAACATGTATCACACTAAACCATCCGTAATGGATATGTGCAGTCTCACTTGTGTGTGGCCCAAAGCAAGGGTCACAGAGGGCAGGATTTCCAGATGTTTCCTATTATCCCAGAGCTCTGACAAGACTTTCCTGGTCACCCAACTCTGCGTCTCTCTCTTCTGAGAATTAAGAAAGAAGGTCAAATGCTGACTAATTTATTTGCCACGCTTATTGGCCACTGCTGTCTTTACTGGACATAATTTACCAAGCCCTCAGGTCAGTGTGGTTGAAAAGACAGCAGCTTTCAAAATGACGAACTTCCATTTTTATGGTTTTTAAGGAAAATCCCTCCACTTACCGTATTCCTGTTATGTATAGCCTACATTTTGGTGGATCATGATGGGGGAAATCCAGTTGCCTGGATTAAAACAACAAAACAGAGCCCTGGAGAAATCCTTCACTAATCTGTGGCACTATAAAATGATCAGTTGAGACAGAAAAATGGGAATTTGTTGCAACAAAGAGGGCAAAAAGGAAAAAGAAATCTGCTTGATTACATGAGACCGCTTCCACTCTCCCTTAAAGAAGCAATAGATTTAGATCCTGAGATTTGCAATGATAACACTCTGCAAATTGAACCCTCTAATCCCTCTTTTCACACCCCAACCCCCTTCTCACCTCTTCTACTCCCACTATCCCTACATGCTTCCCTCCAGCACATTGGATGAGCTTGTTGGCGCTGGTAATTGCCAGGAGATGAGTGACATGCAGAATGGCTGAATTGCCAAAGCCAGATAACCATCTCTTTTGTGTGTCATTGCAATCATTGCGATTGAGAAGCAATGCTGAAGGGGTACTAAAGATCAAGAAGCTATCAGAAAAGCACAAAGGGTTGCCTAAAATAAATCCATGATAAGGCAATCATGATTGATGTGGACGGTCAACGGTGAGCTGCCATTCAATTGGCCCCGTTCAATTTCTGCCATGGACATGAGAGAAAAGCCCAAATCATGGAGGGAAAAAAACCATCAGGTGCCTATAGATAAGAAATAAGCCATGGTGATCTAAAATTAGCAAACTGAAAGGGCTCTGCTGGTGTCCAACAGACAGACAGTGGCTACAGGAGACTGGAAAGTATTGCAACCTTAAATCATACTGTGCTTTCAGTTATGTTGTAGTTGTGGTTTACTTTTCTTGACAAGCGAAAACACCTTTTCACTGTTTAATCCTACACTATCCATTTTCTCTTGTCCATGTACATGCATAATTCTCAACAATGTATCAAGGGCACGCTAGGAAATGAGGGTGTTACCAACATAAACTGGACAAGGAAGGTTTAATAAAGGCAGACAATTAAAAATGTGAAAAACATCACTTATCATCACAAAGGAAGTTTTAGAAACAAACAACCATTGCACAAAAAATGCAAACAGAACGATCAGATTCCTTTCTACAACTATTCACTCGCTTTTCATTCTCCATCACCGCCTTAGCCTCTTTTCACTGAGGCACTACCCGTACTCTAGCCCCCCACCCTAAACCACTCTATATCTTTACTGAAACCATATGTTCTGAGCTCCCACAGCCAGACTTCCCTTATCAACACCACAGTGAGCTGTATGGTGACAAAGCCTCAGCTCCCACTGAGAGAAGGGTAGCAGGCCCCGCCGGACCCTGGACGGAGAGCTTGGGAGGGATTTGTAAGGGATTGGCATTGGTGGTGAGGACTGATGTTTCTTTCCTCTTTTTGTTTTGAATGTCCATGTACTCCTTCAGCAGTCTAAGCTACTGATCCCTGTTGCCACAAAGTCCCCCATATGGAGATTTATTAGACTTCAGAATGGTCACACTTGTATGCACAACATATATGATCACATAGGGTACATTGGAAGGATATTTTGGCATCAAAGCTTGTTTACACAGTATGTGCCCATATGTGAACATGGCTAGTAATGAGGGCAATGA
>JAQNCA010000002.1:6091527-6105377 GCA_029783725.1 Acanthurus tractus | reverse complement strand
AATGAGCCACACACACACACACACACACACACACACACACAGACACACACATACACACACATACACACACAAACACACACACACACACACACACAGACACACAGACACACATACACACACAAACACACACAAACACACATACACACACATACACACACATACACACACATACACACACACACACACACACACATACACACATACACACATACACACACATACACACACATACACACATACACACACATACACACACATACACACATACACACACATACACACACATACAAACACATACACACAAACAAATACCTGTTTTCTCTTACTCAGTTTAGGACTTAACTGTTGAAAGGTGTACTAGAAGTCAATGTATTATCTTTTTAATTTGCCTCTTTTCATTCAACAAAAATTAATTTATGGTCATTTATGAGGTAGCTCAGTCTGTCAAGCTAAGTGGAAATTGTGTAGACGAGCAAACAGCAATTTCAATGTTAGCGTTTCCCTCTTGGCTAACTTAAAAGCGCAAATAATGGTAGCAATTTAAAACAGAAATGATGTGACAGACAACATTTTAGGTATGGTATAAAGAAATCTTAACCTAGAAATTTTACAAACTAAGTCTTTCTATTGAGGGTCAGTACCAACAATAAAATATTTTTAATATGGTAGGCTATATTATGTAAATTAGCTCAAGCTACCTGTCATAACAGTCATTGGTCACAACTGGAGCCCACCTGTAGCTAGCTTGTAAATTTAAGAGAAAGGCGCCCTCTAGTGGGTACTGGCACAAGTGCAACTTTTGGTTGCAGGATGGGCGCACTGGGAGTCTGCTAAACAGCACAATTTGACAATTTCCGACACAAAGTCAGCTTAAAAAACCACCGACTTTGTAATGCCTTGGAGCAATAACTCATCTCGTGTCTTCTCTGACTCCGATTTGTTCGTAATGCACGCTTTTCTAGTCTCGTGCCTGATGTGCTCCCTAGTACTACTTCTGGCAGCTGTTATTGGTCGTCGAGTGTTTTTTCCAGCCAACACAAAAACGATAGTGTTGTCTGGTCTTAACAGTTACTGCAATATAAACACGAACTAAAAGGTCGTTTTTCAAATTCAACCAAAACTAGTTGCGGGGGAATCACACCTGTGCTTCGTGGTGCATGAATGACTGTGAATAAAGGCGATAAGCTTTCACAGTTAAACCCCCTGTGAGAACATGACACTGTGGTAGACAAACAATATTTTCGGTTAAGGACAGTACGTTAGTATTTCACCGCTCCAGGACGTGGAGGCACAGCTCATGGTCTCGCCCCGGAACTGTCGGCCGTTTCATCAAGTCATATCCAACATGTTTCTTCACTACATTCATCCAGTCTGTGGTGTGAAGATTCATAGCAATAAACTGAAATGTCTGCATTACACTCTAATATAAAGTTCCAACAAAAAGTAGTTGCACTTGCAGATTAAAAAAGCTCATCAATTAAATGTTAAAAACTAAAATGTGGAGCTTAATTTTATTTATCGTGGACATGCTGTGAACAAAAAGTCAAATGTTAGGGGAAGAATTAAAATGTCAATAATAGTTTTAATTGATGCATGTTACATTCAATACCCATTGTGATCCTCCCACACATAATTGCATACATACATAACTCTTATCGCTATCTCAGATGAGGAATGCAACAGACAACTTGTAAATGCCTTACACTATCATATATTTACAGATCATCCTCCGCTTCTGTACATGGCAAATCCTTAAATATGATCAAACATCGGAGGAGTAACATAAGATACAACGTATGACTGATTGTATGTGTTTCCTTGAAGCATTTTTTAATGTACTTTTTCCTTCCAAAAAAGGCATGTGCATAAAGCACCGTCATAAAAAGTGTCACACAATTAGACATGATAGGTTAAAAACTACATGATGCCTCTTCTTCATTCATATTTCACAAGATAAAACTCTTCCTTCAGCAGGGTTTTTTTTTTCGTTCAAAATGCACATAAGTACAAAAAGATGTGAAGGTAACAATAAGGAAATGGAAAACAAACATAAAATGTGCTCAGTGCATTAAGACTTTCCAATATAACAAAGAAACTAGAGGTGTTTGCCCTGTTCCATCTCTGTGATAAATAAATTCACATTGTTACAGGCAGACAGACAGTGAGAGGGATTGAATCCAAAACCAAAGTACAGTGAGTAAACAAAAAGTGAGACAAATTGTGAAGTCAAGAAAAAAAATAGTAAAACATGTGAAGGCTAAACTGCACATTTTGCAACTTCCTGCTGAATATAAATGACATGGTTAATTGTTCTCTTTACGAACAAAAAAAGCGGAAAATTTGTTTGGCCAAATACAAGTTGTATGTAATGCTGTTAGCTACATCAAGTGTTTTGGCCTTTGAATCACCATTGATTTGTTTGGAGGAGCTGTGCTATAGTTTTGTTTGGTATTGGCAGAGACTTTGATATCTTTGTGGTCTTTTTTATATTAGCCCTGCAAACATTAAGTGCAAACTCCAGGAGCTCTGTAACTCCTCTCAGTATCAGTAAACTCACACGTTATCAGGCATTGAGAGTAAACCAGTTCTAGGATAATAGCTTTAAGGAGAACTTTGAAATTATAAGCACTGTATTATATTGAGCTTTTAATTTGCTTAAAGTGACAGTATTCATCTTTAAATGCCATTTTAAGGGTGTTGGGAGTCATTATGACTGTCGGTAGTGTGAATATTTTTTACAGCTGAACAAACATGCATGGCAGCCACACATCCAGAAACACACACACGCACGCACAAACTTAGTTGGGAGATGGATCGACTTTCAGACTGGCACAGAGAAAGTGCAGGTGTAAAAAAATGACATCCACCCTATGATAATACAACACAAGAGTCAAAAAAATCATCTGAAAAAAATAACAAATATACATAAACAGCCAATTGGTGTGCTCAGTCAGTTGCTGTGATGGCCGGAGGTGTGTTTGCACAAGGAAGACTTAAGCCGGTGTCTCTCCGAGTAGACAACAATGTGTTATAAAGATTAGATTATGGGCTAATGCTGTCAAACAGTTCTTTGCTCTCTTGAAGCCACCTGTCTTGAAGCAGCAGCAATGTTTTTAGAAAACATTTTTATGACACTTGCATGTTTTATCTCCTTGGCAAAAATCCACCCATAAATCTGCTTGATTTTGACAAAAACAGATATGCAGATTGGATTTTGGACAGAAATTTGTATTACCACACCAATGCAGTCATATCACAGGGTGTAAAGGACAAATGTTTTACAAGTTCAGAAAGGCCAACAGTGTAACTATTGTATTGCAGTTAATGACAAGCAGAAACGCCCCCTTTGCCACAAAGCATGAACCCAAATGATCAGAGACAGTCACTGTTGATTTCCAGCCATTCAAATCTTCAGTGAGTGGCTGCGACATAGAAATGTAGCTTTTTCCACCTTGGCATGGTTTTGACACTTTGCTCTCAGAGTCAAAGGCAGACAGTGTTGATATAAATAACAAAACAGTACAGTATAAATATAAAGATTCTGTGTGTGTGGTGTGTGGTGTGTGTAAGTGTGTGTATGCACGCACAGTTGTAAATGGTGTATGAGTACAGGAAAAGACTGTGTATGTGTATGTGTGCATGTACGTGTGTGTGTGTGGGCCGGGTGTGTGTGTTGCTGTGTGCGCTTGGGAACCAGTGTTAGGACAGGACCGGGGGGTTAGAGGTGAGGCTTTCCCTCCCCCACCTCATGGAAGAGCGAGGTGTAAAACTCAGGCTCCAGTTGCTTGTTGCGGTAACGCTGGACAATCTCAGTTATTTTCTGCTTTCGCCTCACATGAGGCGGGTTGTACAAGTCACTTTCCAGACGCTTCCGTCGGCATACATTGATGACTGTTTGGCGCACGAGGAAACCTAAGAGAGAGATGCAAACACAACAGGAGGCTGAAGCAGTCAGATGGGACAGTTAAGAGACTGTGTAAAAAAAAATCATGAAATAGATGAAACCTATGTAAACATTTAGAACAAGAGCAGCTTTTCATGAGATAAAAGAAACATGAGGATGTAAATGAGACTCTAAAGTTTAATTTACTGCCTTGACTCAGCACTAAAGTTACAAAAAAAATTTATTTACTCGAGGTTTGAATTATTATAAGCCAAAGCAGCTGTCAAACATAGCCTCCAACTATGCCATCTACTGGCTCAGAGTGGCATTACATGCACAGGAACAGACAAAGATTGATCATGTTTTCTCAAGATAATTAAGTATCAGCACAGGACAGAGTAATGCTTTAAATAATTTCTTTGACAGTACAACTTAATCATGTCATTCTTACATTTTTTTATGTAATAACTCACTGTAGCTTGTGCAGCCTACAAACATGCATTCATATTCGAAAGGATAACTTCTGCATTAAAAACAATATAAATAGCAGAAATGGAGTTCGTTTCCAGTGCACTTAACACTGAAATGCCAATTCTAAAATATTAATGTGTGTATATTATTTCACTAAGCTACCTAATGATCCTAATAGATGCCCTTTAGACTTCATGTGATGCATTAGGACTTGTTGTTCCTGTTGATTCTGATGAGGAGAAAAAGAAAATGGATTGGAGGAGGGGATAAACAGGCAAAGAGAGCCATGTGAGCTTTTACCTAGTGCTCTGCGGCTGACCACCATGCCGTCCACCAAGGGAATCACCATGCCAAATTTACCCACAGCTCCATGCAGTCGGATCCTGAAAAGTCCCGTCTTCAGAGGGTGGATGAAGATCAGAGGAACATCCTTCTCTAGTAACCCTGACCTACAACAGGAACAATTAGAGAAACAGAGAGGAAGATGATGCAGGTGATATGCAACAAACTAGAACAGCAGCTAAATATAGAATAATATTTGAGAAACAGTGGCACAACAGAAGCGCCTCATTTATAAATAATGACCTAACTCTGATCAGCATTACCACAAATCTTGACAGATCAGCTTGAAGTCACAAAAACTCTGTCCAATGTCCAACTGATCTTCTCTAGTTGAGTGTTTAGTAATTTAATTTAAAAGAGGAAAAGTCAATTTAGCGATCTTTACAAATGCCACCCACTTAATTTTCTTTCAAAGGCTTTGGGCTCTCAGAAAATTTGACTCTCACTGACTTTCTGTTATCCTGTAACCACTGTTTTTTACTAGAAATATATGTTGAAAAACAACAAATTAAAGTGTTTCAGGTTATAATTTCCTTTGAAAGTAATTCCCTCTGAGCACAAATTGTCAAAAACTTCAACAGATCCTTTAGGGTTGTGCAATTTAAGGGAAAGCCCTGATTGGCTGAGTCAATCAAATCAGCGTAGAAAACTGTAATTCAAGGCCTTCATTCATTTATTCAGAAGTTCCAGTTCTGCCACCAGGTCTCTCCCGAGCATTCAGAAGCTTTCTGTTAGCAAGTTTCACCACTGTCACTGTGAGGTACATTTTCATCAAATCTAAGTTGGTGATTTTTAGATCAAAACTAATAAAAAGCAAAACATTTTTGTGGTGAGGGTTGTTACTGAGCTAAATAAACTTATTATATTTGGATAGGATTTCTTTTATTTATCCAGGACATTGAGATCTTCCAAGATTTGTGAAAAAGACGCCTAATGAAAGGTTATCATGTTGCATCAGATCACATTCAAAGGTAGCATTGTTTATTTTGTTTGACAACCCATTTAAATTCCTCTGAGGCTTGTGGACAGTGGCTTAGCCGATGTCTTTGCAATCAAGCTGCTCAGTAGCATGATCTCTCAACCGCAAAATAGGGTGACTAAAATAACATACATGTGACACGTTTCACAAAAACACAATGTTCCTTTGTGGCCCTTCACACTCTTAACCATTGTCACAGCTCTGTCACAGTTCCTTTTCTGAGACTGTTTTGCAGACACTGCATTTTGTACTTCCTGTTTTGTATTACATGTGTTTATGCACTTTTTCTTATTCTGCGTAATAAACAGACCACATGCTGTCTCGCAGCACTTTCATTTATTTTTTCTTCATTTTTGCACCTGAACAAAACCAATCAATAAACCAAACACTCTCTAAGCTGGCAGCAAAATGTTTAAAGTGTTAACTTGTGAATACCTGCAGGAAGTGCTGTTGCTCATGCTAGCTTCCAAGCCTGTGCTGGTTTCCGCCAGGAGATCAGACAACGGAAAGTTCTCTAAAAACACACAAACAACAATGGCATTCATGTACCTTGATCCATTATTCATGTATTTAAGAAACACTGTTTTTTGCTTTATTTGTTTGGTTTTTTTAACTGAATAAAGATGTTAATAAGCTTAATATTAGAAAGTGCGTAGAACAGTTTACTGAGTGAACAACAGAAAATGCTGTAGGGAGAGAAAGAATATGTGCCTACCGATATCATCAAAGCGCTCTACCCACACCACAAACACCTTTGTCTCAGGGCCGAGTGGTGGGAAGGACTTTCCAGTCGATGACCTCTTAGTCTTTACCAAAGGACTCAGCTACAGAAATAAGACAAAACACAGCGGTTTAAGCAAACAAAGCATTATTTAAAAAAAAAATTTACAGTCACAGCTGTCACCATATTGTTTGTCGTCTGTATGAGCTGATTTGGTAGCAGACAAGTTTCCTTGCTGGAGATTAATACAGCTGTCTGATTCAATATATATGCTCACATATGACAAACCTTTTTGGCAGACTCCAGGTTTTCAGAATGGTTTGGGAACAGCTCCAGTGTGAGATTTGGTTGTTTGAGGGAACCAGGCATGAGGTCTGGGTTGGTGTCTGCCTCCACTGTGGAGTCACTGTGCACTGATGACTCCTCTGGAAAACAAGTGAAAGTACATTCAGAATTTTGGAGCTTTTTATCATGTACGTAATCTATCAGTTCATATTTGAGGAAGCCAATGCTGACCAGAATTTTCGATCAAAGATGGAACAACAAAGGCAATCTCCGTCAGAGCGTCAGCATAGTACAAAACTTTCTTTTCGCCGTTGAACACTGAACCCCCTGTGTCCTCAGGAGTAGCTGCTTCCTCTAAAGTTAAAAAGCAAACAAAAAACAGAAGTTTAACATTCATTTAATTTCCATTAATGTCCAACATGTAAACAACTATCTTCCTCATTTCTAACCCAGCCAGCTTAGCAGCTTGCCTGTTTGTTGTATATCATTGCTGTCAGAGCAGGAGTTAAGGGACCAGCTGGTATCAAGGTGTCCTGTCCACCCTGGGTGGCGTCCCACGTCCACAGGCCAGCCCAAGGACAGCAGGAACTCCAAAAAGTGTGGCTGAACACTGGAGGATGATTCCACATTCCTCAAGATCTGAACAAGATGACACATCCATTCGTAAGGAACAAGTTCAACATCTGTACATTTTTTAAGTCTAATTCAATCCATTTCATTCCATGTGTGATTAAATACAAACCAAACATGTTAATCACTACAACAACCACTGAGCTGGAGATGTCTCACCTCAGGGCTGCTCTTCTGTCCAGCTCTCACGTAGAAAATAAAGACAGTGTCAAATGGTCGGCAGGGAAGCAGATCCAGGTAGCTGATGTCATCAAAAAACCCGGGCAAGGACGACTCTAAGCCAATCAGATGAGGAGGTAGACGACTGTTGTTGGGCTCCTGTCAATGATAAATTACATACATGTGTCATTTAGTAACTATGTTAACAATAACAGTTTTATAAATGTATTTAATATTGATATTTTATACATTTCAGTATCATTATCATTATCATTTATTTATTTATTGTTCAGTCTTAAATGGAATAAAGAATGCACAAGTAACAAATACATAAGTTTGAGTATGTGGTAGGTTTTTATAAAATATTTGATATGTTTTTTACATCTTCAAGCCAAGAGATTTCCACTAAAAATATCAAATCAGACAAATTTTTTTTGACCTTGAGTGCTTCCAGAGACAGAAAGCCAAAGTGGGAGAGGAAGAGGCGTGCCGTCTGGAACTCCTGCGAGGGTGGAGGTGGTTTACAGTCGGTTTGTGGGTCAGGGAATCGCTTGGACTTCCAGATTTCCTCGCTGTGCCGCTCCAAGGCATTTTCATACTCTATCTGCTTGTTCATCAGAATACGAAGCTTGTCATGCTGAACTTCCAGCTGAAAAGAAGAGGAAGATGCAGGATTTTTTAAAGATAATTTTAAGAGGCTGTGGCTAATGAATAAAATGCATAAATTCCGGTTAGGGTTAGTGTGCAGTTCCCAGAGTCCCAACACTGAGATGTAACCTCACAAAGTTAACATGAAAAGAGTCACCTTAGTGCATCTGTGCTTTATTATACTGCTACCAAACACCTAACTGGAGGAGGAGTTTCCATTTTATTAAGTGCAACCAAATCAAATCTAGTACAATCCAGTTTCATAAATCTAGTCTTGTGAAGCTTTTAATGTTTACTTTCTTCACACAGTGTCAGAGACATGTTTGTTCAACTGTGGTAAATTTTCCATTATTAGTGGTGGTTGTAAATTGCCTCAAAAGCTACAACTTGCTGAAAGGATATTGCATTGGATTAAGAAAACAAACAAAACAATCATCATCACTTTGTCACCAAACCACACGATTTGACCCCTTTTTCCCATTAGACACCAAAGTGAAATTCCATCCCTCCAACAACTCACATGTGGATTATTTCTCATCAGTTTATTTGTAGCTCTTGAATCATCCTGCCAGCCCATACAACACACCTGAGTTTGTGTAATAACAAACAATATTAGTGATAACGTTACTACACAATTTTGGCCTTGGCAAACATCTTGTGTAGTTTATGCCTGTGGTACAATGATTTAGTTTGTTTGTAATTAGTCATATTGTAGATCCAAGATCAAAGACAGGATTT
Organism: Acanthurus tractus; assembly: GCA_029783725.1. Classification (NCBI taxonomy): domain Eukaryota; kingdom Metazoa; phylum Chordata; class Actinopteri; order Acanthuriformes; family Acanthuridae; genus Acanthurus; species Acanthurus tractus. The sequence continues at coordinate 6,096,521 of JAQNCA010000002.1, read as the reverse complement.
AAAAGAAAGCAAATCTCACCTCTTTACTGACAATGTCATCCAGATCAGGAATACTGACATCAGCTTTGACGAGGGGAATCTTATCAACCTCCTCAGGAAAGGGCCTCTGCTTGACATTGTATTTGATACCCACATCATTGTTAGGTGTTGGACGGCCCTCAGGAACAAACACCTGCTGTGGAGGAGATAAGCAGACAAGTATAGAACAGAGTTAAGTCATTAGCAAAACAAATCTTTCGCTGTATGTTTTACAAGAGCAACAATGTAGCATTGCCATGTTAAAATATTACTAGTACAACTGATATTGGTTAAGCATTGGTGTCTTTTTGATGCAGAAATCTACAGTGTGATCTCACCCTCTGATTGGCTCGAGCTCCTCTGGGTTGGTGGAAGAGCTGCATGGTCCATGCATGTCTGCCAGCCGTCCCTCGGATCAGCACTGTCACTGACGGACTGGGGTCTGTAAGGACAAAAATGCTGTCATTGATGGATAAATAGAATGGTGGATGACAGTCTCTTTTACATTAAAAATGAACCAAGTGACTTATTTATCCTTCTCCTGATATTTCAATATACTGACATCACATAAAAGATTGAATAATAAGCTACGAACTCTGCTCATTGCCAAGCGGTTGCTCCAGCATGGCAAGGATGACCGAGTTGTCCAGCACAAAGTAGCGGAAGTTGCTGGCTCCTGTAGCGCTCAGTCTGGCGTAGCGAATCAGGGTGTCTTCATTCAGCAGACTGCAGGTGGAGGATGTCCCGCTGGGGGAAGGGAAGGCTCCCAACACCTGCATGATACTGGGAAACACCACAGCGAAAACCAGGAAGACCGTGAATTTACAGAAAGTGGGTCAAAAGGAACAGCATGACTAAGTCACTAGAGCAGCAGAAAAACAGAACAAATATGTATGTTGATACAACAACTAAGACTTAAAGTCCAACGCTACAAGTTTCCTTTGAAAGTAACATAGAATTTGAAAGTGATATTTACATTTATAATGATACTATTTAATTTTTAAAAAGAAGATAAACAAACTTAGAGGAGAAATCCAAAAATGCCCCTTCTGTCTGTCAGCCTCTAGGAAGTGTTATTATGTTTGAAGTAGAATTTTAGAAAAAAGGACACGACTTTAACTAATATGGACAACTAATCTGTTTTTCTTGTGTTATTTTCTGAGGTGGCAGTTAGCCAATGCACCTTGAAAGGAGCTAGACTTTATCTCTTGGATAGTATTTATTGTATTACTGGTTACCCAGGCCATCACATGCTTTTGTTATTGCTACCATTGACAAACCACCTGATGTCATGTTAGCTCGCCTGCCCGTGGGCCAACGTCATTTTTTATGGCCCTCTAAAAGATTTCACGGGAGCACCATCAAACTCATCTCTCCCATTCATTCTCCATGGCAATTCCTAATAGAGCACGTGTAAAACTGTTTTTGACCACTGGTGGTTGTTTGGTGCTGCTCTGCATTGGCTGATGCAGGCAAACATTGTAACAACCTGTGTCTCTTTGTTTTTCTGAAAATTGTATACATTTTTGTAGTCTACTGCAGTGTTTTGGACCACTAAGTTAAACAAAGGGCTTTTGGAAATACAAAGGCTTTGTTACTAATGTACAAGCTCTGAGTCTCACCAGGACAAAGTTGCCTCAGCAGCATCTTTCACCCTCATTGAAGCAGGGTTGTGCTCTTTCTCCCCTTTATGTCGGACTTCCTGTTCCTGTCGTGATTTGCTACCAGAGATTCCCAGCTCCACAATCTCCAAAACCTCTACCAAGCAATCCTGATTAAAAAAACAGTTAGGGATGGAATGTCAGTGCTAAACACATGGGAGGCTGAGACTTAACTTAAACATACCTACCAACAAAATGTTGCCATAAAATTAATTTAACAATTTCTCTGAGAAACAGCAAGGTATCCAATTTTCGGAGTGTTCTTGGTAGAGTTTAGTTTCACCAAATAAAATTCTGTCCTTTTCTAACCAAACATCATATCTGAGGGAAATCTCAGTCATGTCTTCAAACTGACCTTCTCATCCAGCATGTCAGGGTGTTCTGTGAGCCACACACACAGAAACTGAAAGGCCGCTACAATCATGGAGTGGAGGTCTCGGGACTGAAGAGGAGCAGGACGGCTACACTGATACACAATGTATCCACATATAGAGCTGACAGCACGTTTGCGGTCTGCAGAGTCCACTCCCACCTTCACCTGTTAAAGACATACAAAAAAACCCCAGAAAAATGTGGTTAATTAACTGAATTATAAAATTCTTTATTTCATGCACTTGTAAACAATCCGCATAGAACAACCATTTGACTAAATTCTAATACATTTGATTATTTTAGTTTTGATTAACAAAGTGAAAACAGAGTAAGGTTAGAACTAGCAATTATGTAAATAAATCATGTAAGTAATCAATCTCTTTCTGCCTTTAAAAACTCTTTATTTGCTTAATAACAAGTAATAATATTAACATTTTTAAGCCAATTAGTGTTGACTTTACTAATATTATCTTATCTATTTGGGAACCGACAGCTCTCATGGCAGCAGGCTTATTAGATTTCATGGAACAACTGTATAGCCAATTACCAGGCAAATAATCTGCAGGTTCTCAGAAACTTCTCTTGTACTGATAATTTGTGGTTGTTTTTGACAGTTTGGACAGCATTAGTTGTGCTCTCTGTGAGACTAGAAATGTCTCATTTGGGCATGAGGTTTAACTGGGACCAGGGTTAAAATCACATTAACATGTCATTTAACAAGCTTCTTCCAGGCCCTCTTTCCATGCTAATAACCAAGGTGTATTTCTGTTCAGCTAGTAATAATGGTAGACTGTAAAACTGAATTACAGTGGTGTTTTGAAATTGTAGTTTTACCTTGGCCAGCCCAGCCAGCAGCTCCAGGGCAGCCAGTGAAATGCTCATGTCTTGCCTCCACTGGGAGTTGAGTCTCTGGGTGACCAGGTGGATGCTGCGCACCAGCAGGCCTGCCGCCGTATCTGAAAGAGCTAGACCATATAACACCCCGAAATACCAAACACCGCAAAGAATAGAGCAAAGCAGAATTCAGGCAACACAGCAGAAGTATAAAGGACAACAGGAAAAAATGTCCAGTTGATGCCCAGTTCGTAGATTGCTCTAGATACTAAAACATGCATTAAATTAGAGTTTGACATCAATTCAGCACACAATGTTAAGAAAAAGAATAGATAAGTGTAAAGAGTTAGGGCTGAGCGATCGAGTTTAGTAAGAAAGATCTTTCTGCGGGATAATATTCATGCAAAACTGACGGACGAGACAAATTAATACCAAGCCAACCGGATACTGTTGTGGTTATCTTATTTTATCTGAATAACAAGCAGTTGCTATGAATTTCTAACAGTGGGGTACGATTACCATTTAATGTGGAGCTGTCATTGATTTAAGAGGGAAGTCACAACTTGTTACAAAACATTATATATTTTTTTCATTTTTACATACAATTTGATAAACATAAAATACATTAAAAAGATAACTGCAAAGGAAAGTAAAACATTAGCTGACTTGTGTTGAACAAGTATGTAAAGTTGTTTGAATAGTTGGGCTTCCAGAAGAAGAGAAATAACCACTGAAAGTAACACAAAGGCTGTGACAAAGTCCAGCACTAAGCCTGACAAAACTTGCTCCACTTTTAGAAACAACCTGGGATTTCCTTAATTTATGATAAGCAAAAACATCCCAGTCATGCAGAATTGGCTGCAGTGTATGAAACAATTGTCAGCAGACTCTTGCCTGCTCTAAAGTCTCATTTTTCCGGTCTAGCTCTGAGCCTCACAACACAATGTAATCATCCTGTCTCACAGGAACCATGAGTAACCCACCCTCCACCCATTTCCTGCTGGGCCGAGTTGCCTTTGAGCAGCAGCGTTCAGTGAGAATGCATATTAACTTGTGGGCAACATTAAATGAAATCAGTCATTATTTATTTTTTTCATTTCGTTCATTTCATTTTTCATTTCCAACACAAAAGATTTAGTCAATCATCACTCAGCCCTATCGAGGAGAGGAGAGGAAAAAAAATATTTTAAAAATATTTTTGATTTGGCAACACTGTTGCGACTAAATTACCCTTTGCTAAGCCCCGCCCCTTTGTTAGGATCCATCAAGCTCCATCAAACAGTTGTCGAACCCTGGTCAGAGTTAGCTGATGCTACAAAATAATTGGCCAGTCTGCATCCCAGTGGTGGGGCTTAGTAAAGGGTCAATAAATTAATTTAAAAAAAGAGGAATCAGTCAGGACCCTCCATACGCATCAGAGTCAAACCGCTGTTCAATAGCACAGCATCACAGCAAATAATCGTGCTTCACCTACAAAGACATTTTACCCAACGCTTCTTAACTCTGCATACCACCTTAACCACGTTAGCTACAAAGAACAAACACATCCATTTAATATGTTAGATGTTTGACATTGTTAAGCAGCTCCTGATCACATGTATTAATGCTCCAGTAGGCCTGTTCTGCAAAGCTGCCACCATGGTATTATTTTACCAAGCAAGAGGTTGTTAGTTTGCATGGAATAGCTGTGTCTCTTACCGTAGTCACGGAGCAGGGCCTGGGCGGGACGTTCTGAATCTGGGCTCGTGGCCTCTGTGCTGCCCCCGCTGGTGAAACTGATGCCACTGTTGGTACGGCTATGACTCTGACTCCTCACGGTTATGTGGCTGCCATCTATACTCCCCTACCACCACAAAAACAAAACATTCTAAATATCCAGTTTATCTCAATGTTTCGAGCATGCCAACATGTTTAGTGTTCAATGGAGGATAAAAGTGATCAGATACTTACTGTTTCAGTCTGTGCACCAATAGACTCCAAGAGTGCTGAGTCTTGAACAATATTTAGCATTGCACCTAAGTGGACGGGGGGAAATGAAATAAAAGACATCATCACAGTCCAAAAATTGGTTTCAGTCAGCATAATACTGCATAATTAAAATGGCTGAAT
>JAQNCA010000002.1:6073516-6085671 GCA_029783725.1 Acanthurus tractus | reverse complement strand
TAGATCACTGCAAAGCATATGAAATATGTTGTGGTATTATTGTTTTAGCTAGCTAATGTTAACTAAAAATAGGCTTCTTGCTGATTTGGATATATTAATGGCTAGCTAAGTAACGTAGCAAAATACTTTTTAGAGTGGATAAAATAAGCTTATTCATTCAAACTCCCAGGGCTGATCTGGTTTGTAGATTGGCTGGTTTCCATTTGGAAATTGCTTTGTCAACTGTTGTTGTCAGGTAGCCTGTACTTGTTGTATTATTTGTATCCACTGCTTTTCCTGCAAAACTAGTGCAAACTAGTGTTAGATTTTTTTTTAGACAGGAAGTGAAGTACATAGAAAAGAGAAATAGTTGATGATATGAGTATGATATGAGGTACATCATTAGTTCCACCCTGAGCTACTTCTCTGTCCCTCCAACACATGAAAAAAATATGTCCCTGAGTTAGTTTCAGCAAGGAACACCTCTTTTTCAGGTCAGAACCACGGCAAATTAAGGGTTTATGTACCTCAGCATGTGGAGAAAGCGGTACCACGTTTGAGCCACACAGTCACTGTCCATCTCTACAGGAATCAGGTTTGCATCTTCATCAGGAACTTTAAAAGGTGGAAAGGATGGTCCATGGGTAAAGCGCAAAAGCCTGGATTGAAAAAGCGAGACAGGAATAAAGATATCAACAACAGAAAACAAGCACTTATTCTCTAATTTTTTCCCACTGTCATTTTAAAACCACCAATAAAATTGCTCACTTCAGGGGCTATTACTATTGGGTTCAAACTAAGGTTTGCTTCTCCCATCTGCAAATACTGGAGCTACAAAGGTCTGACAAGCCAAGTGACCAACTATCTTTCATCTTATGCAACAACCCAACAATACCTTAAACTAATCAAAACACTTGGAATGTGCACTGTATGAAACTGCAAAATCCAAGGCAACATGAAGTGAAGCTAATGCTTCTCTAACCTTGAGGTCAGGGCACAGGCCACTCGGCTCCACTGTTCCACAACAGGAGGATGGTGTCTCCAGTTGGCCAGCATCTCCCTTGCTGTCTTCCAATATGGTGGTGTGGGAAAGCAGCGAGCGCATGCCAGTAGCCACACCTCAAACAGCACTGCCATCAATTTCTCAGCTAGTTTTTCTGCCACTCCCACTGAAAGAGAGGGAAAGAGGGACAATTAATTGGAGGAATCCTCATTAATAACTGTGTGTTTACAGCATGAGCGGCTGTGTGGCAAAGGAAGAGGCATACCTCCAACTGTAGGTGGGGCAAGTAATGTGTCGTTGATGCGTAGTAAGAAGAGCAGCAGCACCTCCCAGGTTTCCCTCACCATGGAAACAGACTCTCGTGCCAATTTCTGGACTGTAGTCAGAACTTGCTGGCAAAGCCTAATGTGGTTCAGACTGTGCTGTTCAGGCCTGGAGGGTGACACGCAGTGTTTGAAATGAGGGGAGGGAATCAGAGAGAGAGAGACAAACAATCAAACACAAAGTGTGAAGAAAACACGAGGCATTACTACTGACAACAGTGGACATAAGGGTTTATATGTGTTGATTGTTTATTACAACAAACAAACATAAATGTATACAAATTTCCACAATTACACATTTAACATTAAAACTGCAGCCAATGAGAGATTAAGATAGACAGCTCTTTGAACTTTTCTGACATACCTTGGTACAAAGACGTTGTAGAGATGTTTGAGGATGGTCTGAACATACATATTGGGCTCCTTGACCACAGGCTGAGGCATTGAGTCCCTGGGTGACACAAGGGCCATCATCCAGTCTGTGTACACATCCACACACAGCTTGACAGTGTCCCCCTCTAGGGGAAGGGTGAGTCCATAGCAAAGCACCTCCATGGTCCATTTCACCTAAAGATCCAACCCTTCTCATTAATCTATGTGAATGATTTAAATTGTGAAAATTTTACAATGCAAGATGCTGCTGTTGATGAATCATATATCACACTGCACATAACAGTGAGAATGGCAGCTCTCAAAATACATTATCAGCTGTGTAATATTCTGCAACACAACTTTTAAGTCCATCTGTAAAATGTCATGTGAGTAATCATGAGCAGTTTAGCACATCTGACTTAGTGTCTTATAACAGGACGGCCAAAGGTTTACAGTTAGATGATGATGGCAATAACAATCCACCACCTCTCAGACATGTTCTTTAGTTTTTGCTGAATCAAAGACAGACCAGATTCATTCAAAGGCCATTTGATAAACGAAAACAAAATCATAATTCTAAAGTCAATAAAGGATTTAACAAAAAAGTACATGCATTAAAGACAACAGTTAAGAAAACAGATGACCCAATCACATTTTCTTTCCCATGGTGCTGATCCAAGTCCTTATATTCAGTCAGTCCAATCCAAGACATATATTTTTATATTATACAAAATACACACAAAATAAAGCTAAATTCTTTGCTTTGAGTTAGCCTTCATTTAAAATCTGCACAAAGCTCTCTGCTGACAGCTCCCTGCAACACTTTGGATAATTTCCCACATTGTTTTGTGCAGAGAGAAGAGAGTCCCTGTGGATCAGAAGGGCCTGGGTAGTTTATCCAATCTTCCTCCTCAGCATGAATTAAGTTCAAAGTCACCACAGCATGTCAGGTGCACAGTGCACCTGAGAAATATTGCTGAAATATTTTTAACCCAACCCAGCTCTTCTCACATTCCTATCTGACATTTGCTGTCATATAATGAATGGAAACTTCTGGTTTCTTCTGAGCTCTGCAGTTCATTTGCTCACAATGCTGTGTTTTATCAGAGCACAAGGAAGGCTTTTTTAGACAGCTTGTGTATATGGAGCACACAAACAAAAAGATTAGAAACTGATCTGACATTCCTTGCTACCAAAATACGGCTTACACCAGACTCCTGAGGATTAGGGAGGAGGAAATGAGGGTTCAACATATTCCTATTAAACATTCTAATATTATTAATTAGTGAATAATTGGTATGTGCCTCAGAAATAAGTCTCTTACATGATCTACATACAACAGAGAGCAAATAAACATATATACATTATATATGCATGGGGACTCACTTTGTGTTAATTTTCATTAACACAGTAGGTGAAGGAAATGGGAAAAGGTGCTAACAACACTAAGTATCTGTTGTGTTTCAGGCCTGAGACTTAGAGAGGAGAGGCTATATCGGCAGCACTTCATCTGTCAAGCCTTTGTATGCTAGAATAGCTACACCAAGGTTGCTACTGAGTAAGACAGCCCAACTGGGTTTTCCCTAATGTACTTTGAGTGCATGAAGAGACAAAAACAAAAACAGAATAAAAAAGTCTGATTTCATGACATAAAATGCAATTCTATCACCTCATTACAGCTGGAAAATCATTGTTTACATACTTATTATCAGCATCTCTACAAAGAAACATGGTGGCAGCAGCATGATGCCGTGATTTTAACTGAAGTGACTGGGAAACTGGTAGGATTAAGGAAATTACTACAACAAAGGCAAATAATAGAGAGAACCTTGAATAAACCAAAATTCACAATGCATAAGACGTCATGACACAATTACAAAAAAGCAGATCAACATAGCAGCGTTTTTTGTCCCAAAACTGCATGCAACCCAGCTATAAACACGATTTACAGAAAACCTTCAGCGTATATGAAAAAGGAAGCAAAGGAGAAATGCCTGCATCTAGGTGTGTTCCTGTCTAAATTGCAGCCTGTGATAAGATCAAAGTTCATGCAGGGAAAAAAAATTGCTTCAGTTCCTTCACTGTGTTAACATTAAGTAGCATGCCCAATAAAATGATCAAAATCACATTTAAGCAACTGATGGTTTTTTTAAATTAAATGATAAGTAATTTGTCGACAAATGTAATGTTTTAATTTAATCTTGTAACTGGCGCTGTTTAAAACATATCTTTTTATGGAGGCTAACCCCCCAAGCTTATCATAGAGCAACGATTTTCTAAAGTGGTCAGGCTTTGTAGATAGAGCTGGTAGCTTTGGAAAATGCTTCAATATTAAATGAAATGCCAAACATTGCACACAACAATTGCGATGTGGAACAGTGTGGACTTCTTCCTCACCTCTTTGTCTGTCTTGAGGATGTTCTCTGTGGCGACAGGGCTAACAGCTGTGCCCAGTGGCTTTACCACAGCATTTGCCACTTCTGTGCCCACACTGGTGGGATAGGTGTGCAGGACACTGAGGTGACCCTGGTCACTCTGCACCACCAACTGCAGCGAGCGCCACTCAGAGTACATGCTGCCGATCTCTACTGCACTCTACTCACACCACCTGCCTCCACCTGTAGACACACAAATCCAAGAGTCAACGTAATATGGCACTTTGGGAAAAGCTCTCAACATGTAGTCTAAACCTTACTTACAAACAAACATCACTAAGCTTCCAGATCGAGATTCTTTCTGACAATCAATTTTATCTTCAGAGCTATTAAAATTATCTTGAACAGTTATTGAATTTGAACTTCTTTAACCAACTCAACGGTCAAACTTTCCTTATGTCACGTTATCCCTAGTGTATTTTGATAGAAAAGGAATTCAGAATTAAAACGTGTAATGTCAGCAACAACGAATGATTATATTATACCGGAACTCTTGTCATTGTGGGCACTACAAGCAACGCGACATTAACTATTATTAATGCAGAGTTTGACGGCACACAGGAACCATCAAACAGATCGAACCTCTCCCCCTCCAAAGAAACACGTAAAATGTCAACGTTAGCTTTGTACTGCACATATAAGATATATGTAATACTAGCCGACTTTTATGCTTTGTAATGCTTAGTTAAGTCAAAGTATGAAACATACTAGCCCACCTATATCTTCGACTGATAGGAAGCCGAGGAATCCCAACCAGGAAACGGTTCCGAAAATGAGCTAACTTGCTAACGTTAGCTATCACTGACATCAAAACATCTACCTAATCTTAATCATGACATTAGCTGACGTTAGCTGCTGGCTAGCCTCTGTGTAACAAGACGGTCTTTATGGAAAAGACGAGAACGTGCCGTTAAGACAAGCTGGCAGTTCTATGTGCAAAGTTAACTTATTTGTTTTCTCAAAAAACGTTGTAGTGTTAATGCTAGCTTATGCGACGTTACTAGCTAGCTTAGCTAATGTTCGCTGCGCGAGCCCGTTGACATTAGCTAACGTTAGCTGAGCTGGCTGTCATTTGTGCTAGCTACATAACTTTGCATTGTGGAGAACGTTTGCTCGCTAGCTCAATAACCAGAGATTTTTTCTATTTACCTGGACCGACTGGAAATGTTGTCATAACAGGGCTCTGGAACTTGCTGTTTGTGCTTTCGAGGTTTCCTGGTCTAGATCATAACAGCCTCCATCTTCGCAATGTCAAGGATTGGGTATTGCAGCTTGATTGGCTAACGGGAAACAGGATCCGCAGATTGACGCCCCCTGCTGTAATGGTACATTAACTGCATCAGACCTAAAGCTGCCTTCACGTGCTCCTGATGAACTCTCTCTCTCCTTCTGCTCGTAGTCATTCTGAGCGCTTATTTGAATGCCCTCGGTCAAATATTAACAAAACAGTACGATCATTTATGATAGTTGCTTTTTTGTTGTGCTTTGACTGACTATATGCTTTGTTTTTTGTGGGGGGATTGCGTTCTTTTTTGGGGTGCAAGTACAAGTATTCTAACAGGATTTTTAGAATTAATTAAAAGAAAAAATCAGATAAAAGTTGAATTAAATTAACTGAGACATGATGGGTTTAAGTTGAACAATTTTGCAAAAGGTCCTACTCAAGCAGCTTTGAATGACAAAATTAGTAATCTTAGTGTTGATTGATTAAATCTAATAAAAATTAATTAATACATAAACGTCGTTAATGCTTTAGTCTTGAAGTACCATTAGTCCCAGGAATTTTAGGACATTTTGGTCTAGTTTGGATGAATTAGCTGGGAAAAGCTCATGAAGTGGTACCAATAGCCCCATCTGAGATCAAGTAATCTGAAGGCTTAAATCCAATTTCTTATCTTTTTCAGACATATATCTGCATTTACTTGTTTATTACTAACAAAATGTCAACATTTGTGCAACCTGTAGTTTCAAACTATACTACACTGAATAGCTTATGCAATTTGATTGTGTTTACAGGTATCAGTTCCAAGCCTAATTCAAACAGTCAAAACATGAATACACAAATCTTTTAACATTTAATAATTGATAACTCTTTTTACTCAGTCAGTCAATTTATAAATCAGAGTACCCCAGCTAATGATTTAACTGTCATCTGATAACTTGGATTCTGAAAAAAATAAACAAAAAAAACTGTTGCAGCACAGCATCACAGCATGATGTGAAGTAATGATTAAACAAGGCTTTTCATGTATTTAATATTTCTAATTGTGAAACTTCTTAAGTACCACCTGTATTTTGTCAAAGTGGAACTTACAATTCACACATTGTTTGACAGTTAACAGTGCTTTCATTCACCTGCAGGGGGAGGTCTTGATGTATGAAAGATGTTAGTTCTGTCACTCAGTAGTCTTGACAGTTAGTGTACTCAAGTCATTTTATTAAGTGTGTTTATGTGACTTATTTATACAACCTGGAATAATCAATTTCTGCATTTAGTCCTAAATCCACAAAGAAACCTCCATTAAAAGTAGAGTTAAAACAGAGAACAAAAAAGTTATAATTATCATTATGTGTGTTACATGCATTAATTTATTTGCTGCCTTAAAAACTTTGATATGACTGTATTATAATTCACTTGCATCTCTCCTACAAATCTGAAGCATATAAATGGAGTAAAATCAATCATACAACATAGTTCTGACCTGGATCTACACACTCAGTACATCCTGACTCGCCCCCTTTCACAGAAGTGATTGGAAAAGTCCTCCTTATGGGATAGGACAGCAGGAAATAAATAAAAAATGACTATTGTATTGTGAAATCCCAACACATTATACAGACTGTAGTCACTACGTTATTTATACCCTTTAAAAAATTAAAGGTTAGTCAATGCAGTTTCCTCTAAATCAAAGCAGAGGCCACAATAAAAGCTCCAGAAGTGCTGTATCCTACACTTCTTTCTTTCTTTTCTACATCTTTCATTTGCTAGCCAAGTGGTAATCCTCATTGACTTGCAGACTTGCTTTGACACACAAAATAAGTGTCCCTTTTAGAAATATTAGAATATGCAACAGAATATTTAGCCCAACAGAATATTTAGCCCTTGTCTCAGCTCCTGAAGCAAAACTGTACAATAATAAAAAGGAAAAACTGCAAAAAGTATAAACAAAATTATTTAATAACTTTATTGCAAGCTCATGTTACATTTTAATAGTGGTCAACAAACATAAACAATACATTTGTTCTGAGAGGATATCAGTGGAAGATCAGCTGTAAGCCTGTAAGGATCCTTTCAGTAGAGGGCAGCAAAGACCAGCTTAAAAAAAGGTATCAGTCTTCATACTGAAACAGTATGTTTGTAAATAATGAAAGCTATTGATTTTTTTTACTTACATGATTCTAAATAAATATGCATAATGGATCTACGTCCAATACAAGACTCCTCTCACTGGAACACATCTGTATCACATGCAGCATTTCTGTAGTTTCAAGGCATGTGGTTCCTCTGTTCATAGTTTCTTGAAGTTCAAAGCAATCCTTAAGATCCTGTAATACAGGACCCTTGTTGCACTCCAGTGTGCACATACAAGTATTTAATGTATGCTGCAAGAGAAGTCATATAAGTACAAGTCATAAGTTTTCATTTTAAATGTAAATCAGATGTTGTCTGTGTTAGCAGGGTTTGAAAAAATTATGCAGATTTGGGCATGAGGCCCACATATGGTGCAAAGCCTTTCTCCAAAACAAGTCATATAAACCATCCAACATTCCCAGCATGCCCTGCCCTGTATCTGCAAAACAGACCTAAGAAATATCTTCATCTTACACTTAACACCTTTAAACTGAAGCAATATATCATCACAACAGGTGGAGCCCAGTGGAGACAGTAGAAATGAGAAAGCAAATAGTTCTCTGTGTTGTACATTGTCGCAGTAAACATGTGGTCATATCGTCCCAGACCACTTTTTTAGTGTCAGTGGCACATTAGTGGTCAGAAAACCAAACCACACATGTTTCCTAGATGAATATCAACAGGACGAGAGACGGTGAAAAGAATTATGGATGAAGTTCAGCGTTCTTCTTGCCATTGTCCCTCCATATTTGGTAAGGTGCACCTACAGTTCAGAAGGGCTATGTGGAGTAGCCATATGCTAATGCATCTGAGGAGTAGAGGGAGAAAACAGCAGATAAGATATTGACATTTATCTGTTCAAACATTTAGACAAAAGTCAAAGTGGTATGCTAAGAATTTTCTTGTAGATATGAACTCTTCCATCAGAAAAAACAAATGGAATTAATCAAATGGAGCTTTACATTTCATTCGACAGAAACATTTTTCAGTTTCAAGTATCTTTTCACTTAATCCAGATGTTATGTTTGAATTTTATTTGAGATATCTGTCTCTGTGAGTCTTTCCTTCATCCTTTTACAGGTATTTTTGTAAGGAGTAAATACAATAAAAGGTGTTGATGGTGAGGTCTTAGATTTAGCGTAACCAATAAACTGACATAATCCCTTCAACAGCTCAGCTAAAGCTCAGATAACAACACACTGCATCATGTTTGTTTACTCTGTACAAAACTTGAAGTTTATAAATGACAAGTTAAAAATTTTTCAGGGGTTATTGTACCATAAATGCCTTTTTCGGGATTGAAGTCTTCTGTGGATGCGAGGCTACTGATGTGTGAGTGGTATCAATCCCCTTGTGTAACTATCTGCAGAGTGTAAAAAGCTAGCCTGTGTCCCTCCAATGTTGAAAAAAAAAATCTGTTAACCAACAAAGTGTAAGAGTGAGACAGCTGTATCTCATTATTTTACTCTATACAAAAACAGTGCGTAAAAAACAACAAACGTGGTTTTAAAGATAATTGCATGGTGTGACTTTTATGACAAACAAAGTTTATCCATCCTCAAAGCATGTCGGAGCAGTTTCTACAGTGTGACAACAAGACTCTGGTAAGTCTGTTTTTTGAAGTTGTATATCAAGAGGAAAGAAATTAAGAACCACTTATCCCCCCTAAACCCACAAAGTCATTTCTACATTCCTTGTTGTATGGATTTTAAAAATGAGCTATGTTATGTAAATTGATGGCTACAGACATCTGGTAGGTGGGTTTTTGCAAACTGGATAGAGCCAGGCTGGCTGTATTTCCTCTTTCAAGTTTGTAGGCCAAGCTAGGCTAATTGCTTCCTTGTTCTAACTGTGTAGTAAACACAGATTCACTGAGAGAAAGCAAATAACTATGCTTCCCACACTGTCAAACTGTTCCTAATTTGATCCAGCTGACTCCAAAAAGACGATGTTGATGATGTTATGATGTTAAATGGCCACATACCCTTCCACAGCTCACCTGAATGAAACTGTGCCGTACAACACAGTCCTTCTCCCCGCGCTGTCTTGTATATGGGTGACACACACACTCTGGCTGATGGAGGGAGATTTGTGAGGCGAGTCGACAGAGAGTCAGGCGGCAGGTAGAGGGAGGAGCGCTGGCCAGAGACGGAGCTTTGCTGTCCTTCCCAGGTGAGCCAGTAGCCCCTCAGACTGGATGTGCTGACCTTCCAGTCCACCTGCACTGAGTCACTGCCCACTGTGGTCAGTTGGAGGTCTGACAGGGCTGGAGTCACTGGAGATGGAAGCCATATTTATACATTTTAACATTTATTTAGAAAAAGTTAAAATGAAAATTTAGAAAATGAGAAGTTTAAGTTAAGGATATGAGTTAAGAGGAGTAAGAAGAAAAGCAAAAGCAAAAAGAAAACAGGTGCTTTGAGAAAATGTGCACGGTAGAAAAATGCACTGTTTGATTGAATCAGCCTCCACTAGCTGCTCATAAATGGCCTTTAAGTTGTCAGACCTGAATAGAACTCCTAGTAATTATCTGAAATTTAAGACCCAGAAAAGAAGCATGGGATTGGGATTAGTGTCCAGCAAAGGGATCCTTGATCAACAAGTCTGACTGGATTTTCTTGAAGTAGCTCACCCTCTTGAGTACACACTTTGACAGACATGGCCTTCTCTTTGCCCGAGGCATGCCGGGCACTGACAGTGACCAAGTAGGTGGTGTCCGGTTGGAGGTTCCTGAGGAGTGTGGAGTTTTGCATTCGGCCGACTGTGGCAGTGTGGAGCTTGCCCCTGGGCAGGGCAGAGTACTCGATGTGGTAACCTGTGACCGTCTCTGGCTGAAGGGGACCCCAACTCACCCGGACACTGGTTTCCCCAGACTCAGAGACCGTTACCATAGCTGGGCTCATCACCTCTGGTTTGTGGGAAGACAGAAAACACTCAAGTTAAGATAAGATAACGTCAGGAAACTCTGAAATTTTACACATAATTTCTTTGTTGCACAAGTAAACAATTTAACCAAAACCAACACAATTAAAGGTTTTAGAATAAGACACAAAAAAGTGTGCATCTACAGGTTATGACCCAAGCTGGAAATATGATGCAACCCCACCTGGCTTTGTTGTAAAGGTGACAGAGAGTGCATTAAATGATTGTTCATTGGATTTCGGGATCAGCGTGGCATTGTAGGTGGTGTCAGGCATCAGGCCTGTTAGCCTGACAGTGCTGGAATCTGCAGATTGGGTCAGCTTCTGGTACGGAGCAGTACCAGTGCTTGGACTGGTCCCGGTTCCACCTCCTCCACCAACTCCGGCTCCTCCTGTTGGAACCTGACCGAAGAGGACTTCATAGTGGCCCGTCAAACTGGAAAGAACAGGACGCCACTGAAGCGTGGCTGAGTTGGAGGAAACGTCACGGACGTTGATTCTCTCAGCTCGGATAATCTCTGTTGGAGAGAGGATAAAGATGAAGAAAGTTACTGTGTGCACATGGGTCAGTCGGGATTTAGGAACAGGTTATAATCCTGCAAAGACACAGAGGAAGGATGGTGACAGGGAAGAGGATAAATCAGTGCTAAAAATGCTTTGGCTTGAGACAGCCACCCACGTAGACAGCAAGACTTGGGTTTCTGGACGCATTTATAACCCTTGCAACGGACAACTTGAAATAGCCAACCCAGCGAGGCCCTGCAACAAGATAACAAATGCCACAGGGGCATTGATATCTGCGATGGAATCCTTACTCCTTGTCATTGCAGGCCTTACATATACTATACATCATGTCTCACAGCTGCAGTTATATACTGTAGAATTGCTAAAGAGTTCCTTGTGAAGGTTATAGAAGTTACCTAATCAAGCCAGAGGAGAAGGTGACCTCCCCCAGGCTATATATAAATATATTTATGTATAAATACACACAGTATGTATCATATCTGGCATAGTGTTGGAGGATGCAGTTTGTGAAGTTGAATCAGTAATCCATTAATAGATCCTCATATCTCATTTCAGTGGCTCTTACACATGCACACAGACACTCTCAGCTTCTTGGTTTCCTATTTAGTCTCACTGTCTTCAGGAGCATGTGTGGAATTAGGGAGAAGCACAGAAAGAAATGTAATGCAGCTGTGTATGGGTGGCAAGCAACCAGTGTGATTGTAGCTGCTTGAATGTAGCTGTTACCGAAGGTTTGTGGGGACTATTTCTTTGGAAAAAAAGATGTTATTTGTATGAACCGTACGGAGTAAATAGATCAGTGTTTGTGGAAAGATAAGCCACTGCTAAATATAACTGTAATAGTAAATTTTCAAGGTAATTTTTTGACAACATGAATGGAATGGAATTACCTCAAAGAAATTCTAGAAATGGTTGCAGGACATAAAAAAAAGTGTGGAATTATGTTTACAATGACATCATGCAGTCTACATCAGTTTGTAGAGATGACCCAATATAATGATGGGTCTGGTATCTGGATTAGTCATGCTAACGTTTTTAAAATGTAATTTTAATAGTGGTCTTCGGCAGCTTACAGACACAGTGTTGACATATTACCTAGCAATGACAATCAGTTGAATGTTTTAATTCATTACTTTCATTGATTTTTGTAACTATTCTGAGTCCCATGTCAGCATGTTTCAAACAACATCAAAAGACTGGAAAGTTATGCAATGCTCAAAAAACACCTGTTTGAAACATTCCACA
>JAQNCA010000002.1:6018420-6042616 GCA_029783725.1 Acanthurus tractus | reverse complement strand
GCAGAAGGGGAAAAACATCTGACACATTGTCTGTACTTTTCTCTCTGAGATTTGTGGGCATTGTCACCTCTTCCCATTCAAATAGTTTCTTCTTTTATATATTGTGAACTTAAATTGCTTAAAGAGGAAACTATTTTTCAGTTCTACATCAGATACAATCTGCAGTTATTTCTCCATAAAGACTGCATCTCTTCTGATTCTTTCAGCCTGATAAAAAAGATTTTTTAAATCCATAAGAAGCCAAGGAATATCTTTATGACCCTGTCCTTGCAGACAGCCAGTAAACATGACAACCACATATATTTGTGCAGCAGTCCTTTCATTGGTCTGTATTCATGTTCTCTATAGGTTCATGTACAGAGACATCTGCTACATTTAAAACTCAACCTTTATCATCCTCACAAGGTGTGTGCAACCAGGTCAAAACACTCCTCGATATTGAAATAGCCACTCTGCAAAGACTGTAAACCTCTACAAAGGTTCATTTCATTGAGAGAAGCTGGTTCTTTTGCAGTGCCACGACACAAGTATCAAAACGCTTTCAGGCCTTAAAAAGTTTGTCCTTGATCTCCAAAAACGCTTAATTTTTAATTAATGAACAAAAATGTCCATTAAAAATAAATGAAATGTTGAACATGAAGTAGTTTGCAGGAAACACCATATCAGTATTACTTTCAGAAATACTTTCAAAGTAGGTCAACTCCACGGTACTTTTATAACTTATCACATCAGGACAGTCAAGTGGGTCTGGACTCAGATCTTTGGTCTGATAAAAAAAAAAAAACAGAATGCTAATTTGACTGCAAAAAAAACAGCTTTCAAACAGCATTCTTGCAGAGGTTTTAATGTCTGAA
The DNA here is from genome assembly GCA_029783725.1 of Acanthurus tractus. Lineage (NCBI taxonomy): Eukaryota > Metazoa > Chordata > Actinopteri > Acanthuriformes > Acanthuridae > Acanthurus > Acanthurus tractus. Next base: position 6,041,762 of record JAQNCA010000002.1, on the reverse strand, counting down.
CTATACAGTGGCCTGTAATCATAAATATAAAACCTCCAGGCTTATGACTGCTGCACTTATATGATAAGGAGCTTTGAAGTGGATTTTAACAGTACAATTTGCTTTTTAAGATAACAGCATGAGACAAAGGTATAAACAGTGTTATGTAAAACCTTAAAAATGTCACAGACGACAAGCTTGACAACTCTTATAATAGATGTTTGTCCTGCTTTCTCCACTTACAGACTCAACCTTACTAACTCTAACTCTCACTCTGCGCTACTTCAAGGCCAATCAGCTTTTTTAGCATTAGGGCTGATTTTTATGAGGCATTTAAGTTTGGCTTTAAAGGAGATATTGTTCAATGGTTCATTTAATGTCTCACTGACACATCTCTGGTTTGTCTGACTGTTCGGTGGTTCTTCCTTACCGGTACATTTTGTGACACAGGAGGCTCCTGGTGACTGCAGTCATCTCCATCCTGCTGAGCTTGCCCTGCTACAACTCCAGGTGAAGGAGGCCTAGAAGGTTCCCCAAGAGATGGATGTGGGTGCGGTGGGTTGCTCAGTGCCGCGACCCTCTTTGCCTGCCTCCGCGCTGCCAGAAGGATTCGACAGTAGGTGAAGCAAATTGCACTGGAGGGCAAAAAAAATGTGAGAACGGATGCCACCAGGGCAAAGGGCAGGGTGACTCGTAAGCGGCACTGGAAGGAAAAGCCTCCAGTTGGTGACACCTGGAAGTAGGATGCTGGGTACAGTGTGTCAGAGTACGAGGTGATGTTGCTACTACTGAACCCAGGAACCGATGAGTGTCTACTCCAGTGACCTAAGCTGTGCCATTTCATCTCAATGGGCAGGAAGGAAGCCAATGCTGCCAATCCCCAAGCGGCTCCAACCAGGAGCAACGCCCTAGGCGGGGTCATCCTCTGCTTGTAACGCAGCGGCGAGATGATGAAGAGGTAACGATCCAGGCTGATCACGCACAGGTTGAGGATGGACGCCGAGCAGCACATGACGTCAAAGCAGAGCCAAATAGGGCAAAAGGCAGGCCACAGCACCCAGGCCCCACACAGCACATTGAGCATGGCGGGGGGCATGACCACCAGTGCCACCATCAGGTCGGACAGGAACAGAGACACCAGGAAGCAGTTCGAGGTGCAACGCAAAGAGCGATGGGCGAACACCAAAGCGATAAGCAACATGTTGCCACAGACTGTCATGAGGATGATGGCAGTGAGCATGAAGGCCAACAGCCATGGGCCGCTGCCAGTGATGTTCCAAGCACCGGTGGTGGTGGTGGAAGAGCTGCTGTTGTAGCTTCCTACAGAGCCAGACAAGTGAGAGTCAGCCATGGTGCTGGATGGCAACAATCAATCAACCTGATTCTCAAGGTTCCAGCAAATATTAAAGACCTTAATCTTTCTCCTTTGCAGATAAAACTCTCAAAAAATGAAGCCTCTGAGATGTTGTGTAGAGAAGCCATCCAACCTTCTCCCTGTGAAGGTTAACAGGACTGTTCTCCATGAGGAAATATCTCCATCTCCCTTGTGTAGGAATACATCCAGTGCCACCTGTACAGTGTTCAAAATCATCCGCACAGTTTCACTCATCTCTCCATTCTGACCACTGTGTCCCTGCCTGATCCACAGCTAAGAGCCAGAATGAGACATTCGATAGCTGACAGAGTGTTTCGAAGCAGCATGTCATAATGATGACAGCCACTGGAGGAGGGCGCACAGAGAGAGAGAGAGAGAGAGAGAGAGAAGCTTGCCTGAGCGTACGAGAGCTGTGCCAGTGAGAGGAACTACTGAAGATGAGGAGAACAAGCAACCATTCTCAGGATTATATCTCACCTCACAGAAGTGGAATTGTACAGCTTCCGCAAGTCGTTCGCTGAGCTGGAGCTCTTCTGCCTTTCACAAGTCCTTTTGTTCTTGGAAAACAGCGGAGGGTGAGCAGAGACCGGCACAAAACTGTGCAGCAGTCATTTGCAAGCAAGGCTCCGTCCATAAGTGCTCTACAGGTATCACGGTCCTTGTAACTCTGCCTTTCCATCCCTCGCTCCTGTAAATCCCTGTGTCGACCACTCCTGCACGCCTCCCAGCCAGAGCGCACAGCTTTTGAGAAGGAGCGTGTCAAAGCATCGAGCTGTTAATGCACAACCATGCACAACCACAGCCAAGAAATGCTAATTCTACATCATAGCAACTGGTGTGGGTGGTCTTTTTTTTTCTCCATGTTTGTTCAGAGTGTTCTTAACCACTGAGGTAAAACTGTTATTGCTTTTTTGTTCAGCATTCTTAATATTTGATGTGACTGCTTTTCTTTAAAGTTTCTCTACTTGAAAAACGTTTTTCTTTTAAATTTTTCCTGCTTTGCTTTCATAGAATGTGCAGAAGTTAAATAATGAGAATCAGATCCATCAGTTTGTATTTATTTTTTAGAACTTTAGTAGCAAGATACGTTATATTCATTTTAAGTCGACCCTTTTGATCTCTTTGGTTTTTAATGATTTTCAAGAGTGAATCACACTGGGCATAATTCAGCTTTTTGCTCTTCAGCTTCAGTCGTTTTGGTCAACTGCTGGCTCCTGCAGCCTCCTGACCCCGCTGCCTGTCATTAGTGACCTAGCAAGATATTTTTTAATTTTTGCTTCATTTACACACATTAGTGAAACTCTATGTGGAATTTGTAGACATACACACAAGTAATATTTATGTACCAGTTCCTTAATAGTAGATTTGGGAGATTTAGATTTGGATTTGGATAAAATTTTATAGAATATTTTTACTGACTTATACATTTAGTATTTGCAAGTAAAGTCACATTCCTTTTCGAACAAGACAATTACAATTATCTACTTCCCAAAAGGAGCACTTGAATGTTATAAAGGAAAAGCATTTATGAGGTAAAGTGGGTACACTCCAGCTTTTCAACAGCCTTGTCAAACACAAAGCACAATATGCAAAGCTCTCAATTTTCATGCCCCCTCGGAACTGACTAATCTCCATCACTACGCCTGTCATCTGCCACATCCGATCTACTGCTGCCAACCTTCTGACCTCCTCTCACCCACACCAAACCCACCACCTTATGGGATAGCATTTGCATTGCATTGCAGCCCCCACCGTCCTCTACGACACGTTTCAGAAAATCACTCCCACTCGCATTCAGAAATAAACTGAGAACCCACCTTTTTAAAACTGCATTTACACTTGACTCCTATTACTCCCTAAAGTACCACCATTTCCACATACAGTGCATAGAGTATAATCTAGCTGTCTTGAGCTGTTACAAGCAACAATTTCACTAAGTACGAAGCACAAAGTTGAAAAGTGAATCACCAGGACATCATTTTTTGTTGTTCTGATTATTTTATTAAATAAACATAGACTGTCCTGATTAGGCATATACAAATCATACAGAGCCATACTCGGACTGGATAGTTCAACAGAAGGATAAGGATCTAACTGTAGAACAGTGCAAAGAGTGGCTCTCCCACAGACAAAACAAAAAGAACGATTTAAAAAAATAAAAATGACAGTCCCTCGATGACTTTCAGTAATTACTCCTGTTAAAGAAAACACAAATCGGTTACATAAGTCTTGATTTGCATAAACAATGACAATGAATTACAGATAATGAGTTATAATGTTTTGAATCCACGTGTTCTGATAAACAAACCTTTTCACTCCTGTGCTGCATATAATGTGATCTCAGGTCATTCTGACAGTTGGCATATGCCATGCCAAGTCCTGCTCCTGAGCCGAATGAAATAGGCCATGTGTGCCCTACAATAAAACAGGTATTTCATCTCTTACACAGACGCACTTCAGTGTTATTTAAAAACATAACAGAGGTGGCGTGTGAAATCTTTTTCACACTTTCCTTGTGACACCTTGTCTTTTTTTGTACTTTACTTTGATATTCATGCTCATTTTTATGCCTTTCAAGATTGGCATTTTTGGTGCCTTTCTTGTGATAAAAGCACTAAATATTGTCTATTATAAATTCACATTGAATAATTTGTTCTGTTAGATAAGACTGTTATTTAACATGAATCATTTAAAAATCTGTCACTGGAGAAAAGTTTTTAAAAAAGTGTGTCACTTCAAGTAATACTGGACAAGAACTTGTGTGTAATGTAGTAGTTACAGTGCATCATCCCTCTCAGGAACCTCTGAGCTAAATTAAAAGTGTAAGACAGAGAATGACAGTAAATTATTTAAGCTACTTACTTTTGAAGAACAAAACAGAAAGCACGATTCCCAACCCCAGCCCGGTACCTGACAAAAGAAGGAAAAATTAAAAACATATAATAACTGTTTGACATGGTTGACAGTGTACCTTTTATTGTCGGTTTAATCTATACAACTATTGCCTCATCTTTGTTTATTTATTGTGTGCATATGCTGTCTTGTACTGTCTCTGACTTTAGTGCGTTTTTATTATGCATTGTTTAATTTTCTTGTAGCCATGCCTTTGTATTTTTTTGTTGTGCTTTTTTTTGCAATGCATTTTGGGTTTATATATATATGTGAGAATAACTTGAAACAATAAATATTAACTTGTACTCTCATTTATTCTTCTCTCGATAGAAATTGAATGTAATCGTGTCATTTTCTCTCACTGTTTCAAAGAGCACTTTAAGTCAGATAGATCCCTCACTCCAGTAGCAGATGATGTGCGGACACCCAACCAAACTCCATTCATAATATTAACAATTTTACGGTGCTCTGCTTGTTAGCAGTACATACATGACTAACAACTGTTTTTAGTATTATTACAGAATCTATTGGTCTATAATATTTGGAATGCATCAAGGAACACACTATTTCAAAGAATAAATACAACTTTACCTTGCTCTCTACTGCCATTTCTTTTGAACGCTAGCCATTGACAACTGTAGCGTTGTAAGCTGAGAAAATGCTAAGTGATTACGATATTGTGACATGGAATGGTTCGAATAAATGGTTTATGGCACTTTCTGAAATGCCGAATTCAGGAATAAGCGATGTTGTTTTGGTAAAAGTCTTGCTTCGGTAACCCAGAAGAGGTGTCCTTACCGATAAGAAAGAAAGCATCAAATTAACATTTCACTTTCACGTTTACGCTTAGGTTCTTTCTAAGAGCAAAGTCTAAGGAAAACGCATCTATTTATTAGCAACGGTAGGGCTAAAGTAACGCGTTTCTTGATGAAACTACTGAATGAACTCTAATTTTAATGACAGTACTAACTTTAATTAAGTCATATCTCTGACCGGTCATTCAGTTGTCCTTTACAAGCCCTTTATGGCTAGCTTGTTAGCCTCCCTCTCAGTCAATGACAGCTGTAGAATAACGTGAACAATGAAACCTGCTGAATCATTGTTTTCTTCTTTGGGGGGCATTGCAATTTCGTTATACGAGGAAGACTTTGAGATATTTACCGAATTTAATGGCACCGTCTGCCAGGCATCGGTCCCACTTTTTTCCCAGCTCCTTCTCCGACATGCTGAATATTAGCTTGTGTCAGGCTAGAAGTGTCAAACGCAGCCAAACGCTACTTCAAGTGCTGTCGGAAATGGTAATTGATTCCGATTTAAACGCAGTGGGGAGACCACGTAACCTAGTGAAGGGGGATTTAGGTCGACAGAAATATTTAAAATGTTGCTTTATGGACTCAAGGCCATGGATACTGTACTAATGATATAAGAAGATACACTGTACAGGAAAGCTTTTTTAAGTCTTTTTACGTGAACGCAGCACTGCGCCACTTTGCAAACGTAAAGCGGCCTAGTGTTGCCACCCCGTGGTAAATAATGGAATAGCCCAAACAATAATTCACACGAACACTGTGCAGTATTGGCTGTATGTCATTTTTTCCGGGATGGCGAAGTCATGCATGACCCACCCTTCCATGACTATGAGTGGTTGATACTTGATGCCATCTTTGGTAGGCTGGTTATATTCAGGCATGATGAATACGTAGACCGAATTGAAGAAGCTGATCAGATGCAAGTGTGACACAGGGTGCATACATATATCAATATACACACCTTTTTATTGTAAATTTTCTTCAAAGTTTTGAATTAAATTTTGTCTGACTAAAATTAGTACACTGTCATGATGTCGTTTCAGCATGTTCATTCTTAACACTGATTCCTGAGATGACAAATACAGATCTAAAAACATACAATGCACAAAAATTTGATATCCATTACACAAATAGTAGGCATGTTTTAAACTTGTTACAATTAAATAAAGACGTTCCACCAGTTGGGACACTTGATTACTTGGCATCCAAATCTGAAAACATGAAAACTTGAGAAAAAATGGTGTTCAACACACATAGTCAAAGCACTAAACATGAAATCATGTAATATATGAATCTATAAACAGATTGACAAATAGATCAAATTCATAATAGTGATAACCAAGTGAATCACTGAATGATTCACTGTCACTCCTCAGCAGGCAAACTGTGTGAAAACAGCCAAAAGTCATCTTAACGGCAGTGAAAATCAGTACAGCCTCTTGAAAACTGTGTAGAATACGTGTTGACTTTTTAATGGACTTCAAGTTAACTAGCAAGTGTGGTTAGAGCATTTTAAACATTGTTAAGTAAAAGTGAACAGCTAAAGGACACCAAAGAGGTAGAAACTGTCCTTGAAAACTAAATGTATCTTTGGCCAAAAAATAAATAAATCCCATTTGCTTTTACTCCAGCACACGTATGTGCCAAAGCTCCAACCTAGTTCTTGTCAGTGACAACCAAAACAGCTCATTACAAGTCATGGTTTACAGACGTGGAATTCATTCCAACACGACTACAATGATAAAAAACATATTGTGCATATAAAAACAAATAGCTACCCAGCTAAACCCACACGTAAATGCTTTCTAGGATGTTGTGTTCAGGTGGCCTTCTCTACAAAAATATGTTGTGGGTTTACCTGCAGTTCATCTTATCTATAAACAAACATGGTGGGTGAACACAAGTGAGGTGATCATCAAAAAGGTCTCCTTGCTCTTCAGGTCGTGTTGTCCCAACCACTGTTCACTCTAAAGCTGTTCTGGTCACTCATCAGACCTTGGCGGAGGGGACTGTTCTTGTGCTGCTGCTGCTGATGATGATTGGCTGATTTCCTCTCTTGCTGTCTTCACAGAGCCTTTGCTGATAACCAGGAGGTCTCTCAGCTCCTTGTTCTCAATCTGTAAAAAGACAGAATAACCATATGTTGATAGGAATACAACATTCAGATGTTATTTTTTAGAGTTGAATGGTCAGTTCAAGTGTTCAGGTGGCACACACATGAAGCACTGCAAAATAACATGCATGTGCAAGCTCGAACTTTCATGTGTTTTCCATGCTATATCACTTGATCGTCATCGGCACCTGAATAACATGTTTTTGTGACCACTGGTATGTACGCATATGCTATTTCCTGACTCCTGCAAAACACACCTTGGAGTCTCCAAGGATCTCTGTAAATAAGCCAAGGTTGATCCACACTTTATATAAAAGATCATCAGCGGTGACAAGAGTTGTGGATACAGCTATGAACCACAGACCACATAGCAGTCTTCAGTGAAAGAGCCTGCAGTCTCCAAGGCGGAAGAAGCCAACTAAGAGCATGCTGGTGATTTTCTTTGACATTTGTAGAGTAGTGCATCATGAATTCAATCTTTACGGTCAGACTGTTAACAGAGAACTACAGTAATGTTCTGAGGCCTCTGAGGGGGAATATTGGGCACAACGAACCTGAGCTGTGGCAACTGGGCTCTTTCAACGTAACAACACAAACTCTACTCACCTCTAGTTGAGCGAGTCTCTCCCGAACAGAACAATAGTGCTGATCATCCACCTGCACCGCTCTTCTCATCACCTGGCCCATCTCGCATATCCGCTCCACCTGACTTTGCACTTCCTGGAGAAGAGTCAGAAAGCAAGACATGTTTCTCAAAGTTATTGCACTTTTATCCGTTCAATTGTTCATTTGTAATCCAAACACAAAGATGACTGGGAATTTTGAAATATAAAGTCAGTGTACTTTTGCATGGTCCTCATGCAGGCTAAGCACAGGTTTGGTGTCCAGCTCCTTCTTCGCCATCATTAACTGGAGCATCTGCTTACGGTATCGACCCATGATCAACTCTAGTGCGTACTGGTGTTCTTCGAGTGACAACCAAAGTTCTGCAGAGACAGTCATGAAGAGGGTGAGGGAAAAACAAAAAAAACAGCAGCGATATAAACAAAAGAATGCAGTAGAGTTTCTGACCTTTATTCTCCTGCTGCAATTCTTTGATCTGAGTGTTTTCCTGGGTCAGAAGGACATGAGGCTTGTACTTAGTCAGCTCCTGAATCTCTGAATTGTCTTCAATATGCTGGGAGGAGAGAGCCATAAAGAGCAAAGGACAGAAGTGATAAGGAATTGAAAGACTTGCTGCTCGGTTTCAAAATTAAGATCAACTATGAGCTAGGGAAAACCAGCATATTACAAATTAAAACTCCCTACTTCAATAGTGGAATTATAATGTCATGATGAAATTGTTGGTACAAAGATATTATTTGATTTGTGTGATAAAGTTCTAATTTCAATTCCAAAGACGAAAAATGAGAAAAGTACTGGTTGACCAATTTATTTGTTGTGTTTGTTAGGGAAAAATTAGCACATAAAAAACTCAGACTCAGATGAAGGGGAAGTCCTTGAAGATATTAAAACCTCTTAAATGTCACACAAAACACCATTCAGGAATTAAATACACGTGTGGTTATCTTACACACATACACACATAAAGATATTTAAATGAATGATTTTGTTTTGTTTTTCTTTTTGGTCCTTTTTTAAATGAAGGATCTTGGATAAACTTGGCACAGACGTGCCCAACCCGGCTGCACCTCATTTCATCATAATCTTAGCTTTAAGATATGGTTGACACGTTCACCTGTGCTTTAACTGAAGAAGATTATGGGATCATCTCTTAGAAACTTTAAGGGCAGTAAATTCTGCTTGGGTTACATTTATTCTTAAATGATGCGTGAGATTAAGCTCATCTTAATCCTGTTGCACAAAAACAGTGCGTAAGTCACCGAGCAGTGAAGATACACACTCACATATTCTCTACTGACATCTACTTGCAGCCGTACAAAGATCGGATAAGATGTTTGCCTTTACCTTGTCTGGAAGGGCATTTCCAACCTCCCTCATGCCATGCACTCTCTGGCTGAGGGCCCCGGACTGCTCTATCAGGCTCTCGGCGGCCGTGTCGTGCTCTTTCAGCCTCTCTAAAAGAGTCCGGGCATCGCCCAATACTTTCTCTAAAGTGCAGGCCATTCAGTGTATAGTGGCAACTCTCGGGTGCAACGTAAACAAGCTACTCACACCCCCAGCTAGGTAAAAAATACTCGCAGTGTTAGCCTACGTCGTCCGTGTAGCTTTACTTAGCCGACGCAGCTGTAACCCTTTATAGCAACGGGTGCAAACTATTGCAGGTCTTTCAAAAATATTTGCTAGTGCACAGAATAAGAACAGTACGACAAATCAAACATCGGTCACTTTGTTTTCTTAGCAAGTCTACCGTTTCCGTGTGAGACTGGAAGGGGACGTCACCTCTGTCTCGTTGGCAAACACGTAAAAAATGCCTTTACTGCCACCAACTGGCGTGGAGTGTGGATCGACGCGAGATCGATAATTTAAGGAACATGAAGTCAAAGGAAAGGTGAACACTTTAGATATTCAGTTAAGACCAATGAGCTTCATAACTCTTCAAGAAGAAGCCAATGATTTTTTAGCATTATCAACACATCGTTCATACCATAGATAATGGTCAACGGTACTTCAAGTGTTAACTAAAAAACAAAGAATGCTTATGGATAGACTTCTGTTGTTTATTTACAGTTTCCCTCTATGGTTGATAATAAAATACTTATTGAATAACAAAATATGTTTAGAGAGTTTGACACATTTCAAAGCCTAATGGACTGATGCCTAATATTTCTCAGCCATTAAAGTTCTAACCTAGTCGGCGTATTCGAGATATTGAAGTATAAGAATTACTATAAGCTTTCAAATGCACGATCAATTATATTAAAGAAGTGAATATTTAAAGCGAAAAGCTCTGCGACCTTAATTGACATTTTTTGCACCAGTTTCATTCTTGAATATACCCCCAAGTTGCAACGTGTGGCCTCAGAGACTCTATTATAGGAGAAGAAATGTCACTGTCAAGGAATTACTATTGGGACACGTGGTGTTTACGACAAGTGACCGCTAGTGACTGACATGCTCATTACTATATTTCCAGTATCACGTCTTTTGAACCTTAATAGCAAATTTACAGAATATTACCACCCTTTCCAAACAGCTGTGTGCCCAGTTTCCCATGGATCATTGCAAAATCACGATGGGTGGTTACTCATCAGCAGCTGCGTGGCAGCTGCCTTTCTTCTCTTTAGGCTCTCTGGTTGTCCTAACGCTGTCAAATATCGCGGTAGCCGCCGCCTCCCTAATCACTACGTAATGTGCCGTGCTGCTTCTAGCGGCGCTGGTGACAGTGCTTAAAGCTGTTGGGGTGAGTTTTTATTTATTATCTTGTTTTATGTAAAGATTTATACATTTGTTTGAAATGTGTCAGTTAGACATTTTCTAACTTGTTCAATGGGTCTTTAGAACTAAACGGGCTATCCTGTGCCTGGTCATACGCAGAGCTCGGGCCTGGGTGGGGGAAGCCGTATTTTTCCTTACCATAAATCACACACAAGGACCAAGCAGTTTAGCAACGTGCTAGCTAACAGTAGCGGCTATTAGCCGTTTAGCATTGTCACCGGCCTGTACACCTTATTATTGATCTCGAATAAACAAATATGTATTCGTAAAACGAAGCATTATATTCTGAACAGACAGCACTTGTGTGACATTGCTGTGTTTCACTCTTGTGACCGACGCATTATTGATCAAATTTGAGCACGAGACCACAATAGCTCGTCGTAGCCTCTTTGTTGTCCCGTCCTCGTGCCGTTAGCTCGGATAATGTTATCCTTCTGTAATACGTGTCATACGAGGATAAAATCTGTACTAACAGTATCTTAGTCTAACCTTTGTAAATAGCAAGTGTGGTGTTAAATCGCATATAAGCCAATGTTTAACAATGGTCTCCCCGTCCGAAGCCAGTCTCATATCTACGATTTCAAACTCTACTTTTGTTCTTGCTGTTAATGTTAAATCTAAAACAATTTACCTATTGTATATGGGAAGTGTGTGGTGCTACCCAGTTCTACAAAACATGATTTTATTACAACATTGAAAAATAACAAACGATTGGTCATTGCATGGGTGCCGAATATATGGGGACACCCATTTGTTTTTTGACAAGTCTCTTATAACTTTATCTCAGGTGAACATATTTTAAAATGCAGCTTACTCGAAAGCTATTTTTTGGATGTATTTTTGTTTTTGTCGTAGTGTACAAGAATGACATGACTACGTGTTTACTTTCCGCGAACTCAAAGCTACGTGACGTTACCTGTTTTATTTAACAAAAATCGAAAATGACTGATGCGCACACAATTTCAGCTGAATTGTGACATTGTCGCGGTGAATTCATTTCCATTTCATAGTCAGAAACGCCCGTGGTTATTGGCTGTTTTCGACTTTGTGGTTATTGAGATGCTAATCTTTTTGGTTCCGTTTGTTCACACAAGGACATTGACATGATAACGATTCAAACCTAACTGTATCTGTGTGCGTTACATCAACAACTAGACATTAGTACAGTGAAAAATAACCCGCATTTGATTGTTTAGATTTACACTTTAGTGTTTGTAAAAAATTAGCATGCTAGCATAGTTGTGACGTTTTCGATAGCGTTGCATGCCGCAACGTGTTGGATCAGGCCATACTAACAGTTCCAGCTGAGGATGGCGGATTGCTAGGAAGTCACATGGTTGGTCCTGTCAGGGTGGCTGTTGTTCGGGCCCAGACATAGGTAGCACTGTCGTGCTAGGCCTGCAAGACTAGAACATTATCGTCGTGTGTCAGCCGTTCTCTATTAGCTGGGACAGTCTGTATGGGTCATAGTCTTTATTGTTTAATGATTACCGCGCTGAACTGTCCTTTACTACTCATCAGAGAGTGCTGAAATAGCCAATCGGTGCTGGTGGTTCAGTGGGTGGACTGTTCTCTTTCTCTTTCTGCGTCATCAAAGCTGAAAAAGGGGGAGCAGAAATACCCATCTCCTCCAAGGTTGTTTTTACCAGAGTTGTCTCTGTTCATCGCGCATAACCTTTAACCCACTTAACCAACCCATCTTGTGTTAACTGACTTCTTTGTTTTTTCTACTGTACAGCTGGTTGTACAGCTTTAGCTCCCCTGAGTATACTGTTCATCCAAGTGTTGCAAATGAAACCTTAACACAAAAATATTTGCTGGTTAATCTATATTTGACATATGGGTCAGACTGCCAAGGAGACACTTTCAAAAGCCTCTCTCCTTACTACCAGGAATTCATTTGAGCATTTTTGCCACATTATATTTTAACCTTCTAGGAAGTAGGTTGGATGCGAGTCAATGTACCACAGTCACAGAATAGATATCATGTGTCCTGTGTTGGCTCACCCAACTTGTTTTCAGGTCAACAACACTCTGCTCTAACCTACTAATGTTCGTTCAGTTTCTGGGTTTATAACTAAATTTAGCAAAATATACACTCATGGCACCCACATAGAAACCATCATGATTTGAACTAAAGATATGCAGAAGTACTTGTTGATCCACAGCCCTTGCTTACTAGTCAGCTGCCTGGCATTGTCAGCTTTATCCAGAGGCATCTGAGGAAAACCTATTTTTATACTTGTGAGTCTGGGGGCAAAGAATTTAGTGTTCTCAAAAAGCTCTTCGAGCCACTGGTCCTCATGGTTGTTAATGTTGTTCATGGGACAGAAAAACCTACATTCTTCTCAGCTGACGATGTGATTCAATTTCTCTGTTTATATACAGGCTCTTGGTCCCCCTTGGGCTTTGTCTTATTTATTTTACCCCCTAAGTTTAATCTATGAAATTTTTATTCAGTAGCATAAAATTATTACAGTGATCCATTCTGCTCAGCTAACAAAATCTGCTTTTATCTCAACAGTATGAAGTGAAACGGAACTGAATTTTTGTACCATCCGCAACTGCTTCAAGTTCAGATCATAAAAACGAAACTGAAGATAAATCTCCCAAAACAAGCAAAGTTGCAACACCGAAGACACGTGGGACATAAAGAAAGGATCACTTCAAGGGTTGAAAACACAAGAAGCAACCAAATCCTGAAACGACCAAAGAAGACGCACATCAGCCTAATTGAAACGCAGAAGAGAAGCAATCCAATGCCCAAACATATTCTGAGAAGACAATAACTGATCTGAAACCAGAAGTTTGTGCCTACTCAACAGCTTTGACAAAGCACACGTCCCAACGCTGCTCCTAGCCCTCCTCATCCTCACCACACCACCGACTCACCACCGGGGTGTGGAGTGGGCTGCTATCTGCTAGTTTTTTTTTTTTCCTCCCCATAGTTCCCCTTGTCTTTTCCCTCCCTCTCTCCTCACACTGTTCATTGTATTTTTTTCTAAGCAGTGTTATTGCACCTGCATCTGCCTTTTCGAGCTAGATTTTCTCCCCCTTTTTGCTTTATGCAACCATCTAGAACTTGTGCCAGAAACTTGTAACAAGTGTGTGTGTTCAACTGTGTGCGTGAAGAGATCTGCAGGACCCGTATAGTCTCAGAGATCCTTGGAGGAACAAGATTCAAGACGACGAACAAAGGTGGGTCCCAGTTGTGGTACCTTCATGAGGCCTGTCATGTTAATGGCAACTGTACTTTTTAAATGGTTGGTCACTTATGAATTTATTTGTCAGTTTTTAAAGGATTGTTTCCCCCCCAATGTGTTACAAATTGCGTTCTATAAGGGATTTGAAATCAGCTTTCAAAAAACTGATATCATGTCATGGGGAATTCAAACTGTTTGTACTTGTTAACCTTATACACAGATGTACAAACACAGATTGTGTAACTGTCAAATACTGATCCAGTTTGGCCAGCTGCACTAATTTTTGGACAGCAATGCAAAGGGGTTGTTTTCTTAACACTAAACACAAATAATTGTACTGGTTGTTTGCTTAAACACATCCAATTTTGACAAATACATGTTCTACAATTGTCCAAATGGCTTTCACTGAAACTATCTGAATTCGTGGTCTCATCTTTAGGTTCTCAATTTTTAATGGAAGCATTGTCATTGGTTGTTTAGGAACCTCTAACTTTCACTGATTTGCAAACCTTCATCCAAACAGAGGAAAGTATCAGCCTTTTGCACATAATTTCAACATTTCTAATGTGGATTGAGTGCAATAAGTGACAGTGAGTTGGATGTTTGACTCTGTCTTATCAGTGATCTCTTCATTGGCATTTTGATTAAAACTTCACAGAAGTCAGCTGAACTGAATTGCCACCGCCTTCAAATTGTTAAGCTGGTCATTCAGTTCAGTTTGAGAATGATTTGATTTCCTTCCCACACCCAGCCCGCACCTTTTTCCTGTTCTATGGTTTTCAAGAGAGATCCTCCCTGGTTTTTGCCTTTTCTGGGGGATAAAAGCCCACAGCTATTTTCCTTTTTGTTTGTGACACTTTGCACACTGGCTGACCTATCTGCCTTACCCGTTATGTTTGTTCCTCTCTTCACCCTTGCAGACATCCAGCGGTGTATCATTTGGGTGGTTACATTAAAAAAATAGTACATAACAGTCAAGCAAAAAAATTCAAACAAGTAATCAAGTTCAGCAAGTGCTCGAGCAAGTTTGGTCCAAGTTTATGGGAAAATATGGGCAGCCCCTGGAAAGGCTTTGTTGAGTTTACCTTGCCTGCGTCGCCACCCACCGCGTTTGTTAGCGCTGACCTGAGCAGCACCTCCCCTGTCGGACTCAGCCTGTCGCCATATGGCCGATCCGTAAGTTCCACCTTCCCACCTCTCTTCTACGTGCCCCACCCCATCGAACACCCATCCACCCACCTTGCCCTGCATCTCTCTGCTGTGAATGGCCTAACCTCTTTCATCCTTTTTTGGGCTCCCGAGACTAGCCTCTACTCAGTTATTTTGTTGCAGGGTGAGAGGTGTTCTGGCGACTAGACAGTAGAAATTTACCGCTTTTCACAAATAATCAAGTACAGGGTTTTTTTTCTTTTCAGTTTTCCTTTGCGTTACAATCCAGTAAAATGCGTCGTCAGGAAAACATTAGTCAGGCCATGAGACGGTTTGGGATACCTCAATACCTCTCCATATCTTGACTCAAATCAAGACAACACAAACACATGCGTAACTACATGCCGTTTTTTCCCCTCAAGTAAAGATTGGTAACTGTCTTAGGAGTAGCTCGTTGTGATAGTTTAGTGCAGGGCTATCAGAAGAGGCTTCTCTGGGACCCCCACCCTTCATAACCCATCACAAACTCTCTGTCCACTGTAGATGCACCGCTATTTGATCTGTCATTTGCATTTTCTGAATCTCCATCTTCAGTAGTTTTATTTTACTTTACCTTTGGTAACATTTGCGACACTGCACGTAAACCACTTCCCCTTTACTGGCTGCGCAACAAAGTTAGTCCCCCTTTCAGTTTTTAGTGTGAATTTTCTGTAGATCTAAACCTCTTTGAATGCACAAGTGGGTTAAAGCATGTATTCGTGCTATTGATTGACACTGTAACGGGACATTTGTCATTGTGGTAGATCCATTGTTACCGAGTGACCTTATGGTCTTCTGCTTGATATTTTGGTGTCAGGATTTTCCTGCTGGGTTTTTTGTGGTGAGCTAAAAATCAGAAGTATTGGAGACGTCCTTGTACACAGGAACAGGGGTATTTTGCTGTGATATTGTGCAATGTTCTTCTATTGGGTTCATGTGTCCCTGAAGATCTTGTTCCTGACAAAAGAGGGAAGTTTTGGTCAGATATTCTGTAGAAACTATTCTCGCATGTATATTGCCATATTAAATGAAATACAGTAGTGTTGTTTTGAATTCAAGTTTCACTTTCACTGAACTACAGCACACTCATTTCCCATTAACTTGCCATTCAAATTTTATTCAGAAGTGACAGACACAAAATAAAACTCAGAAAATATTGTTAGTTTTTTATCCACTGTCCCAATCATAACTCTGGGTTAACTGGAATAAACCCCTGATTTACAGAGTTAGGTCTTTTTTGGCCTCACCAAGTGTTTTGGGTTTGGTTTTTTTTTTTTGGAAGAAAGCTAAGTGGAGCAGAGGGACAGAGACTCTGCTTCCCAACGGACAGGTGCTGCCATCGGGGAGCTCTGAAGGAGAAAACAGGAAGCAGAGTTAAAGCTTCTGAAGGAAATAAAGCTGCCTCTCCCTGCCATTGCATTTATTGATTGGAAGTTGTTTGTTATTTTTCTACAGTAGAGCATAAATTAGCAAAATTACAGATATTAGCTGTGGGGAAGAATAGCCAGTGATTGACTTTACCAGTCACCAAGATATTTCAAGACTAAAGAATATGAAGAAATTCAATTTTAGTGGCGTTATGGAATAACTGAAATCTTGTTGGATCTCCAAAATGTCATGCATGGGCACACACTGTGTGTCTGAAGGTTAGCAGGGTCAAGCAAAAATTAATGTTTTACATTCAGATTCTGGGAAACAAGGGGCTTTGCTCAATATCTTAGGAACGTGATTTCTGAGTAAAAGCATCACCAAAAAGTCAAAACTCTTGGAATTTGCTCCTTTTTTTAAAAGATGTTGCCTCCTCCTGACAGCATATCCGAGTCCTATCCTCAGTGTCAGAAATGGAAAGAGGCTCCTCTGAACCTCCAGTGGCTCGAAACACTGGCTCTGTCCCATCTACATCTACTGGCCCCATGCGTATCCCCCGCTCCTCTTCCATCTCTTGCCATCCCCACCCAGGAAGTAAAAAACACAAGCGGACTCCCTTATATCAGAGATCAGTAAGAGGGCATGTGCTGTGGTGCCCACACTGACTTATGAGCTCTTTGAGCTGCTGGTGTGTCATGTGACTTTTGCTAACAGCATGGTTTGTTGACTGATTTAAAAAGAAAAACAAGTTTTAGCAGAATGCTGTGGCAGTTTTCAGTCTTTTATAAGTGAGTTTTTTGTGTGTGTATATATATATATATTAGTATTTTGGTGTAATGAATTGTAGATTTTAGAGGGAGATGAACAGTTTTTGAACATGTCTGCCTATCTAGAATTGCATGGGACTCCTGCAGAGTTTTGTTTGTGCTTAGGTGGTTTGGGTCAAAAATCATTTGACCATGTGAGTAAATTCAAGTCGTCAATGCATGACATTAGGGAAGCAGGAAGTGCAACACAGTGTATTTGTTGTTGTTTTGTTTTTGTTTTTTTTAGTAAATGGAATTAAATATTCTAGTATTCTATTTTCTAAACATTTTCAACACATGTCCTCATCTGTTGACCAGATAGCCTGAGAAGACTCTGATGTAGCTTTACTTTTGCTTTTTACCCCTCCCTACTTCCTCTGAAGTTTGTGCTACCTGCATGTTTAAGTATTTATTTTATTTTTCTTAAAGTTGGCATCAAACACTGCATTGAACTGCAGACTTCTTGTTTTGGTTTTTGTTTGCCCTATGTTGACTACACTACAGGATGAATTTTAATGCTCACTTTTCTTCTCCTCCAGATGAGTTTTGACCCAGGCATGCTCCATAACAATGGACACACTGCATACGCCAACGGCACCGGGCCTGGCATTAGAGAGACAGGTGTGGTGGAGAAGCTTTTGACTTCTTATGGGTTCATCCAGTGCTCCGAACGTCAGGCTCGTCTCTTCTTCCACTGTTCCCAGTACAATGGCAACCTGCAGGAGCTTAAAATAGGAGGTGAGAGGCCTTGAGCTTGCGTACCGATTATAAATACTTAATGTGCAGAAAAAAAACACTCAAACTACATTACTGAAACTTAAGTTTAAGTGTTCTCAGTGTGTTTTCTTCTGTGTTCTCTCCTCAGATGATGTAGAGTTTGAGGTATCCTCTGACAGGCGCACTGGCAAGCCCATAGCAGTGAAGCTGCTAAAGATAAAGCCAGAGGTGCTGCCAGAGGAGCGCATCTCGGGCCAGGTGGGGCCAGACCTGCACGCCTATCCCTTTACTGTGCTGCATGGTTATATTCATCCAGTTAAGGAACACCATTTTATTTTTGGTTCTGTCCTTGTCTGTCAACATTTAAATGGCCCACTGTGTTTTTTTTGGGCAGGGGATTTAAATGTAATCACATTATAAATTTGAATCCCCTTATCACCCTGCATTTAAATTAAAGATGGTTTTCCATTAAGATTTACGATACATTTGAATTTCAGTTTGGCTTGTTGTGCTGACATGCATGTCTGCTGAAGCTGTTAAATGTCTATTGAACAAATGTGGTCATGTAGTCACCCAGTGGATGTATTAATTTCTCTGAACACTCAGAGCAATTAATATAGCTCACATGGATGTAGTTAGTCAATGACCATGGCTGCTGCATCAGTAGGTCAAGTTCAGTTCACTAAGGCAGAGTCATAAATTTCACACAAATATTAGATCTAATGCCCTGTCCACATGTACATGAGTGTTTTTCTAAACATAGCCTTTTGCTATGTGTTTTGGCTTGTAGTCCTCACACATGCAGTTTTAGGTCAGTGAAAACAGATGTTCTGATTTGTTTTGGCCAGGATGAAGATGTTAGGTAACTCTGTTAACAAAGTTAATGTGTACCCAGGTACAACAGTTTTAGGCTTGTAGAGACAGTTTGTGTGCAGTTATAACTTGTTGATGTCACAATGCGCACTGTTTTTTTTTCCTTTGTTTACATGAGGCTATTTAGTGCTTGTGGTAATATTGATATCAGGACTTCTCTCAGTTGAACGCTCTTACACCACAGTCTCTGTCACCAAAGTTGCAGGTTTCGGGCAACAACTGGTCAGACCTTTTGCTACAGTTTCAGTTTTTATTTTTTTAAACAGTGCTTGCGAGGATCAGGATAATTTATTTATTGAGATGTAGGACCGAAAACCCTGATGGTAAAAAAAAATACCTGCGTATGTGCGGGCTAGGCAGAAGTCAACAAGCTAGGCACAGTGTGACTACAAAACCAAACACTTGTTTTGTTTCGTTCACTCCTACCTCATTTAGTCAAGTATCAACACCCAAAGGCTGTTGATAAAAAGACCTGGTGATCTACATAGATTTCACACTGTAGCACAACCATGCACATGCAACTCTGCTAACTTGTGGACAGTGCACCACATCTGCAAAATTCATTCTTACATCCATCTCATTCTAGAAATATTTTAATTGGGCTATGTAATGACAATGAATGTTCTGTGATTGGCAAAGCGGTGTGTTAATTGCCTTCACTTGTAATTTCCTCCTTTTATGCAGGTTGTGTCTGCAATACCGGTGCACTTGGATGGAAAGTCTGCTCCCGGCCAGGTGCCCACTGGCAGTGTTTGTTACGAAAGAAACGGGGTAAGTCAAGTGACATTAACTCAACAAGCTTCATCAATAGAAGCAGAATTGTGCATAGAGCAAAAATTGCTCCCTCCCCCTTTTTTTTTCTTAATAGGCAGTGGTTAATTACTTATCAGCAGATAGCGGGGTTGTGCTGTATACCTACTTGCATTCGCTTTTACGTTATGATTTATGATAATGTATCTCTGATACGCAGACATGCTGTGGAGTGCTTATAATCTGCATGTGTTTATTCTTGACACACCAGGTGACCGGGTAAATACAACATTTTCGGCCTCCACTGGACATAGCTTTCTAATCTTCATATAAATGCACTCTTTCAATAAGTCTTAAATGTGAAATCGTTTAAGAATTTCTTTGTGTGTCTTAAACCTGTGTTAACAAAGTTAAACAGTGGTGTGACTTTCCACAGGAAGTGTTCTACCTTACCTACACTCCTGATGATGTGGAGGGAAACATCCACCTGGACACAGGCGATAAAGTCAGCTTTTACATGGAGACCAACAAGCAGTAAGTCCTTACTCCATGTCAGAATTGTCTGTAAATTTCCCAACTTGCACTCATGTTTTAATTATTCCTTTTGTTTCAGTACTGGCGCAGTCAGTGCTCGTAATATTCAACTTGTGAAGAAAAAGCAAATGAGGTGCCAGGGTGTGGTGTGTGCTACAAAGGTAAGTGCCAATGGAGTCGTTATTTAAAACTGTCTTACTAAATAAATTTGACAGTCTGTCTTCTTAATAATTGTTGTATTTCAATGTGCTACCCAAAACAGTATTGGAAAGTAGCTGTATGCTTTCTCTGTCAAGCCAGGATATTCTAACTTAGCTTTTAGTTTATTTATAACAAAGTGTTTGCTGATATGTAAGTTATTGCTAATTACATCTTGTTTTGAGCCATCATAACCACTGTAGAGCTGAAAATAATTATTTGTAGACTTAAATATATAACAAATTTGGTCTTTGACAGTTATTTTTCGTCCCATAAGGTAACCTTTCAACCTCCATATCAAGTCTTGGATTGGTGTACATATTATGTTGAACTATGTGTCGCTTTTAGGAGGCGTTTGGATTCATTGAGAGGGCCGATGTGGTGAAGGAGATCTTCTTTCACTATAGTGAGTTCAAGGGTGATCTGGAGGCTCTGCAGGCTGGAGATGATGTCGAGTTTACCATCAAAGACAGAAATGTAGGTGTTAATCTTTGCCATGCTGCCATCCATAAATACCTGAGTAACTATTTAACTATAGATTGTCCAACTTTGGCAGCTGTAACTCTTTACTGATCTGCCTGACATGTCTATATAACAGTATTTACATTTTGGTCTCGTGGTCATAGGGTAAAGAGGTAGCCACAGATGTGAGGCTGCTCCCTCAAGGAACAGTCATCTTTGAAGATATCAGCATTGAGCAGTTTGAAGGCACTGTCGTCAAGGTCATTCCCAAGGTTCCCACCAAAAACCAGGCAAGTAGATTACAGGTTTTGCAAATGGACCTCTTGTGAATGTCTATTGGCTTTGGCTGTGAACTAAACCACCAACCAAGAACAGTTTTTAAAAAAAATTCCTTCCTGCTTCCACAGAACGACCCTCTACCAGGTCGTATCAGTGCCCGAATTGGTTTCACTGACAAAGAATTGCCGTTTGGGGAGAAGGACACAAAGTCCAAGGTGACCCTGTTGGAGGGAGATCACATACAGTTCAACATCTCCACTGACCGTAGAGACAAGCTGGAGAGGGCTACCAACATAGACATTCTTCCAGACACCTTCAACTTTACCAAGGAGACCCGTGAAATGGTGAGAATTACAAAAGGATACATTTGCTGGGGTTTTTTTTTATGAAGGGTGAATTATTTGATGCAATGCAGCAGTGTAGAGAGAAATAACAGACTGATTGCAAAGAGCTGCTGCATCATGAATACCTTTTTCACAAAAAGTAACTTAGTTTGACCCAATCTTGTCCTAGGGGGTGATTGCCGCAATACGTGATGGCTTTGGCTTCATTAAGTGTGTGGATCGAGATGCCAGGATGTTCTTTCACTTCAGTGAAGTTCTAGAGGAGAGCCAACTGCACATCTCAGATGAAGTGGAGTTCACTGTGGTGCCTGTAGGTCCTCTTTTATAAGCTTTTCACAAAAGTAAAGTTTTATATTATTATTATTAAGGCAAGCACATTCATGTTTTTAAAAACAAACTTACCAAATGTCCCATTGTTGCCAGGATATGCTCTCTGCTCAGAGGAACCATGCAGTGCGCATCAAGAAGCTGCCCAAGGGCACAGTGTCCTTCCATACCCAGTCTGAGCAGCGCTTTGTGGGCGTGGTGGAGAAGGAGGTCGTGGCAGCCACAAACAAGAATGCCAGTCCCACCAAGACCAAGGAGAAGGTACTTTAATGCTCCATAGTGAAACTTACTGTTCATGAAAGTACTCCAGGTCAATTGAAAGACAGCAGCCTAAAAGTCCACCCCAAACCACCTCATATACACCTCTTCACAGTTTTTATTTGAGTTCTAATTTTTCTCTTTCCTTTCTCCTCCAATGACTTCAACCTGTTCATGCTCCTTGTTGGTTAGAAAAAAGACAAGGTACGATTTAGACCTCCTGCATGAAGCCTCATTACTTAAGTCTCATAATTAAATGATACAGACCAATGTAGTGTTATCTTTACTAACATTTTAGACTAAGATATAATAGTTTGAGTCTTAAGGCACCGACAACACCAAGCTGTCGGTCAGCCGACGGCCAGTGTCAGACCGTCTGTGACTGTCTGTTGCTGTTGTTTTTTGCAGTGCGTCCTGCATAGGTGTTTTTAGTTAGCCTCTGTTCCGCAAATCAGCTTATTGAATTGACCGGGAAGTCTGTCAGTGTGAGAAAATACTCTGACTGTTCTCCAGTGGGAATACAACATGTGGAACTGAACAGGAAAGAGCAGATTTTTAAAAACAGAGGTTTTATTAATCTCAGCTCTTGACCCAGGTTCAGAAAAGTCCCATGAACATGTCGCCATAGCAACCCTGATTTCACTTAAGTGTGGTTTTGCCTTATTTCTCTTCTCCACCTCTTCTCTCCTCATCTCAAAATCGAAAGATCATGGGGAAAACAACACCTTAGTCATTTATAAATATTCAATTGGCATATTTTCTAATTAGAAGCAGTAACTTTACAGAACAGATGGCAAAGAGTGGTGTTCCTTGGTCTTTTAGTTTAAAATTACCTCCATCTGCTGGTCTGGAGTTATTTTCTATATAGGCCCAGAACATAGGTGTCTTTTGGCCGTCTTTGCAGTGTGAGCAAGTGCCACACCTTTTTTACCAAGACAAAGTCAATGTGAGACAATATGAGACGATGCAACAGTCTGCCTTTGTAATTGCTAGTTTTTGTATGTCTGTTTGGTGTGTCAAGGCTTTAAGACCTTAGATGCGCAATCTTAAAGCCAACATTATATAAATAGCACAGTGTAAGACTACTGAATTCACAGATGTGATAGTGGCAGCCTTGCTCTCTAATTAATGTCTGTCTTTTTATTTTCCAAGGGTAAAGTTGTAGAAAAGGTTAGTCTTTGCAGTCCTCGGCCCACTGCCTCCCTAACTCCTTAATTTGACAGCATGGTATTTCATCACCAATTAACTCTCAGAAATGTGGTGTTTTTGTATCACTGAATCAGTGCTTTGTAGGGCTGCACAATTAATGATGAACAGCTGTCTTAATTACTAGTCTGTATTTTTGGGAACAGTCTGTTAATTGTTTTGAACAGGTTTTTTCATTCACTAGCAGTCATTGTATTTTGGTCCTTGCTGAATCATCAGCTACCAGCACTGTTTTTATTTTGTCTCTCTTTTGTCCTTACTC